>CM052805.1:5149403-5216142 GCA_028533885.1 Nasua narica
CCCCCCCCCCCCCCCCCCAAGTAACAGGAAAGGTTTAGCTTTTACTCGGGAATTTTTCCCCGGGTTCAGTGCTCATTCCGAAACAGTAGTGTTTCCTAGAGTGGAGGCAGGAGGCAAGAAGAGGTAACAGGAAGATGCAAGACCCAGTGCTGGGCAAACAGTGTATCCTACGACTCAACACGAGAAGGCAAGTTCCTCTTCTCTTCACTTTACCTAACTTTACCTGAAGGAGAACACCTCAGTCTTTACACCTTTTTGACACTTGCTAAGCCTCTCTGTTAATAAAGAGACGTAAAACTGGACACTCAGAACCTCGGACAGGGCATGAGTCGCCGGGGCCGCCATAACCCCAGAAGTCCCAGAAACAAAGACCACACATGAGTTCCAGAACAGACAGTTCTTCTCTCAGAGTTCTGGAGCTCAGAAGTCTGAGATCACCGTGTGGGCAGGGCTGGGGCTTCCCAAGGCTCAGAAGGAGAGTCTGTCCCATGCCTCTCTGTCGGCTTCTGGGGATGTGGGCGGTCCTGGGCGGTCCTGATGTGTAGATGCATGTTTCCAGTCTCTGCCTCCCTGTTCTTGTAGCATTCTCCCTGCACGTGTGCCTGCCTCTGTGTCCACATGTCCCCTTTATGTGGCTCCGTAGTGTTCACTCTCAAAACTACTAGGAAACTCCCGCTAATATCCCCAAATAAGGAATTGACTCACATGATCAAACCTAGCTGCAAGGATGCTGGGAAGTTAGACCTTTTTTCCTTGGAGTAATATACCAAGTTAGACAGAAGGGGACAGCCAGCCGCCTCTGCCAGGTGGGAATGGAAAGAGGGCTCCCCACCCCACCCAGGAGGAGAATCGTGGTGGAAAATCTGTGGGTTATTTAAACAAAGAAATGCAAAGAAACAGTTTCTGAAGCTCTTCTCTGACCACCTACTGAAATCTGAAACAGTAGCTCTTTTCATTCCTTCCCCAGTTAACAGCCTCTGCAGCGTGATGCCAGAGCTCACCTTGAGCGTGAGGCCAGTGGCTCCCATTCAACACCCCAGTGAACGGGAGGCCCAGGCCGGTGGCCGCTGTGTCCGCGCTCCCTCCCACCGTCTGCCTCAGCGAGCCCTCCGTGTTGTATGACACTGGTACCCCTCACCACACACTGAGCACGTCGACCTCGAGCTCCTCTGCCCCCCCCCCCCCCGGCTCCTCCCGGGGGGATCTTCATATCCTTTGGATGCCCAGCACCTGGCACAGTGCCTGACACCTAGACCATCCTTTGAAGGAGAGCTGCTGAGTCAGCAGCAGCCCCCGCCCTTCTGCCAGAGATGCTCCAACCCCAGCGACCCAGGGCTTCTCATATGACTGCAGTTGAGGGTGTGTGGCCAGCGGGTCTTTCTCTGAGAGGCCCTTTGTGGGCCTGGCTCCATGCCAGGCTGGGCAGGCCCTGCCGTCCCTGGCATCCCCTCTTCCACAGAGCTTCTAGGCAACCAGCGGTTAAGACCATAGTGGGAAGCCATTGTGTGTGAAACACAGGGACAGCAGGCATGCAAAACTACTTCCCAGCTCTGCATGTGGCATAATTGTATTTTCAGGGAGGGCCGATCTATTAGCCAGGTGCAGGTCTCAACTGTGTAACTTTTATAAAGGAAATACTAAAGGCATCTCAGGGTGAAGGAGATTATAATTATGGATGATTTATACTCCCCAGCTAATGTATACATTGCACTTTGTAAGAATGTTCTACTTGACGTGGCCAGAAACATTAAGCAAAAATAGTGTTGCTGCCTGGGTTAGAAACCCATCTTTTGTTTTATGTCTAATCTATCCAGTGCTAAAATATTTGGAATGATATGTCTGCATGCTGCTGGGAAGGAAATAGGAACATAATAAGTGCATTTCTGATTTCAGACCATATTGTAATTTCCCTCTAAAAGATCTCACTGAGTTTAGCATATTTGTTCCTCGGTGGAATGTGCGCTGCGTTTTGGAGCACAAAGGTAAAAAGTAATAATAATAATTTCAGGGCTTAGAGGGACCTTAGTAGTTATCTAGGCCGTGGGTATACAAACTCCCATTACAGTGTTGACTGGGAAATGATCTGCCTTGTATGATTTGGAACCCAGGAGTCAGAGAAAGGAGGAAGGGGGGAAGAAGCCGTAAACGTCAGTGAAGGAGGACTGTGGTCCCTTTGCCATGTTGCCATGGTTAGGAACAGGCAGACCTCCCCTTGAGTTCTCACTCCACCTACTACCTTCGATACATCATGGAGTCTCTCTGCACCTAAGTTTTTAGGGGACTAAGCCAAAAGGCAAAAAGGGATTATGCTTGCCCATGATTTTGATGCGGTCAAGAAGGGTTTTCACACCAAACAGTTCTCTAACTCTAGCAGGGTCCTACAGTTGTCCTGCACTTCAACTCAATCCTGACACCATCCACCTGGAGATAGTGTCAGATCCCCCAGGTCAAGGGCTCGGTCCCACGGACTATTTCCTCCCTGCTTCATACTCAGATTGTGACTGCACTCAGCCTGGCCCTTTCGGGTTTTTACGGAGGCTTTGTTGCATAAAGATGATTGATTAAACCCTTGGCCATTGGTGTCTGAATTCAATCTTCAGCCATTCCCCCCTCCTCAGGGATTGGGGGGTGGGACTGAAAGTTCCAATCCTCCAATCACAAGCTTACTTCTTACAGCCAGCCGCATCCTCAGGTGGGGTCCAAAAGTCACCTCATTAGCATAACAGGAGTCACCTCTGTCCTCTTATCACTTAGGAAATTCCAAGGGCTTTAGGAGCTCTGTGCCAGAATGTGCACAAAAACCAACTCTTTATTTCTTATTATAAATGACACTATCACAGGGATCAGGACAGACCTCCCCTCACATGGTCGTCACAGCAATAAATGGGATAATATATGCAAATTATCACTGCGACAGTGGCACTGCCAAGGAGAAAGGCGACCCAAGGTGGCTAAAGTCAACCTCGCTCATCCACAGAGAAGGATTGCAGAGCACTCATCAGCTGAAGGCTGTAAGAACTGCATTCTGAGGGAGCTTGCCCAAGGTCATCTAGCTAATTAGTGGCAGAGTCTCTCTCTCCACTCAGAGTCAAGGCACCAGCCTTTAACTGTAGCTTTTGGCACGCACCCTGAGACCCACTCCCTTGTTCTCCCAGCTGGACAGGGCCCTGATCCTCTGTGCTCGCTTGCTGGAACTCCCTCAAAAAAGGGCCTTTCATTGTTTCCATTGACTGTGTCATAGACTAAGGAGGTACCTGCCCCTTCCTTTTCTTGGGATGCATGTCACTCTGCCTATTAGGAAGGGAATGAGTTTTCTAAAAGTGGATCAATGAAGAGTCACTTTTACAGTTTTTGTCAGCTACACATACCACGTTAATTATTTCCTTGATATAAAAGTTACCATCTATAGCCTCAATCTAAACAATAACACATTTTTTTAAAATTTTTTATTAACATATAATGTATTATTTGCCCCAGGGTACATGTCTGTGAATCATCAGGCTTACACATTTCACAGCATTTGCCATAGCACATACCCTCCCCAATGACCATAACCCTACCCCCCCCCACCTAATAACACATTTTTACTACAATTTTCTTTTATTGAGGTGAAATTCACATAACATGCAATTAACCTTTTTAATGTGCACAATTCGGTGGTATTTAGCACATTCACAATGTTGTGCAACCACCACCCCTCTTTAGATTTCAAACATCCTCATTCCCCTAAAAGAACACTGTAGCTATTAAGTAATTTCACCCTTTCCCTATTCTCTGGGTTATCTCTAACCCACTTTCCATCTCTATGAATTGACCAATTCTGTATATTTCACATGAAAGGAATAAGATAATATGTGACCTTTTGTATCTGGCTTGTTTCACCAAGACTCATGTTTTCGAAGTTTATCTACATTGTAGCATCTATCAAAACTTCATCTCTTTTCATGGATGAATAATATTCCATTATATGGGTCTACCACAATTGGTTTATCCTTTAATCCCTTTAATAGACATTTGAGTTGTGGTCACTTTTTGGCTATTACGAGGAGTTGTACTATGAACATTCATGCCCAAGTTGTGGACCTATGTTTCATTTCTCTTGGATATAAACCGAGGAGCAGAACTGCCGGGTTATACGTTCTAATACATTTTTGATTAAACAACATTTAAAAAAAAAATTCTGTTCTACCACCGTCTCCAGGACCGTTGGTGCTGCATATACAACTTAAGAAATATCACCAGTAATTATTAAGAATATATATTGTCTCCATTTTACAGATCAAGAATTTGAGGTTTAGATCTCCAACGTCAGTATAAAGAGTAGACTCAGGATTCTAAGTGAGATTCGACTATCTTTTATTAATAATTTATTTAATATAGCCTTTGTGATGGGTTATTATTAAGCATAACACATAATAAAATGAATGCAAATGTTACCCTCTCCCTCTCTCTTCACATGATTAACAAATTAGATTCCAACAAGTTAGAGTCTTTAAAACTACAACCCCAAGATTCTGAGTTGGCCTTTTACTAGTTCTAGACATCACTTCTCCATGATACAAGATAAATTCTAGTCAGTCAATTCTATTCTACCTCATCTCACATTTTACCCATCAGTAGCTCCAAAAACTAGTGTTCTTACTATTTTACCAACTATTAATTTTTGCAAATGAATTTTTGGTTTGTTTGTTTTCAAGTTCCCAAATTAAGTATGGATTGAAACTCTATTCTTGATGTGTGTTTACATAGAAGACCCCAAGTATAGCCTTGGTTCCTGCTCTTGCTGCAAAGAACCTGTCCTGGCTACTGTTACATTGTGTTAGGAATTGTTAGGGTGCTCACTTGTACCAAACACACACAACAGAGGATATTGTATCTGGTGACTGTGTCTGTCTGGTAAAACCAGTTATGTGGGATCACATGTGAAATAGTTTCTGAACCTGAAGTGTAGCTCTGTGTTGTATAAAGAGAATCAAAACTGCTTTCAGCCTTTGTGTCTTCTCCTTCTTTAAACCTGAAAGGAAGCAAGCTAGTTGGCAGAAATATTCTGCTCCAAAGGAAGATCAATACTAATCATGTTCATTGCCCCAAGTGTAGCCCTCTCCTGAAATGAGAGTTAGGACGATCTAACTCAGCCTCCCTCCCTGTCTCCTGCACCCTAGGGAGGGTTTAGATATTCCAGATTGAATGTGCTCTTCTTGAAGTAGGGACTGGACACTTGGATGAATTGACTCTTCCCATTGCTTCAGCCAAAACCATGGCATACCAGGTGGAAATATTCCACAACTTCAGAGCCCGGCTCCCCAAACACAGACATTCAGCTGCCAGAGAGTGTCTTAGGGAGAACTTAATTCATCCCTTGTCAGGAATCCTGGAAAAATACCAGGGAAGAAAGGAAGCTGGCACACATCTGGAGAGGGATGTGGGAGTCCCAGGTGTCCCTCTAGGGTATTGTTTCTCACCATGGATTTCAGGGCATCCTGCACAAGAGTCACTTAAGGATTTGTTAAAAATGTGAATCTGGGGACTCCACCCCAGACTAGCTGAATCAGATCACTGGGGTTTAGAGCCAGTACATCTGAATTTGTATCAAGCTACCCAGATGATTCCATTGTCTGCTCATTTTACGAACCTTGAGTGTAGAAGGACCTCATGAATGACTAGTGAAACCATCTTAAATCCAGTCAAATTAATTATTAATTAAATAAACATCTGCCTATATCCCAATTCATAACTTTCATGTTGCAATTCCCTTCTAATGTCCAGAGGCACCATTTAATGAATGAGTAATAAGGGACATAAAAATGAATTATGTATTTATTTTCCCAACCCCTCTTAGCCTTCCCAGTAAAAATGTGGCTGTGTATCCCTGAGAATATCACCTGATGGGAGTGGTTTGTGGTCTTTCCAGAGAAATAAAGTGTTCCCTGTCCTCGAAGACAAAATGAAGCAGCAATTGCACACTGATATTATGCTTAATAATTAATCATACCCAGAAATATGCATGAGTATTGGCTACAGACATTCTCAGTCAATAAATAAGTATTTTCAGTGCAACAAATGCAGACTCAGTCCTCACCTTAAGTAAAAGATGGTGAAGGTTGAGGGGGATGGTGGAGGTCACTAATTGGCTATAAGAGGTCCTGTTTAAGCACCATTTCTCCATTTAATAACAACAGCTAATGTTTATTTATTGAGTGATTCCTATTAATCATGTAGTTTAATTTCTCTAAATTAATTCCTCCAAACAGAGGTATGGAATAGATACCATTTTTAGCTGTATTTAATAAATGAAAACAAAAACAAAAACTGAATCACAGAGAGCTGTAGTAAAGTTCTCAGTGTCACACAGCTAATAAGTGGTAGACCTGGGATTTGAACCATGGGATTATAGTCCAGAGCCCACTATCTGAAATATTTCTCTATATTTCTGTAACCATGAAGCTTGTTTTAAAAGAAATACTATCAGGCGCCTGAGTGGCTCAGTGGGTTAAGCCTCTGCCTTCGGCTCAGGTCATGATCTCAGGGTCCTGGGATCGAGCCCCGCATCGGGCTCTCTGCTCAGCAGGGACCCTGCTTCCCCCTCTCTCTCTGCCTGCCTCTCTGTATAATAAATAAATAAAATCTAAAAAAAAAAAAAAAAGACTATCGTCAGTAGATGGCTGAAAATCCTGCTGATTTCATTGACAGTGGGAGGTGGATATCTGTCTTGATTATTGAATTAGGGCTCTCCAGAAGGACAGAAACAATGAGAGAGAAAGAGAGAGATACACAAAGAGGTTTATTTTGAGGGCCTGGCTCACAGGATTATAGAGCTGAGAGGTCCCACAATCTGCCATCTGCAAGCTGGAGTCTCAGGAAAGCCAGTGGTTTGGTCCCAGTCCAAACCAAAGGCCTGAGAACAAGGGCTGCCACTGTGAGTCCAAAGGCCACAAACCAGTGACACCAATGTCCCAGGACAGGAGTTGGATGCCCCAACTCAAGTCAGAGAGGATATTCCCCCTCCTTCTGCCTCTTTTGTCTATTCAGGCCCTCAAAGGATTGGAAGATGACCACCTGCATTCAAGAGGGCGTTCTTTTTCACTCAGTCTACAGATTGGAATCCTAATCTCTTCTGAAAACACTCTCGCAGACACACCCAGAAATAATGTTTTACTAGCCATTTGGGTGTCCCTCAGCCCAATGAAATTGGCACAAAATTAACCATCATGATGGTAGACCCATATGGCCTTGTATTGGAGAATGATAACTTACACAGTAGGTGAGGGAAGAATTTCTAAGAGTTTCAGTGACTTGGCCAAGATCATCCCTAAAACGGCCACAATGAGATCTCCACTTCTCCGCTTGAAACCAAAGCCCTTTGTACTATTTCTCTTAATTCCTCAGAACATAAATGGCCTGTTTGTGTTGATCTTTAAAAAATTAGACAGATCCTAGCAGGTAGTAAAGACTCGAGGACCACACAGGCAATCTATGACCGCTGTAACAAACTGCTACAGAGGGGGTGGCTTAAAACAGTAGAAATGTATTCTGTTCGAGCTGTGTAGGTTGAATGTCCAGAATCAAGGTGTTGGCATGTTTGGTTCCTTCTGGAACCGTTCCATGCTTCCCTCTCAGTTTCTGGTGGCTGCAGACAATCTTTTGAATCTCTTGGATTGTGGCTCCATCATTCCAATCTCTTTCTCCATCTTCATATGACCTTTCTCTTGTGTTTCTGTGTGTCCTCTCTTCTTCTTATAAGTATGCTCGTCATTGCATTTAGGGTCCACCCTAAGTCCACTATGACCTATGACCTCATCTTGAGATAATCAACTTCATTATATCTGCAAAGACCTTATTTCCAAATAAGATCACGTGCACAGGTATCAGGAGTTAGAACTCGGACATAACTTTTTGGAGGACGCTGTTCAGCCTTCTACAGTCACTACCGAAGAACAGATTCTGGGGTTTCTGGGTGAGTGTGAGCCTCAGTGAATGCAGTGCAGTGGATTGGGTTCCATGCTGGCTGTGGTCAAGCCCACAGACTTCGGAGCTCGGCGGGCCTTGGTTTAAGCTGCAGCACCATTCACTGTCCATGTGACCTTAGCTGAGTTTCCCAAATTCCACAGCGCCATTTCTTCACTTGGAAAATAATGATATTAATCTCGATGTCATTAAATGCATGCATATTCTATTCTGTTATAAATCACCACACATTTAGCAGTTTAACACATAACCATTATCTTGCAGTTTCTCTGGGTTAAGAGTTTGGCAGAGTTTAGCTGGGTCCTCTACTCAGGTTCTCTCAAAGCTGCGATGAAGGTGTCCAGTGGGCTGTGTTCTCACCCCGGGGCTTGACTGGGGATCTGTTTCTAAGCTCACTCAGTATTGACACAACTCATTTCCTTGTAATTCTAAGTCTGAGGGCTTCTTGTTGGCTCTTGGCCTCTCAGTGACTAGAGGCTGCTGAGATCTCATCGAGGCCACCCATAGGTATATAGCTAGAGACTCAACGTAATCACAGTGTGACTTTCCATCACCGTTACCACATTCTGTTGATGAGAAGTCAATCACAAGTCCACTACACTCGAGGAGGAAATTATACAAGGGTATGAACCCCAGAAGTCATTCTCATTGAGGGTCACCTTAAAGTTTGAATGCCACGTTGAAATATTGCATAAATATTTTTGAGCATATATGCACAAAGCTCCCAGCACAGTGCCTAACACCTAATAGATACTAAAGCGTATTACTGCTATTGTTAACGGGTAACTGTAATTGTTATCCATGTTCATCACTGTTCTGATTCCAGGGTCATTGCGTACATCCCCACAGTCTGTGCACTGCACAACTCCAGGGGGTGCCATACACATGGATCAAGATGTGAATGGAGCCCCCAGGTTGTGCAAAGCACAGTGGTTTTAGCTGTTATGAGGGGTCTTAGGCCCTGGAATAGAGTTCTGAAAGGCCTGAGTATCCTACATTGATATAAACTGTGACTGATTTAAAATTGGAAAGCCCTGGCTTTGGTTCTGGCTGTTAAGTGGTAGTGGCATACAGTAGCCCCCCCTTATCTCTGGGGATTGCGTGCCAAGAACCCCAGTGCATGCCTGAAACTGCGAATAGTACCAAATGCTATCCGTACTATGTTTTTTCCCTATACATACATACCTGTGACAAAGTGTACTTATAAATTAGGTATAATAAAAGATTAACAACAACAACAATAATAAAAGAACAATTCTAACAATTCGCTCTAAAAAAAGTTATGTGAATAGTGGTTTCTCTTTCTCAAATATCTTATTGTACTATGCTATTATACTGGTCTTCCTCTTGTGATGCTATGGGATGATAAAATGCCTATGTGATGAGATGAAGGGAGGTGAATGATGTAGGCGTTGGGATGTGGCATCAGAGTACTACTGATCTTCAGACCATATATCAGAAGGAGCATCATCTGTTTCTGGACTATCATTGACCACTGTGGCTAACTGAAATTGGGAAAGTGAAACCATGGATAAGGAGAGGGGGCACTACTGTATTTGGCTTAGTGGTTCCCTATGCATGCTGATCTTTAGACCCCTGGCCAACACAAGGCAGTGAATATAGTCTTTCGCTCTCTGCACTAGCCAACTTTAATGTCTATTACTAAATTTGAGGGTGGTTGCCAGTCTTTCTTGCTTATTTTCCTTACAGTGTTTTTCCACAATTAAGATCATTTATTTTCCTCTGTCGATGTTTGATTCCCAGCAGAGAGTTGGCTGGTTTTTGAAAGGATAAATTAATCTGTGATTCTCTCACTTGCTAGCTCTTGAATGAGAATTTCATAGCCCCCATATGCCACAGGTATTGGGTGAACCTAGGCCACATTTTAATCTCATAGCACCCAACACTCCAAAAATTTGAAAGCCCCTGTGAAGGCGGAAACAGCTTCCCTGAAATTGCCTTGTTGTCTGGTGCCTAGGCAATAAAATAGGGAGCCAGTGTTCATCTCAGTAGGGATTTGTCACGATGCTGCCATAATATCCCAGTATTATTAACATGTCCATTTCTAGGGGGCACCTCCGTGCTGTTAAACAAAGGGGCCTGGATATCTGTGTTTCCTTTTAGCCGTTGTGGTGGCTAGCCAGAAATACCCAAATCATCTGATTTAAGGAGAGTATATTAAGCAGATTGCCCATGGATGGCCATGGGCAGGGGTGTAAGAAAACCAGAAACCGTGCAGTGCCCAGGGCTGTTCAAACACATGTTATCACCCCTTTAAGCCAGGAGGGCATGAGAGAGATTGAACTCAGAAGGAGAGAGGGGCGCAGCTGGCCCAAGATGAGCTTTGGAATAAATTCCCCGGGCTCCTTCTTTTCTCCATTCACTTGCCTGAACTCACCATTCCCACAACCCAACAGACTGCCAGAAGGAGCTGTGTCCTGTTGATGATGTTGGCCGGTCATCCTCCAGGGCAGGGAGCAGTGTGCAGAAGGACAGAGAGGGTGGTTCTGCAGGGGCCCCTGGAACATGACCGCACCCCTTCCTGGCCCCCTTTCAGCCTTAAAGCAATAGGGAGTCAGGGAGGTGGTCAGGAGCACAGACATCAGAGCCTGATAATTAAGCATCAGCCTATAGATTCAAATAGAAGTCCTGCCACCTACTAGCCTTGTGGCTTTCGGCAAGTAAGTTAAGCTTTTGAGCCTCATTTCCTTATCTGCAAAATGATGTAATACAAAGACTTACTGCAGTCTCTGTCCCCTTTTTCTCCATAGCACTTGTCATCTGATGCATTCTACATTTACTTACTTTTTTATTTATTGTTTCAACTCCTCCACACTCCAGCTAGAATGTAAGTTTGGGATTTGGGTGTATTTTACTTGCTGATAAGTCCCCCGTGGGAAGAGCCAAGCATAGAGTAGGCAATCGATAAATATTTGGGGCATCAGTATTTGAGATAGTGGCCTCAAAGGGCTTAGTACAGAGCCTAGGATGTATTAAGGGCTTGTATTTTTGATCAAGTATTTGAGAGTAAATGTATCAAGTTGATTTTAAACAAACACAGGCAGACAAGCAGAAAATGGGCAATCTTCACCATATAGGCATGATTATCTGGAAATGTGAATAAAATAAGCCTCCTAAAATGATCTGTGGTGAGTTCCTCACAAAGTTACAGGATTTTTAAACAATTCTATACTTCTACTTCTCTAATTTTGTTTTGGCATTCATTGCTTTATTCATTTTTGGTAAATAACCTAAAGACAACCTTAAATCCATAGACTTATACCTCAGATCTCTCCACTGTGTCTATAAACCAAAACTGACTCCATCTAACTCAGCACGGTTGAGCTTTGTAACAGGGGGCCCTGCGTGCAGGGGATTTCTTTTGGGTCCTCACTCTGGGTGAGACTTTGGTAGAAACTCCCTGGCTGCTGGTCAGATAGAAGAAGTTAGTGACATATGCAGTGGTCTGAGATGCTGTGGGCCTGGAAGGGTTTTTGGAAAATAGGGAGGTCTCCTGGGGGCTTTTGAAAGCCAGCTCATGTTGTGTGCGCCTTCGTTCTTCCCTCATGGAGAGCCAAGGGCTCCCTTTGTCTTGAAGGTGCAGAAGATACGGGTCTGTAGTCTGAAGGAATATCTCTGCATATTTGAGGTAAAGATGCCACTTAGCTTTTCTTTCCTTTAGGAACTTGTGCAAGAGAATACTCATCTTTGGGACTCAACATTTAGATGTTTCTTGTGGGTCCCTTGAGTTCTTAAAAGTAGCATTTCAATTTGGATCTCCCTGTCCCATGCCGATACAAAAAAATAGATAAATAAAAGCCCACGTGGCTCTTTTTTGTTTTATTTTTTTCGGTTAGACTCTATCCATTCTCCTTGCAGGTATTCCCCCAGGATGTGCTAATCTGTGTTTTTTGAGGTTGCTGGGATGCAATTCTTCTCGCTTTCCTTTCCCAAGCCTCTGGCAGCTTCTTAGCCTATATTTTAGCAGCTGCTAATCTACCACCTATTGTTATGAACCCTTGAATCCTAATTCCAGAGACTCCTTCTCTCTTCCCAGACTGGTGAGTCTCACCTGAAAGGCTTGATGGGTTCTACCCTTGGAATTTCTGAATCACAGGTCTGGGTGGAGCTCAAGACTTTGCCTTTTTTTTTTTTCTAATTTATTTATTTACTTGACAGAGGTAGAGAGACAGCAAGAGAGGGAACACAAGAAGCACAGGGAGTGGGAGAAGGAGAAGGAGGCCTCCCACTGAGGAGGGAGCCCGATGTGGGGCTCGATCCCAGGATCCTGGGATCATGACCCATGCCGAAGGCAGATACTTAATCACTGAAGTACCCAGCATTTCTAATAAGTTCTCAAATTGGGCTGAAGGTGCTAGTCCACCAGGCCCTAGTAAAGCAACAGTTACAAGCTCATATTAGTAGGCTCTCTTTTATTTTTTATTTTTTTAATTTTTTTCTCCCCAAATATGTTTATTTTAATTTTTCAGAGTTACAAGATTGATTGTTCATGCACCACACCCAGTGCTCCATGCAATACGTGCCCTTCTCAATACCCACCACCAGGCTCGCCCACCTCCCCCACCCCCACCCCTCCAAAACCCTCAGTTTGTTGCCCAGAGTCCACAGTCTCTCCTGGTTCATCGCCCCCTCCGATTTCCCCCCATTCACCCTTCCCTTCCTTCTCACGATGCCCTCCATGATTTTCTTTATACTCCACAGGTAAGTGAGACCATAAGATAATTGACTCTCTCCGCTTGACTTATTTCACTCCGCATAATCTCTTCTAGTCCTGTCCATGTTGATATAAAAGTTGGATATTCATCCTTTCTGATGGAGGCATCATATTCCATTGTATAGATGTACCACATCTTCCTTATCCATTCATCTGTTGAAGGGCATTTTGGTTCTTTCCACAGTTTGGCGATTGTGGAGTAGGCTTTCTTTTAAAAAGGCTTCTCTTCCTTTCTTTTCATAAAGATCATTTCAAGTGCAGATATATATAAATGTATATGTACACATCCATACATACATCTCTACATATTTTGTTTCTCTTCTTGTTTACTGCTGTGCCCCGACTGCCTCGAACAGTACCTGCCTCACCACAGAAGCTTAAGGCACCTTTGTCACAGGTCAAATAACAATGGCGGTGATGTCATCGTCACCTGGGTGTCCTGCACCTGGAGGGACAATTTTCGGGTACAGTAGAGGGCTCATCAGCTTGGTAACTCAGAGCCCTCATAAAGCCTGGGACGTTGAAGTCTCATGGTGAATGTTTGTTCTGCTGATTTGAGCCAGTTCTGAGAGCCAGAAACCTAATTCTACAAGAAATAGAACTATGTGGATCTGCTATTTCAGCGTGTGAAATAATAATGAATGCTATTTGTAATAATAGTTACAATAGTTGCAGTTTCAACTCTTAATTTTGCAATGTCCCCCGAGCTGCTGCTTTGCTGCTGCAGCTCTTTGCCCCCACCCCAAGCTCTCTAGAATTACGAATTCCCCTACTTAAGTTGCACCCCCAGCTGCCTGGGAGCTGCTGCTCTACTCTGTTGCTTTCAATCCCTTCAACAGATGGTATAATTCTTAGCGTGTGTGATTAGGGTTCTCAGCGTTGGCTGCACACTGGCATCGTGCAGGGAGTGTTAGAAAAGATTGATGCATGGGTACTGCCCCTAAAGATTCTGATTTAATTGGTCTGGGGATCCCCAGGCATCAGGATTTTTAAAAGCTCACAGCCAAGGTTGGGAACCATTAGATTAGGGGCAAAGGGATCTTGAGGAAGAGGGAGGGAAGAAAAGAGGAAAGAGTCCTGATTTCCAGAGCCAGCAAGTGGCACTTGGAGGAGAGAGAGAGTTGGAGGATGATGAAAGGGGAGCTAGCAAAATAGAATTTGGGACACACTTGGGGAAAGAACCTGCAACTCAGAAATGAGACTAATGGTTCTACTGCTTATTTTATCTGGGGTAACCATGTTGTGGCCCAAGGAGATTGTAAATTCCTTGGGATCTGCTTGAGGTGGACACAAACACCTGCTGCTTCCAAGGTCTCTAGAGGCATTGCA
The DNA here is from genome assembly GCA_028533885.1 of Nasua narica. Taxonomy (NCBI): domain Eukaryota; kingdom Metazoa; phylum Chordata; class Mammalia; order Carnivora; family Procyonidae; genus Nasua; species Nasua narica. The sequence goes on from CM052805.1 coordinate 5,163,433, forward strand.
TTCAAGTGGGAATGTTTATTTTTTACTATTTTTTTTAAAAGTTTAATTCCAGTGTAGTTGAGATATAGTGTTATATTAGTTCCAGGTGTACAATATAGGGATTCCAACAATCCTGTATTTCATTTATTCTGTATCACCCCAATACATGTACTCTTAGTTCCCATCACCTATCTCCTCCCCACCCTCCCCTGGCAAACACCAGTTTGTTCTCTATAGTGAAGAGTTTATATTTGGGTATGTCTTTTTTTTTTCCTTTGTGTAGTTCCTTAAATTCCGGATATGAGTGAACCCATACAGTATTTATCTTTCTCTGACTGATTATTCCACTTAGAATTATACCCTCTAGATCCATCCATGTTATTGCAAATGGCAAAATTTCATTATTTTTATGGCTGAAGAATATCCCATTTTATATGTGTGCGCGTATAGTGTACATATACACATATATGAAATGTGTGTGTGTATATAGTAGTATGTGTATATATATATATATACGCACACTATTTCATGTATTCCTCTATCAATGGACACAGGCTACTTCCATATCCAGGCTATTGTAAATAATGGTGCAATAAACATCAGAGTACATATATCCCTTGAGGGAGTGTTTTTGTATTCTTTGGGTAAATAGCCAGTAGTGCAATTACTGGATCGTAGAACAGTTCTATTTTTAATTTTTTAAAGACCTTCCATACTGTTTTGCACAGTGGCTAGACCAGTTTGCATTCCCACCAACAGTGCACAAGGGTTCCTTTTTTTCCACATCCTTGCCAACATTTGTTGTTTCTTGTGTTTTTGGTTTTAGCCATTCCGACAGGTGTGAGGTGATAGCTCACGGTGGTTTTCATTTGCATTTCCGTGTGGGAATCTTTAAAAACCGCCCTCAGTTGATCAAGGAAGCATGAGGTCAGAGTAGGAAATGAAAACCTGTAAAGTATGGCAGTCAGTAGCAGTTGTGAGTGCATGTGTGTGATCATTTCAAATGACTTGCTTTTTCCTTTTCTTCACTTTGAAAACACACGCATGAAGAATAACAGTAACGCACAACTGGCAGAGTAGCCACTTACCCCCGATCACAACAGAAACTCAGAACTGTAGCCCGTGGAGCATCTGCTGTCAGAGAGCTAGGCATCCCCGAAGCAGATGCCATCTCATGTCACTGGGAAGTAATCATGTTCACAGTGCAGAGACCCGCACGCACACACACATGCGTCCCAGAGATCCGAGCAAGCAGATTCAAGCGGGGTAGGGAGAAGGCAGGAAAGCCACGTGCTTCCCCTGATCCCCAGTCTAGTGTTTTATTCACAGGCCCACATTGCAACCCTTCAATACTTTATTAAACACATCTCTTCTCCGGGACACCCCACTACCTTCAGAGCAAACGCATTCCATGCTTGGGACCCAAGTGTGTTTTTTCAACCGCTTGGCTCCTAACTTTCATCACGGAGAAGAAGAAAGGAGTGCTAAGGTTGAATTAGGGATAGGAAGCTGGGAAAACTACCTCCTTGGTAACTTGAAAGGAATTCCGCTCATATTTTTAATTCATAATAAGAATACAGAGGTGGGGTCAGAGTCCCAAAACACCGGTTGTCACAGTTGTCAGGGTGACTCCTACAAGCCGCATCGATGCTTCTACCAGGGAAACAGCAGCCCTGTGGTCTAGATCAGAAACCTGCTTTTCTGTATTCTAAGCAGTTTTTGACATAGTGTTTTGCTTTATTGCAAACCACAATGTTTTCAGAAGGCTTAAAAATCCAGTTATGACTATAGCTGTGAGGGAAAAGGTCTGCGTGGTGCCGGGGAAATTTAATTTTTAGCTTAAAAAAAGTACCACCAAATTCAATTTTTCTCACATTTAGGGATTCTTAGAGTTATATCCAGCTCGCATAACTAGTGTATTAGAGAATGTGTTACTATGGGGTTATTTTTTAACACATTTATTATTTATGAAATGCAGAGGAAAATAGTTAGAAATGATTGTTTCAGGGAATATCCTGTAGCTTTTTTTATTGTATTCAAAGAAGTTGCTCATGCTGTTTTAATTCAAACATTAAAAGTTAAATCTCTTTTCATCCTGACCTACATTTTTAAAACACTACTTTAGCCCTTATCATGGGGAACTGAAAAAGCAGTGGAAGGAAAAAGCCCACTGTGTGTTTCTTACCCCTTGATTTGCGGGTAATCAAGCTGATTCTTGCCAACCTGTCCAGGAAGGAGCAGGGGAAGCAGAGTGAGATCTCTCTTCTGTTACATCAGCATCTGTGCCCATTTCCTTTCTCCCAAAGCAAACCTCCCCCCAGCTAGTTATGCTGGTTAATTGCCTCTCACTCTGTGCTGGGGAATGAATGGGAGAAAAGAGCTATGATCTCACGTACCCGACAAGGGATTCGTGTCTCTTAGATTACATAGAGAATTCCTGAACTCCGCAGTAAAACAGACAAACAAACCAACCTGATTCAAAAATGGGCAAAGGATCTGGACGAACATTTCTCCAAAGAAGATATGCAAAGGACAAGCATATTAAAAGATGCTCAACTTCCCCCATCATTAGGGGAATTCTAATGCAAACCACAAGAAGACACCGCTTCATACTCATTAGGATGACTATTATGAAACGGAAACAAAAACTAACTGAAAATAAGTGTTAGGGAAGTTGAGGAGAAATTGGAACCCTGTGCACTGTTGGTAAGAATGTAAGTATTCCTCAAAAAAGAAAAAAAAAGAAAAGAAAATAGAATTATCAGATGACTCAGCGATTCCACTTCTGGGAATATACCCAAAAGAACTGAAAGCAGGATCTCCAAGATATCCCGGTACATAGAGGAATTGTTTACAATAACTAAAAGGTTGAACCAACCCAAGTGTTTATCAGTGGATAAACAAATATGTTATATCCACACAATGGACTATGATTCAGCTTTTAAAAAGGAGGGGAATTCTGATACATCTTACAGCAGAGATGAACCATGCAAACATTATGGTCTGGGAAATAAGCCAGTCAAAAAAGACATACACAATATGAGTCCACTTACGTGAGGTACCTAGAGTTGTCAAATTCATGGTCACAGAAAGGAGAATGGTGGTTGCCAGGGACTGGGAGAAGGGGAAATGGGGGTTAGTGTTTAATGGGCGTAGAGTTTAGATTTTGTCAAAATGAAAAAAGTTCTGTGATGGAAGATGATGTTTGCACAACAGTGTGAATGGACCTAATGCTGCTTAAAAATGGATAAAATGATAAATTTTATATTATGTATATGTTACACGATTCAAAAAAAAATTAAGAAGGAGAGAGAAGGATTAGCAGAAATGGAGAAGTGCTCTGTTTCATCACCTCATGTGTCCAGTGAAAATCTCTGAGAAAGGGACCCGATGCCTGGATTCTGAGGCTGCCTGTGTGGCAAGGGCCTGCAGGGGGAGAGGAGGACTTCTGCCAAGATCTAGCACTTGCTTGCTCGCCAAATGAGTGAGACACCTTGGAATCCAATCCTCTGGGCTCAGCCAAACCTCTTGATGACTCCAGTCCCCCAACTCTACTTGCAGTCTTCCTCAAGTCTTCCGATTGAGGCCCCCGACCCAGTAGAGCAAAGACAGTCTGCCTGCCTAGTCCTGTCTGAATCCCTGACCCGCAGAAACCATGAGATAAGAGAAGACTGCTGTCGTTTTATGTCGTTTTAAACGTTTGGGGGTAATTTTTCTCACCGCAAAAGATAATTCATCATACACCCCATCAATATTTGCAGTTGCCGTGATCACCTGCACATCTTCTCTTCAGCACACACTTGTGCCTATACCCAGCCACACCCACAATCACACCCACTTTGTTGACCTCTTATTTCTGAATTTGACCCTCCTTATTCAGAGCGAGACCAGCAGTTCTGGAAATCGAAGTGTCAGCTAAGTGAGATGTCCACCTTGTTTTAGCCAGAAATACGGAAAATGCCTCACAGAAGAGATCATGTGGGTTGGCAAGCAGAGAGTGGGCTTGTCCCCCATGCATGAGGCAGACGTGTGCAGGATTCTTTAGGCCAGGATATCTCTGGTCTAGATCCTAGGCAGGAGGGATGCTATCCTGTACCTCAGATGTTAATGGAACCCTTGGGTTTGTGTGACTGGGGACCAGTTTGCGCTGATGTGTAAATATGTCTGCTTTGCTTACGCTCAAGCACTGATTGCATATCTGGGGGTTAATGAGCTAAGTTTGGATAAAGGCAAGGGGGTGTCTTCTCAATGCACAAGGGTGTTTTGCCTGCATCAGGCTGACTTGGGGCGTTTCCTCAGATCTGAGGTTTGCTTTCTGCTCTGGGGGTTCAGCTCTCCTGCACTTGATGGATGCTGGCCTTAATTTGGTGTGTTGCAGCCGTTGCAAGCTGTGGAAGGATATTACCTTAAGGATATTCTTTTGAATATTAAATTAGAATAAATTAAGGCATGCTGCATATTAAGCCTAAATCAGAGTTGAGTAATTGCCTTCCGTTTTATGCCACTAAGTTTGTTGGAAACACAGGATATTTGTTTTAATTATCAATTTGTTGAACTGACTCCCAATGAGAAGATGCACAGACATAAACAAACAAAAACTTTTTTGTGACTTTGTGAAATTTAACTAACAACTAGTTGGGTACAACTTATTCATGTTCCTTCTCTTACTGTTACTTGCTTTCTTTATCCAATATTTACTAATTAACTTCCTGCTATGTGCTCAGCACCATAAAATTATTTGGGAAAAGTAAAAGCTATATTTTTTTATGCTTAATCATTTCCTGGATACTGTAGCATAAATGTTTGACATATATATAACATTTACACAGTTTCACTATAAGGCAAATAGGACAATTACCCCCAATTTATAGATACAGAAACTAAGTCTTAAGATAACATCAAATTAATAATTACAAAGAAAAAAGAACTCACATTGTTAGAGATAGGGTATGAATTGGGCCAGTTCTAAATTCTTAATTCCATGCTGTATCAATCATGCAAAGCTGACAAAAATGTTGCCCCTTTAAAGTGTCTAATGCCCAGAAAAGATGGTCTATAGAGTTGTTTTTAAGGTGGTTTCTGAAACTTTTACGACTAATGTTACCTTTTAAATGTTAGTAAAATGATGATATTTTCCTAAACTTTTCTTCTGGAAAATTCTAAATATATCTGTTTTAAAAATTAGGGAAGAGTATAATGGAAAAACCCAGGTTCAACAATTGCCAACTCTTGGCTAATCTTGCTTCCTTTTTACTCTCATTTGCTTCCCGCCCTCACAAATACCACACATACAAGGGATTCTTTTGAAGCTAACATGGAGATTTCGTGATGAAATACCTAGTCATTTTGGCTAGTAGAAGTCATAAAAAGTACACTGGATTTCTTAGAAGAAAGCCTCGTTAATATGGGCCTTATTATTTTGGAGTTTTGGAAACATTGACCATTCAGTTGCCTGTGGAAATGGGAGGTGGCTGGTAATGATGTTGAGACCCTTAGAGATTCTGAGATATCCGAGATACAGAGGCCATTAGATACTGAGGACAGCTTCTATTTACTCACTTGCTTGAAGAAACTATGCTCAGACACCTTGAAAAAGGAATCTACATATGGGCACGTGAACTGTTTGAATTTATTGTTAAAAAGAGTACGCTTTCACTTACCTAATGTAGAAATATAATTTAATGCACAGATTGGCTTATTGTCCCATAAATCCCAGGTTGGTTGCAAATATCTGCATTATTAACATCTGTAAATGAAGATACCTGGTGACAAATCCATCATGAAAGGGCTACGTGTGCCTACACTCAAATGATGGTAGTAAGCAAGAGTGTCTGGGATTGCTAGGGATGTTTCTTTGCAGATATTTACCTTGTCTGAAAAAGATGAAGTTTGTCCAAATTATCGGAAGTAATTCCAATATACGCTGTCTTTCCATGGAGCTGTATTATGTCAAGTTCTGAGCTGAGTGAGAGTAGCGATGGTCTTTGTTTATTTTATCACTGGCACATGGACTAGTCACATCTGTCTCCTTCTAAATCCATTGCATAGGCTGTGATGGCCCCATTAGGGTCGCACAATCAACCACTCTTAACGCCCAGGTTGGACTTTCTGAAGACTGAAGCTTTCACAACAAATTTAAATTCTGCATATTTCTCACTATTTGGACATTGAACAGAGCTTTCTTCGTAATTCTGGAGTCCCAATATAGTAGGAGGAATGGATTAGTAATTTGAAGGTCTGCATTGTCTCAGATTTTTTTTTACTAACTCCATGTACAAGGCATTTTATCTCCTTGAACTTCAGTGTCCCGTTGCTGCTGTCAGATAGGAATAATATTGCACTTCCTGTTTCCCTTTGAGTGACTGATAGAGCATTATAAGGAGGATTTGCAAGTCTGTGACCTCTGAGTGCTTTCCCGCACCCATGGCAGATATCACTAATAGATTATTTTTCTTTCTTATTGAGCCTGGATGTAGCTTAGATAGTCACTTATCCCATGCTGCTTCTAGCAGTCGTCACCAATCAATTAGAGTCTTCAGGATGGAACAAGTCTGTCATTCTTTCATGAACCAAATGATGTACAAATAAGAGCCTTCTATGAAAACTTGTTAAAAGTACCTCGCCAGTCTAAGTCCTTCTCCTCTTTCTCATTATCATCATTATCTTTTAGCATTTGGAGTTCACCCTACACAACTGCCAAGTTTGGGGACCGACTTTTACTTGAGGGATATCCAGTGACCTTCTCTTAACCAAGTTTTTGCCCAGAGTTTACCTTCTTGGATCATTTTAGAGAACCTTGTCTTCTCCTGAAATATGGCCCACATTTGGATCACTCTCTAGTTTTGTTTAATTTGTGTACATATCCAGCATGAATCTGGGGAAAGGAAGGGGACTATACAAACTGTAGACAGAAATCATCGTTCTCTCATTTTCTGCAGCAACAAACACCTACATCAGAGCCACTGCGGATTCCCAGGCACTTGCTTAGTTGTGCTATTCTTTGGTATCTTTTTTTTTTTTTTTTAAGGTTTTATTTATTTATTTGACAGAGAGAGATCACAAGTAGGGAGAAAGACAGGCGGACAGAGAGGGGGAGGCAGGTTCCCCGGTGAGCAGAGAGCCCGATTCGGGGCTCGATCCCAGGACCCTGAGATCATGACCTGAGCCGAAGGCAGAGGCTTTAACCCACTGAGCCACCCAGGCGCCCCATGTTCTTTGGTATCCTTATGAGTAAAATGGAAATGATTATTGGCTCTAAGTCATAGCATTGTCAAGAGGGTTAAATGAATACATCTCTTAGAACATTACTGTTACTATTGTGGTTGTTGCCATTATTGCTGTCAGCACTGTTGTTCCTGGCGCCTACACTCAGCCTCACCCGCGATAAGGGGTTGTACTGTAAGGAGTAAATGAGGTAAATGCCTAACATTCTAGAGCTACCAGTCACTCAGTGTTGCTTTGTTTCCTTTCTAGTTTCTCCTGGTTACATGTAGGTATTCAGTGGGGTTATTTATGGGAGGAATATTCAGTTGGGTGTTTTAGAGCTTCCTTGTGGGTTGAAAAAACAAGAAATGGGAAGTGGAGAGGTAACTGGCTGGGTCAGTCAGTAGAGCATTTGACTCTTGATCTCGAGGTTGTCTAAATTCAAGCCCCACATTGGGTATAGAGATTTCTTAAATAAATAAAAACTTAAAAAAAAAAAAAGAAATTGGGAATGGAGTTTTTGTCCTAGAATGTGCTATAATTATCCTCATTTTATTTTTTTTTTTTTAAGATTTTATTGATTTGAGAGAGAGAGAAAGAGCCCTAGCAGGCTAAAGGGCAGAGGGAGAAGCAGACTCCCTGCTGGGTGGGGAGCCCGACACTGGGCTGGATCCCTGGACCCCAGGATCATGACCTGAACCCAAGGCAGATGCTTAACTGGCTGAGCCACCCAGGTGCCCCCTCATAGTGACTTTAATTGGAGGTCTACCTTGACATGTGGTGAGCTCTGGAACACTAGTGTTGGAATGCATTTTGTCTTTTTCCTGCCATTTTACATGCTGAAGAAACTGTGACCCAGAAAAACTTAAGACACCTGCCAAGGTCACACCATTAGTTAATGGCAGAGCTGAAACAAGACCACAGGCTTCCTTACCACTGGCATGCACTTTTCATGGGAGAGAAATATATTTTAACTGTTAAATTTTGAAATCTGAAATATGAAATCCATAGCTTTTTTCTTCACTTCTCAAACAAATATCCCAGTCTTGAATGTAACAGGAGTCATTATTTTGGGCCAATTTTGTTTGAAATGACAACCAAATAAATTACCTAAAGTCACGAATAATGTAGAACTTGGCCCAAAGTTTTACTTAGCTTCTTTTATATATGTATAAAATAGATGTTTACTATATATATCGTAAACATCTATCTTTATCTAGGTTAACGAATGTGCTCTGCTCTGCATGGAATTTTAACCAAGTTTCAGAGTTTTTCATTATGAGGATTTCATGTAGAGGGTAGAAGATAAACGTCAAGGCTCCTGGTAATTTACTGTCTATTACTGAATTCCACTCCATAAATATATTATTTAATCAAAACTCATATTTAAATGAGACAGTAAAAATGGCATGGGTAATATTTAAAGTTTGCATAATTTATACCATACATAGCGTTTTTTCAAAAGGTGGAGCAAGGAAAGGATGTTGAGTGTGGAGTCCCAGTTGCTGCCCCTTTGCAGTTGCTGTGACCAACCAGAAATTTGTGAGATCTTTCAGAGCAAAGGCTCAAACAAGATGCCCATTTCTCCTCAGATAATTCCCAGAACTTAACGATTCACTACCAGCTAAAGCTTCTCTAATCTCCTCTCTGTCCACATAGCAAAAACTGATGAGCTAGTGATGATAATGATGGTTCAGGTAAATATTGATGAAGGGAAGAATAATTCTTTGAACCTTTAATGAAATTCCTCTAAATCTAATCCATTCTCTTGGAGAGAACCAAAAATATTAGATATACAGGGATGTGTGTGTGTGTATGTGTGTGTGTGCACACACGGAGGTATCAATAATCAAATCCTCTTTAAAATGTCATCTCATTATATGCATTTCTCCCATCCTTTCTTTTCTCCTCTGTCTTTTGAAGGGTGCCTGTGGCAGCTACCTGATCAGTGGGCCCACCATGACTTGAGGGAGCACAATAGAATACGAAGCTACCAGTTTATGGAGCCAGACAGATCTGGGTTCAAATGGACTTTAATTAATTAATTTTAATTTGTGTGGCTTTCAGTAAGAAACTCAGCACGTGGAACCTTAGTTTCCTGAAAATTCTCTAACATACAGCAGAAGCATCCTCAGCCTTAGGCCATTTCTCCCTTGCCAGTAGGGAAAGGAGAAATGCTGGTGAATTTTTCGAAGGTTCTTGCTCCTGTCCCCCATTAGACTGGAAATTTCAGCAAGAACTTTCCTGCCTGCTCAGTGACAGCAGTCCCCCTCCCTCCCTTCTGTCAGGTGTTATAAGGATGAGTTTTTCTGTAAAGTGGATCTGTCATGGAGGTATTGGTGATGGGGAAAGGATGGATGGATGCAGACAAATGGCTTTGGTCTGGTAGGTCTGAGAAAAGTAGTAGCTGTACGCAGAGGGGAAAGACTGATGGACCCCTACTCAGTGTTGTGGAAGGAGGGTCTGACAGGTCAGGATGAGCTTTAATTGTGCTGACAGCATCCCCATCTCCTAGGAGATGTGGCCAGTGAGTGAGGCTGACAAGGAAGTCCCATGAAGGCAAGCATACCTAAGATATGCTATTTGGTGAACAAGATACAGTGGACATTCGAGGGCAGGGGGAGGTGCTAGGCAGAGTTGAAGGCTCGGAGGGATGAAGAGAAGGATGGGATCTTGTCTGAGTCTCATGCAGGCCTGAGTGAGACTAGGGAGTCCCCATGACACACCAGTTAGGGACTCTATTCGGAGACAAAGGTTCTGTAGCAGGAAAACCATTTTAAATGGTCATTGCGTATTATCTCCAAGTCACTATCAGAGAAGGTGGCTGACTTTAGTTTGGTTTGAGGAGGGCAGTCTGTCTGGGTGGGCACTGAATGGCTCTAACAACCAGAAGCCTGTCGAAGCACAGTGCTCTAGATTTCCATCACGGTTCAAAATGGAAACTGAAAATCACCATGCATCTTCTGCAACACATTGCATGGCTGAACAAAGCAAACTGGACTCCCCATGGCTCTTCTTACCGAGGACCCAACGGAGGGAGCTGGAAGTGAGGTCTCTTACACTAGATGTTGGTGCTCAGACCAGATCTCCTTTACTGAACTCCTATGCCCATCCCCCAGCCGCATGCTTGTTGCTTGCTAACGGTTTCCCACTGGCCCCTCTTCACAGACCTGCCCTTGGCCCAGTGCTTTTGACCTGCCTTGCCTGAGAGATTATACAGTCCTCATGGGGTGGCCATCAGTAGTCAGTGACTGATCCAGGCGCAAAAAGGCTAGCCCTTTTACCTTAATGTGAGACAGCCCTACCGAGCATGTCATTTTGCAGAGCCCCAAACCTATAGATCAGGTCACAACGGTTCTAAGCTCTGTTTAAGGCCACACCTTGCGTGGAGTCTTTCCTGCCCTACCCTGCTTCTCTCCCCTCTTTATAGGTAATAAAGATCACTTGGCAGTAGTGGAAGCAATAGTAAGTAGAGGCCACTTTTAGATGATAGGCTGGGGCGATGGACTGCAGAAGGGCCCACAGCAACCACCTGGCTGAAGATAGGCCCATGAGGCGGCCCCCCTGAAAATAGCCAAAGGCCCAACTGGCCAGTGGGCTACTTACAACCAGGCTCAGTGACCAAAAAAGGGAGAATTCCATACGTCACCATACCTCCTCATTTTCCCCCTTCAAAAACAGCCCCCACCTACTGCCTCCTCGCAGACAGCCTCTCCTCTGCCGTCCTGCCCGCCCCTCCCCTGCAGTACACTCAGTAAACGTGCATCGCCTTCTGCCTCAGGTGAATCCTTTCACCTCCTGTGCCACCAGCTTCCACCCAACCAGTTGCCCCACATTTGGGGGCCCTCCTCTGATCAGGAGAGACACCCCATTTAGACACACAGTACATGTTCAGGTCCTGGTATATTCTGAAGATCTTCTCCTAGGAACTGTGTGTGTTACAAGACTGGGTTTCCTAGATCTCAGATTGAAACTCTGGTTTTTCTAGGAGTTGTGGCTGTACGTTCCAGTCTCACATGTGCAAGAGCCCATGCCGTTTGCGTGGCGTAGTCGGTATATGGTTTCCTGTGCAGCCTCTCTGCCCTTTTGTATGTTGGATAAACTGCTATCACCATGGCTCCCTTGCATGGGAGTATCCCATCCATGCAAACAGGAGAAAAACTCTGAGAAATAGAGGGCTTTGAATGTGATTTGTCAGAATCCAATTAGCAACTCCAATTGATTGGTGGTGGCTGATTCCTGGGGAGGGAGGGGGTTGAATTTGCAGCTCTCAGCTCTCCTGTCCATAAGAATGAAGGCTGACTGCTGTATTGAGTACTCTTTGCTCCTCTTGGGTGAAAAGGGTCATGACTTTTAGCAGCATTTATTCTTATCTTAACATTCTGCATCCCGTGTTCTCTAATGCATTATTCAGGCTCTGTGAGGACAGAGCAGAGGCCAGCTCTGCACCCAGAGATCTTTTACCAGGGTCACGCAGAGGTGGGGGTGTAGTACATAGGGATGAGAGTCTGGACAAAAGGGAGCTGTGACCTCAGGCTGCTTAGGAAAGCAAATTGGCAGCAAAGTTCCAGCTCAGCCACTTGTCACATGTCCTTGGGCAAGTCATGTAACCTCTCGTAGCCTATTAGGATGGTGATAATGTGTCCACCAGGGGTCTCAAACTCAGATGCTTACCTGGGGCCATATGGTTCATATAATCTGTCAAAGCCAATGACGTATTAATGACCGGGCCATGTATGCCATTTCTAAATGGCCACAGAGGAATATAGACTCTGTGGGGTCACATTTTCTGATTTTTGAGGAAAAGCTCAGTATTTGGATTTTTAAAATGGGAAATTGACTAATTCCAGTTTTGAAAAACTGTAGGGCCACGCAGATCAAATCTGTGGCTGGTGGACTACCAGTTTACGACTTTTAAGTTTGCTTTTGGAACAAAGGCTGTTAGTCGCTACCCTACCCCAGTCCCAGTGGGGGCATTTACCATTTCAAGGCAGTCTCTCTTGACTTCTACATGTGTCTTTCAATTTGAGGTTTGCTTTTTGTTGTTGTCTTGTTTTGTTTTTTGTTTTAGCTTCTCTGGGGCCAGCACTGCCCACACAAATGTCAGATTGGAAGAAATTAAACCACCCTTCCCCAGTACTCTTTAATAGGTGACTCAGGATTTGGTATATAAATATCCCAGCTTCTTTGCATCTCTGGTGGGATAACTTGAGGTGGGGTTGGCAAGTATTTTACAGTAAAGGACAAAATGCAGTCAGTATGTTAGTTTCTGGGGGCTATATGATCTCTGTTGGAGCTGCTCACCTCTGTCATTGTAACAGGAAGGCAGCCAGGGACAATAACATAGGCATGGCTGTGTGCCAATAAAACTTTATTTATAAAACCAAGCAGTGGGCTGGATTTGGCTGACTGGCCTTATAGCAGGCCTCTAGTGCTCACCCACGCTGTGCAGCCTGCGTTCTAGGCTGACTCCCAGGGTTTTGTGATGGAGGTAAGATCCACCCACAGCGTCAGAGGGCTTCCTAATGAACTTTGTACAGCCTAACATCCCTCCTTGTTTTAATTCCCCCACCCCACTGCAGCTTCCTGAAAACCTTTCTCCTCTACGCTCCTTGCAGTTAAAACTTAGTCTTCAGAAACCTTAAAAGTGATCATTTGATTCTGGGTTCTGGGGACCCTTGAGTTGTGTTTGGATTCCAGCCCTGCCACTTCCTAGTTGGCTTGAGCAAGTGATTTGACCTTGTGTGTGTGTGTGTGTGAGTGTGAGTGTGTGTGTGTGTGTGTGTGTGTGCGCGCGCGTGCGCGTGCGCACGTGCGCCTTAGGACCCTCATTCAAGGCAATAATGTCAGTGCCCATGTGGAGACTAACTCAGGGATTTAACAGAGATCATGTCTGCTAAACTCCTAGCACATTTCCTGGCACATGGTAGTTTCAATAAATGGCAGCTGTGATTGCCATTCCTCGTGTGGAGAACAGAGGTTAAGACTCTGCACCAGCTCTCTGGCTGTCTTGTAGGAATCTGCCAAAATGTTGAGTCGAAGGCTCTCTTTTCCTGTTTATTATTTTTCTATTGTTCATTTTTATTTTGAAGTAAGGTCACCCTTCCCACTGGGGGGATGAGATGTAACTGTCTTTAAAAGTAAGATTACAGAGACACCTGGGTGTGAGTTTGTAGCCTGAGACTCTAAGTCTTAATCACTCTCTGTGGTTCCCTAAGAGAAGGGACAGATGGGGGAACAGAACTTCTGTCTTCAACTGGCCTTATTTCAACCGGCTGGGAACATATGTTCTAGGAAGGATGAAGGGACACATTGAAAGGGAGCAGAAGGAGATGGGAGACGGAGGGATCCTCTCATACGTGAATGGTCCCACATCCTCACTGTCTTTCTTCCTGGCTAGCTGGTGATTGCCTTTGGGGGAATGAAAACCCTTCTTCGAACCAGCAGAACTGGATTTGAACTTTGCTCTGTCATTGTCACCCGGGGCAAGCTATATTATTTCTCTAAGCCTCAATCTCCTGGGGTTTGAGAGGGAGTGGCTCACGAACCAATAAAAAATACTAAAGTGCTTTCTCACTGTGAAGCCAGATGTTGGAAACAAACTCTAACCAAAGCCACCCATTTACTTTGGAGACACTTTATTTGACTGTTGGAAGAGGGGTCAGGAAAGCAGCATGGAAAGAGAATGATGCAGGTATGGCAGAAAGGTTTCTTCTGGGGGGCCAAATTCGACTGATGAGTAGTGTCTATCTCAAGTACTCTGTGAAGAAAAAGGGTAGGAGGCTTAGTGAGAAATCGTGCTGGAATTGATTGGCAAGGCCTGACATGGGCACAGTAAGGTGGGAGGAAAGGAGGGGGGCCATTTATGTTTAAACCTATCACAGGGAGTAAAGCTGCTGAGAGACAAAGAAATTTGGGCAGTAGTTCCTGTAATCCTTAACCTGACCAGCATTAATGAGTAGTAAACAAACCTGTATACCCTAAGCAAACACAGATATCGACACACATATATGGAAGCATGTGTACATATGTATGGGTAGATGATGTTACGGCGTTATCGGGGACTCCCTTCTCTATCATATGACCCTCCAATTTTTGGCATTTGATTGGCTGCCGAAGGCCTCCATCCATCCATGAACCAAGCATAGCAACCAGGGAGAAAACAAGAGGGAGGAAAAGAGAGAGTGATGCCGTCCTTAAGTTATGTAGACTGAACAGAGTTGCTGTGGGATGGGATAGTTTGGTATAATTTCCAAAAGGAAGGGATTCTGGGCAGAAAGGAGACCCAATTCTGTGGAATGTGATTTGTTAATTAGAGGATAAGGACTCAGATAAATTTGAGGTTACTTTCTCCTCTGAAATTTCATTACTGTTTTTTTTTTTTTTCTGGTTTGTATAGTGATAAGTAACTGATACCTTTTAACCCATTAGAGTCTAACTTCCGTATTAGAAACCACGCAATGAGGACACAGAAACAAAGACTCTAAGACCTTCATGAAGAGATATTCTCAGTTTCCCAGCACAAACCATTAAGAAACAGAAGAAAAATATTACCAGTTCGCTTTCAGTCTTTGCTCAACTTTTGTTCCTTCCCTTCACTGAAAGATGTTCATTGACAACTTTTACTTATTTCAGCATAATTAGTCTCCTAGAGCTGCCATAACAGATCTTCCATAGCAAGACTGGGCAGCTTAAATTTTAGGAATTCGTTTTCTCAGAGTTCTGGAGTGTGAACGGCCAAGATCAAGGTGTCAACAGGTTTGGTTTGTTCTGAGGCCTCTGGGCTTGTGGACATGTACCTTCTCACGGTGTCCTTACATGACCTTTGCTCTTCCCATACACATTCTTGGTGTCCCTTCCTCTTCTTTTACGGACATGGGTCCTATGGGATTATGATCTCCCTTATCTTTAATTACCTCCTTACGGACCCTATCTCCAAATACAGTCAGGTTGGGTGTTAGGGCTTCAACATGAATTTGGGGGGGGACACAATTGAGTCCCTAACACTGGGATTTTCTAATTCCTTCTGTATTCTTCTGCTTTGTTCAGGCCACACCTGGAGGGAATGCCATTCTCACCCCCTCTGCCTGCTGAACGAGGCTTTCTTTAAAGCTGGCTCCATTTTCTGTTTTATTAGGTTTCCCCTGAACACCCCTCTCCCTCTGTACAGAACCACAGGCGCCTTTGCATCTTACAGCTTCATCCACACTCCCATCGTGTTACCCACTGAACCGCACCTGTTTCTCAGAGGCCTGTCTCCGACCCGCTGCTTACCACCCACCACTCACTAACAGTGTGCATACTGGGAACAAGGATAAGGACTCAGGAGTTGAGTATCCCCAGTGCCTGGTACAGAGTAGATGTGCCATAAGTGTTTGATGACTTGAATTGGATTGAAGGAGTTTGGCACTTTTTCTTCCGGCTTAGAAATTGTACGTGAGTGGGAAGACATATTTCTGTAACATTAAGATAATATAATTGACCCTTGAACAACATGGGGATTAGGGGCACTGACCTCCTGCACAGTCAAATATCCAAGTGTAACCTTCAACTCCCCCAAATCTTAACTACTACTAGCCTGTTGTGGACCACAAGCCTTACCAATAACATAAACCATCGATTAATACATACCTTGTCTGTTATATGTATTAGGTACTGTATTCTTACAATTAAGTAAGCTAGAGAAAAGAAAACACTTAAGAAAATCATAAGGAAGAGAAAATGCATTTATAGTATTTTACTGTATTTATTAAAAAAAAATCCACGTGGAAGTGGACCCACACAGTTCAAACCTACGTTGTTCAGGGGCCAGCTGTACTCACCCAAGCACTGGGTGCCTTGTGTAGAAGGTCTGAGTCTCTCCCATGATGAAGACAGAGGCAAGGTGCAGGTCGAGCTGGGGAGTGAGAAGAGATGGCCCGGGGGAGCGACCCTGGGCAGGTGCTGTTGCTCAGGAAAGGGAAGTGAGGAGGAGCCACAAAACGTGGGTAGATGACCTTCATCTAATCGCAGGACAGAGGGTCTCTGTCCTAACAGATGTCAGTGGCTCTGTGACCGATTTCCACTTTTTGTTAGCAGAGAGAAGTCGTTCACTTCCTTAGGGGTTCCGCTCAGCTGCCTGTGGGCTGGAAACTGGGGCACTCTTTCATTATTTTTCTGGGGTGTTCCAGCTAATTCCAGCTGCCTAAAAAACTGTCATAATGCAGTGGCTTAAAATAATAGCCTTCACTTATTTTGCTCAAGAATCTGGCAACTGAGCACAGGCTGACATTTCTTAGCACTTTTCCTGTGGTTCCAGGAAGTTGGGTAGAGGTTGTTTTGAAGACTTCCTCATTCACATCTCTGGACTGGAAGCCTCAAAGATTAGGGGCTCATCTTGGTCTGTTTAGGCTGCTAACAAAAATACCATAGAGTGGGTGGCTTATAAACAACAGAAATATATTTATTACATTTGTAAGGTCTGGGAAGTCCAAGCTCTAAGTGCCAATAAATTCTGCGCCTGGTTAGAACCTACTTTCTGCTTCATAGATGTCTTCTTACCGTGTCCTTGCAGGAGGGAGGGGGTGAGGGAGCCTTCTGGGGCCTCTTTTAATAAGGGCTTTAATATCATTCACTAGAGTTCCATCCTCATGCTGGAATCACCTCCCAAAGGCTCCATCTCCAAATACCAGCGCACTGAGAGTTATGTTTCAATAGGTGTATTTTAGGGGACTCCAACATTCAGTCTATAGCAGAATTGGAATAGCTGAGACTACTCAGATCCCTCTC
The DNA here is from genome assembly GCA_028533885.1 of Nasua narica. Lineage (NCBI taxonomy): Eukaryota > Metazoa > Chordata > Mammalia > Carnivora > Procyonidae > Nasua > Nasua narica. The sequence continues at coordinate 5,180,383 of CM052805.1, forward strand.
TCTCTCCTCTCTGTCATCTCTCTACATGGTCTCTATCATGGTGGGAGATGAAAGAGAGAGAGGGTAGTCAGATGTCTTACGCATAGCCTCACTCCCGCCGCATGGATTCAGTGAGGCAGGCATTTCTCCAGATGTTCTGTGCAGAGCACAGGGCCATTGTCAGGGATCAACATGGCACCTCTGTTGGAGAAATCCTTCCCTGCTGTCTTTAGAGGAAAGAACAGAGCCTCTGTTTTCACTTTTGTGGATTTCTGATTCTAAAAAAGCCACCTAAAGGTAATGGTCTCCTGATCCCTGGAGGCATATGAAAAAAATTCTCTTAATTTACATGCGCAGAAAGGTACAGTCCCACTTTTGTCAAAATAGTGAAGTTAGACTGTTTGGAAATTAATCTCAGAAAGAGTAGCATGGGTAGAACCATACATCCTCCCCTAGCCTGGCCATGCATATCAGGCGTTATTATTTCCAGTTTGTAGATGGAGAAACCAAGCCACAAATCCTTAAAAAAATTTTTTTTAATTTTTTAAAAAAAAATTGAAGGCCTTCCAGTGGTAAAAGCTAAGGTACTTGCTTCTTTTAATTGGAAAGGAAAATAACTATGATGATCCCTTTTTATGTTGCTAAGCTGGATATGTATTCCAGGGCTTTCAGACTTTGTTAGCCATGGGGGGGCTCTTTCTTCAAGTGAAAAGTTACTTAAGTTTAAGTAAGTAGAACATGAATAACTCAGAATTACTCTGAGTCAGGTGATCGAAGGCAGCTATAACCGAGCATACTTGAATAACTTTTAACATGGAGACCATGCTCTTCTACCTGGGCATGCCATACACACACACACACACACACACACACACACACACACACGCACGCACGCGCTTTTATACACATAGAGGATAGCAACTAATTTTATAGCTTTGGCTTTGAACATCAAGATTTCAGACCAATTTGCAACTTATACTAACCACAGAGGAGAAAGGTAGCTGGCTGGATTAATTTCATCTGTCTTTGCACATTGGTAGCCCAAGTCTATTTATGTAAAGGTTTTCTTTTCTTATAATTATATCCCTCTTATGATGGAAGAGTAGCTGTAATTTATAAAAGTGTTTACGTTGTTACAAATCTAATAGGTCATACTCAAAGTCAAGACAAGACATTGAGCCGAGTCCACATATCACTCAAACGGCGACAAGGGAGAAATAAAACTTCTCTGTCGACAAGGCTCTAACACAAGATAATAGACGGCACCTAAAGTGTCAGTCACCTTTGCAGGCATTTTTGAAGTTAGATTTTAGATCAAGTAGCTATGATTTATTTTGATGTCAAAAAGTTATTCACATATTTATGTAAAAAGAAAGTGGCAGATCAACAGGGTGTTGATTATGAAGGTGGTATGTAATAAATCAGTGAAGTGATTCTGGTCATCTCACCAATTTTGACACAGAGGCTTGCTTATTTATGGCATTTTAAGATCTGAAGAGTTGATTTATATTTGCAGTAACATGCCCCCATCCATTAATGGCTCTGGCATGCGTAGTTGAGTCACTCTTTTGTAGTTAATGATTGGCATTTTTAAAATTATATGACCATAAATTGTCAGGCAGGAACAAACCTCTATTTAAAACATAATTTTGTGGAAACATTTCTTTGTTTTAATAAAACTATGATAGTTAAGAGATGATACATTGTTACTATCTTCATTCTTTTCAACCCCCCCACCCCCGTGCAATGTTAATTGTGACCTGGATGGTTGAAACTGCCAAGATCCTTAGGAATAGCTTCCCACAACCACATCATTTTGCACATGGGGAAACTGAGGCCCAAAGATGAATGACTTTGAGGGTAGTTCTCCCGTGGCCATCTGGTTCATCTGGGGAGTGTGCTACAAGTACAGATTCCCAGGCTTACTTTGAGGTATGGGACTGAGCCCCCACGAATTCCTCTCCAGAGGACCATGAAGCATGGCCTGAGTTAGGAACCAAATTTGGAGGTAGATGGAGGGGTTCAAACCCCTTTTCTGTTGTTTATCAGCTTTATATCCTTGGGTTAAGTCACCTCTTCTCTCTGAATCCTGTCCTCATCTCTGAAGTCCAGAAGGCTGATTATTCCAACCTTACAAGGCTGTTGTGAGGATAACATTTAATATGAGGAAAGTCCCAAGTATGCCATAGTAAGTCACTGATAAATTATTCCTTCCCTCCTTCACCTTTAAACCCGGTGCGCACACACCTGCACACACACACACACACACGTACACAGGCACACACATGCACACACACATTCCATTCCTCTATGTTCTGGACTCTATGAGATTTCTGTTCTACATCCCACTGGTTAGAGGTCCCGAAAATGATCACACATGAAGCAAAATGTGCACCTTGTGGCATTAACTCTTTTCGTTGTGTACTTTTTCAAAGGGCAATTTTTCCTCGTTTGTGTGCGTCTTGGAGTAATATTGGTGCTGTCGGCCAGTGCCTTGTGTTCCTCATGCGACGGCAGTAAGAGAGAATATTTACGCCTCCTTTCCCTACCCCAAGCTCCTTTTTAATGAGGACGAGGACACTTGTAAGATCAAGCTAGTTACCTTCAGTTTGTTTTGCAAAACTGAGTAAGAGCAACAGAGGCCAGGGTTGTTTGGCCAAATTACCAGATCAGGGGACAGATGGAGAAAGTGAGGCCAGGGGTGGGAGGATGTACTGGAGGACCTGCAGAGAGGCAGGACCTGTGGAGTTCAAGGGACAGTCAGAGGAGAGAGGCTTTGCTACGAATAGTGTGACTTCAAGGGGCTGGGGGATGAGTTTTTAGAAGGTCTTGCTGTGGATTCCCCGTTTGTCATTTTCTACATTCATTATCCACCACCCCCTTTGGCTTTGATTTTTTTTTTCCCCTCAGTGATCTCAGGAAAAATGAGCAGGCCTGATTTTCTTCTAGTTTCACCTGCATTTGTCAAGCGACCACATGCTGGACCTTCTCCTATACTTCACAGAAAGAGAGAACTGCAGACACTAAGTGAGGAGCAAACATGGCACGAGGAAGAAGAATTCAAGACCTGAGACTAATAGGGGCAGTTGGGCTCTTGTCTCTGCTCATGTGTGGGAGACAGAGAAATGGGGGTTTAAACCCTTGCCTCCCTTCCCTGCCTGCTATTTATGGAATTATGCTGTTCTGGTTCTCTCTCGTATCCTATCAGTTATTGCTAAGCTTACAGCTTGGAAAACTAACTCCAGGCCGTCTGCCTTAGTCCTGTGGGTTGACTGGGTTTGGCTGGGCAGTTCTCATGGGGGTTCTCGCGTGTGGTTGCAATCGGAGAGCAGCTGGAGCTGGAGCCATCAGGGGTTGGAATGGGCTGGCTGTCCAAGGTGACTTCTTTTCTCACTTGTGTGATGTCTGGGCTAGGGCAGCTGGAACAGCTCACAGGTGGCCAGGCATCTCTTGCCATGGAGACCACTTGGGCTTCCTCACAGCATGGCAGTCTCACATCGGTCCAATCTCTTACATGGCCCCTGGCTTTCTCGAGAGTGCATGTTCAAGGGACCCAAGTAGAAGCTGCAAGACTTTTTACGACCTAGCCTCAGAAGTCACATAGCTTCACTTCCAGCCCAGGCTGCTGTTTATACAGGACCAGCCCACGCGCAGTATGGGAAGACACAAAGCAGGGGTGAAGGCAGAGGGCTGCGCGGGTCATCGGGGGCCATCTTTGGAGACTAGCTATCACCAGTCTTAAAGGGCAGCAGCTCATCTGTGCTGCAAAGATGGGTGATGGGATCTTATACCTTTTTTGAAAAGCAAGGGGAGGGGAAAGTTAACTTAATATGGGAGGGCTACAAAAGTTGAGGCACAGCATTTTTTCCAGTAAGCTTGCCCGTCTTTGCTGAGCCCTGCACTATGCAGCCATTAGCAGGCGGGCAATGCTTTGCTTTATGAGGCAATTATTCCAACACACTCTATTCAAAATACACATTAGGACTTAACCTTCTGAATCCTGAAGTAGCATTTTTATCACCCAACATTAGAAAAGAGACAGAGTCAGCATATTTCCCCCCCCTTTTATGATCTGGTATCATTAATAAAGCATTGGGCAAGGACCTTCTCACAATTCTTCCGGATAATTTGTGACACAAAAGGCGTCGTGTGATACAATTGTCTGTTGACTTATTCAATAACAGAGGAAAAACATGGATCGTTTTAAAAATAAAGCCGAAGAATTAAACAACCAAAAGGAGTATTTCCTCCCCACAAAGTGAAAGCACATCGAGAATGAGATGTGATGACACTGGATATGCACAAGTAGAAATGGGAAGTTAATATGGAATTTCTAATTAGGGTCACATGCTAATGAACTCTCTCTTCATGTTAGTTTTATGCCGCTTCAGAAATTTTTTATCATATGCTTAAAAATTTATGGCCAGAAACATTAATGAAAATGAGGCGTGAATTGAAAATTGTGTCATTATGGAGATGAGGGTGGCCCGGCATTGCTGATTTTCAAGGAGGTATCTTTTATTGCCTTTTTTGAGAACTGAGAAATGATACAGGTAAAATTAATGGCAAGGCATAGTCTCCATCCTGACAGAGGCAGCACGGTGATACGTAAAGTTATAAAAGTTTGATTTTAATAAGATTTTGAATTAATTATAAGGAGAATATTAATCATAATTGACAGTCATTTTTCAGAATAAAACTTCACCGTCTAAGTAATATTATAGTTCTTAAGTGCACAAAGATAGGCGTTTTCTTTCTCTCCTGGCTTTGTCTTTTCGGAAATTAAAATCTACCTTTTCAGAACACTGTGGATTGGGGGAAGCACACGCCTTTTCATCTGTGAAATACTCACCCGGCTGCAGATTATATTTTAAAAGTGCCTCTGCCCGCTAAGCTCAGGGGACAGGCAGGTTCTGTGAAGCCGTGTTTATGAGGAGGGGAAAGAGCACGGGCATATTAAACTCTCTCTGTTTTTAATCTCTCAAAAACTATTGTTTTCAATACATCTGATAACTGTCAAATTTGAATGGATTTTCCAAAAGGCACATTTCAAGTTTCTAAGAATCGTATCTTAAACTTAATCACAGCAGGGACGATGGCAGAAGTTGGAATGGAATCCCATTTCTAGGCCTGATCTCCAGGGAGTGATGGCTTTCTCTCTGGCTCACTCTGTGTGCCTTTGGACCCACAGCTTCAGAGACTCTGCAGAGACCTCCTTCCTACATCCCCTCCTCCCGGCCTCTCCCAGCCTTACCCAAACTTAACCACTCTTGTCTGCAGGAGAGACCCCTTTCTGCCTCCCTTCCTGCCTCCTGTCCTCTCTGCCCCCTGAAGTGGTCCCAGGAAATTCCAATAGGTGGGCACCTGCTGGGTTTCCTGTGACTCGTCTCGAGTCTGCGTCGTCTCCCCAGCTATGGCATCAGATGGCTAAGGGCTCAATCCCACACTGCCGCCCTCCCCCAGCTCCAGAGGCCAGTTTCCGGTCTGGGTGGACACCTGTGCCATCTGACTGACCAGTTATAGATGGGAGGTGCCCATAGACCCCCTCTTGGGTTCCATTAATTTGCTAGAGCATCTCCCAGAACTTCGAGAAACATTTCACTTACTAGATCACAGGTTTATTATAAAAGGATGTAACTTGGGAAAAGCCAGATGGAAGAGATGTGTAGGGTGAGGTATGTGGGGAGGGCACAGAGCTCCCATGCCCTTCCCTGCACGCCACCCTTCCAGCCTCTCCAGGTGTTCACCAAGCGAGAAGCTCTCTAAACCCCACCTTTGGGGGCTTTGACGGAGGCTTCATTAGACAGGCACGACTGGTTAAATCGCAGGCCATTCGTTACTGAACTCAGCTGCCAGCCTTTCTCCCTTCCCGGAGGTCAGGTAAATGGGACTAAAAGTTCAACCCCCGAAACACATGGTCGGTTCTCCTCTGACAATCAACCCCCGTCCTCAGGTGCGGTCCAAAAGTCTCCTCATAACATAACAAGAGGCACTTTGATCTCTCCCATCACTTAGGAAATTCCAAGGGCTTTAGGAGCTCTGTGTGTAAGGAGGGACAAAGACCAAAATACCTATTTCATGTTATAAATCACATATCACACTGCTTCTGCCTTAGGGAGAAGACCAGCATCTTGTCTCCCTGACTTCCCCCCTTTACCTCTTAGCACCAGGACAGGATGTGGAAGCCAGACTTGACCTGCCCAGTCAGCACACCCCTCTCCCAGATGCAGAGATTGGTTCAGAAACATGCACAGGACCCAAGCCAGGCCAAAAAGACAAATGCCTGGGCTATGAGGCTGGTGGGACGTGGACCCTCAGCTGCTGCTGGTGGCCGTTTTGTTGCCTGCTGGGCAGAACCTGCCAGAGACCAAGATACAGGGAGGACAGCAGAGCTGAGTAGTGTAGACAGTGCTGCCCCCTGCCCCCCCCCCAACCATCTTCAAGCTCTCTCGCTACATTCGTTTCCAAGGGCTGCTTTAACAAACTGCCTCAAACCTGTGACTAAAACCCCCACAAATTTATCATCTCATGATTCTGAAGGTCAGATTTCCGAAATCAAGGTGTCTGTAGGGCCATTCTCCTTGGAAGGTTCTAGAGGAAGATGATTCCTAGTCTCTGCCAGCTTCTAGCCGCTCCAGACGTTCCTTGGCTTGTGACAGGGTAACTCCAGTCTCTGCTTCTGTTTCTGCAAGGCCTTCTTTCCCGTGTGTGTCAGATCCACTTTCTCTTATAAGGACACTCTCACTCCATGTAGGGCCCCTCCTAAGTACCGGACGATCTCATCTAGAGACCCTTGACTTAATTACACCTGCAAAGACTCTACTTCTAAAAAGAAAGTCACACCCACCTTCACAACACCAGGAGGTAGGACTTGGACATGTCTTTTATTTTGAGGGGGCGGGGAGGGGCACAATTTAATTCACTACAGCCGGGGTTACTCCTTTTAGGTAGTGTATCAACTCATTCCCTACCTCCTCACCCCATGAAAGAGCCCCAGTGAGCGTATCCTCTGTGCTCTCCACTCTCGATTTCAGACATGCAAAACTCAAAAGTACTATAAAGATAATTCTGGTCGGCCCCTTAAGATAAGGAATGGGGCTGGGGGAGATTTTGTCCCCACCCCTGTGCAGCATCTCCCCGTGGCTAGGGAAGACAGGAATGCTGACTCCCAGCCAGGACTTCAGCTCTATAAAACTTGGATTGGAAACACCATCACCATGTGAGATGTCCAGAACAATGGATAGAGACAGAGTTTTCTCTCCTTCACCGAGGAGGCTGAGACCCAGCCCTGGCTGTACCAGCTTGCCTTCTGGCCTGGGAATGGTCCCCAGCCTGATACACCCCACCTGCATTTTTTTTAAAGATTTTTTATTTATTTATTTATTAGAGAGAGAGACAGAGAATGAGAGGGGAGAAGGTCAGAGGGAGAAGCAGACTTCCCGCAGAGCTGGGAGTCCGATATGGGACTTGATCCCGGGACTCCGGGATCATGACCTGCGCCGAAGGCAGTCGCTTAACCAACTGAGCCACCCAGGTGCCCCCACCTGCATTTTTTTAAAGAGTCATTTGCTGGGTAATTTTGTGTCACAGGGTAGCATCGAATGCAGTGATTATGTTGCCACAGAGCTGACATGTCTCAGGGTCTCCCCATAGTGGTTTTCCTACCCCCTCCCCCGGCTCCCGACTGTGGTTCTCAAGTTTATGAGTGGGATGGACATCCCACGACCATTTTCAAAATCTTCAAAACCTCATGAGAAATGACAGTGCTTTGCTTTCAGCCGGGCTTCTGGCAAGCCGGTGGTGTTGACACAAGTGATCTGCACCCCTGGTCCATACTTGGGTGTATCTTAGATGATTCCCTTGCAGAGGAGCAAATGAGTCAGTGGCAAGTAAAAGCTTAACATTTTGGTTGACTGCATTCCTGTTGAGAAGCATTTAAGAACTGCTCAGCAGGGCTGTTTGGAAAGCTTAAAGTTAAGAGGGTCTTTGTCTGAGAGAGCCTGGTTGAAATCCCTGCTCCCCAGCCTGTGGCTGTGTGGTCCCGGCTAACTCCCTGCTAGTAACCTCTCTAAGCTGGGTTCCTCCTCTGGGAAGGTGAGCCAAGCTAATGCCTGCCTCTTAGGATTCCTGGAGATAGCAAATGCAAAGCACTTAGCTCAGTGTATGGCATGTATTAGGTGCTTAATAAATGATAGTTGAAATGATTATGAGTCACTTTATCATCTCTAGACTTTCCTCCTTCCCTGGAGTGTGGGAGGATAAGTATTATAAGGCTCCTCTCTATAAGTATTATAAGGCTCCTCTATGCTATTATAAGGGGCATGAAGTGGGTTTATCCAGGCTGTGCTTCCTTGGGTCTTGGCCAAGGGCAGTTCTATTACAGAGCTGCCCCTGTGGGGCCTTTTGTGGAGGGTAAATTGCTAATTAAAAGGAAATCATGGGGCACCAACCCTTAAGCATCCAACCCTTGATTTCGGCTCAGGTCATGATCTCAGAGTTGCAAGATAGAGCCCTATGTCGCTCTATGGGCTTGGAGCCTGCTTAAGATTCTCTCTCTCTCTCTCTGCCCCGTACTTGCTTTCTCTCTCTCTTTGAAAGAAAAAGAAAAGAGAAAGAAAGAAAGAGAGAGAGAGAAAGAGAAAGAAAGAAAGAAAGAAAGAAAGAAAGAAAGAAAGAAAGAAAGAAAAAGAAATCATAGCTTTTCACTTATTGAGGTGTGAAAAACAGGGAATTCAGGATTAGAATGGCCAATTATAGATGAATCTAACTTTCATTGTGATTTGGGGACATAACGAGTAGAGCGACAATACCATGTAACCAAATGGGGTCACTAGTGGTTCTTCAGCATAACAAGCTTTTCCTTGTGTCCTGTACTTACTAGCCACTCATACAGTCTGCCCTGAGCTGCTGCTGACCCCACTGCCCAGATGAGGAAGTGGGGAGATTAGGTTGTTTGCACAAGGACACGAAGAGGGACAGCAGTAGAACTGAGATCGACCTCAAGCTGTGGGGCTCCATGGTCACGTTCTTACTCGGTACACATGGGGCCTCAGAATGGGGAACACATGCTCAAAATAGGGGATATCTTAGGAATTCTGAGATAGCTGTTTCCTCTACGGATAAGAGCTTGGGCTTGCTGAGGAGTGATTTTTACTCTATCACAGGGTTCTCACCAGCTGCCTGGAGGTTCATGCCAGGAAGACGTAGCTCTTTGAAAGGCACACTATGCAGAGAATATCCTCTCTGACACGTCTGTGAGGCATCTGCCTTCTCTTCTCTGTCCCCAGCCCCCTGCACGGTGTCAGGCCCAGGGCCGGCCTGCATTTAAGGAACATCACAAGTTACCAGGTGCTTCTCGAGACTCTGAGAATACAAGGCTGCATGGCCTCAGAACCACTTCTGGCTCTCAGAGATCACATAGTCTCATCCAAAAGACAAACATACACAGGCGCCTGGGTGGCTCCGTGGGGTAAAGCCTCTGCCTTCGGCTCAAGTCATGATCTCAGGGTCCTGGGATCGAGCCCCGCATCGTGCTCTCTGCTCAGCGGGGAGCCTGCTTCCCCCTCTCTCTGCCTGCTTGGGATCTCTCTCTCTGTCGAATAAATAAACAAAATCTTTAACAACAACAACAATAACAACAAAAGACAAACACGAGACAAACCGTTGCCGCAGTGCTGGGAGGGAAGGTGCGTGGCCCTGTGAGCAGGGATTCACAGTCGGCCCTGACAGAGGTGAAGGGGAAAGCCCCTCTGCCATTGAAGGGGCTGGGACTCCAACGAGCTCTTTAGGCGAGTGAGAGGGGTGAGGAGGGGGGCTTCTGAAGGAGGGGTCACCTTGGCCGATGGCTTTGCATCGGGAAGAATGGAAGGTGACTTAGTGAAAGGTGAGGCCCGCGGACTGGGAAACATGGGGGCACAGAGCAAGAGGTGAGGTGGAGATGATGCTGCTGGTGTCCGGGGCCAGCCCGTGCGGGATGGGTCAAGGGAAGACATGGTGGTCTGAGTCCTAAGTGCGGGGAGAAGTCTCTGTAAGTCATTCAGTCAGCCTGCCTGCCTGCCGGTCTGTCCATCCGTCCATGAAATCTACCATGTGTCTATACATCCTCCCATCGTCTATTTCTCCGTCCATCCGATCTGTCATGGACCTGTTGGTCTTTCTACCCATCTATCCATCCGTCCATCCATCCACCCATTCATACATCGATCAGATTATGCATGTAGACAGGCATGTTTGTATATGGGTAGGTATGCATGTTTCTGTACATTCAACCATCATCCGTCTCTCCATCTGTCCATCACATCTATCATTTATCTGTACACTCACTCACCATCTACCCGTCCATTAAATTCACTAACTGTCTACCTAGAGACATCCTCCCATCGTCTATTTATCCACCCATCCATCAAATCTACCCTCTGTTATCTATTTATGCATCCTCTCATCATCTGTCTATCTGCCTATCCAGCTACCTTCCTACCTGCCTGCTTATCATCTATCAGCAATAGGATCGATATTATCGTCTTCCATGGACAGGAAACATGTAAGGGGGAGTGAAGAGTCCACGGGAAGGCCAGTTAGGGGTTCCAACAAGAAGCGGTGGCGTCCGAGTTGGCATGGTGACAGGAGATAGATTTGAGAGTAGTAGAAGGCAAAGAGAAACCCTGTGCCGTTGAGTGACCACACCCACACACGTGTTCCTCCACGAGGCTTTACGTTTCCTCTGCTTCCCTATGTGCCTTGCCTCTCCATGCCAAGACCACACTGCTGATGAACAGGAAAATATTTGTTCAAGAATTCTGTCGCTCTTTTCGAGTGCCAGGTCCAAGACATCCGGCACAGTAGCTCTCGGCCCACACGGGCCTTTTAGATGGTCCAAGCTCAGCAGCCTGTGGATTTGTGGATCCCCGGGGAATGCGTGGGTGGCAGCAGGTGGCCAAACTGTAAAACTAAGAATTGAAGGAGAGAGGGATTAGAAGCAAGCAGATACACTTTCTGAGGAATTGGGTTGTCAGTCTGAAAAAAGACACCCCTTATCACTGCTCCGATTCCTCCCACCAACTGTTCAGCTGCCCCGGGTGCCAGAAGGAGGAAAACGCTCTGGGAGAGAGCTTGGCAGTTCTGCTGATGTCTGCACAGAGGCGCAGCGTCTGTGCTCCTAAGGAAGCAGCGCTGGTTCCCGGGGCCTGGAGGGGGCTGGGCGCGACCCTGGGACCCGTGAGGGAGCCCCTGGCTTGTGTCCCTTGCTCTGTGCTTCCCTCCCCTGCACAGGGGCCATGTGCCTCAGCCGCCAGGCCTGGGACCTCCTCTTCCTTGGCTCTACTTTGGCTTCCCTTTCAGTCCAGAGTGACTGACAGCCTTTCCTCCACAATGCCTTTAACTCAGCAAAGACCCCCAGGCAAGCTGTCACTCCCAGAAGGATCTTTGAAAAGCAGCTTGGTGAAATTAGCAGCAATGGAAACGATGAAAACATTTCCTTTTCTTTACTTATTTTTCCCCCTTAATCAGCCATTGTACTTTTTTTTTTTTCATGCCCCCATCTCATGCAGCTCGAACCCCAGAGGACATCTGGGCATCCCTGTTCTGAGAACTCAAGGCTCCTCCCTGCCTTCGGCTAAAGTTCTCTAGTGGCATTTTCTTAGAGCAGTCATCAAGATTTAAGAGGAGGAAATCTGAGGGAAAACCTTGGAGGGATGTGAGGGGGTGACGGATGGATTCCTCCCATCCTGCCACTATCAGTTTGCATTTACAGAATACCACACTTCCCGGAGGACTCCCAGAACCCGCAGAAGCCTGCTTGCCATCTAGCACATGTCCAGATTCCCTTTCTCAAAGCAGCTGGCCCCCTCTCCCTCCTCACTGCCTATTGCCTTGTGAACTGGGTGATACCTTCATTACCTCAAAATGTGTTAATCCAGGTGCCCTTTTAGCAAAACCTGTGTGTCTTCTGGCTGCTGGAGGCATTCATGACTCTTGGCTCCATGTCAGCATCGCATAATAAGCTCATTAGAAGAGAGTGCCAGTCCCTCAATGCCCAGATTAGTGGGTGCTCGGGAAGTGTACTTTGAGAGAAGACATCAGAGCAAAGCCTGGATATTGGAATCCTCTGCCTTCTGTCTCCAGCAATTAGTAGGGTCCTGATCTGAGAAGTGCCAAGACCGCACTCGGTCAGAAAGACCTTAAAGCGTTGGTGAAGAGCATTGACTTCGGGGGCGCCTGGGGGGCACAGTTGGTCAGAGCTGACTCTTGGTTTTGGCTCAGGTTGTGATCTCAGGATTTTAAGATCTGAGCCCCATGCTGGCCTCCGTGGAGGGTGTGGAGCCCGCTTGGGATTCTCTCTCCCTGTCCTTCTGCTTATGCTCACTCAAGCGTGCTCTCGCTCTTTCTCAAATAAATAAACAAATCAAAAGAGAGAGAGCGAGCATGCACTGATTTTGGAGTCATTCAAAGTGTTCTCAGCTGTGAGAGAACTTAACCTCTTAAGCCCCCTACTTAACCTCTCTGAGCCCCTTGAGAAGGACAGTGAGGTTCTTATAGAGAAGTTGGAGATTGCAGATAAAAATGCTCCGGCAATTGCAATTACTTACCAGATGTTCTTTAGAGCAGGGCTCAGGATGAGGCGAGCAAGGCAGAGCCAGGCAAGGGCAGGGTTAGAGTCTGTCTTTAGTTAATATTGATATTTTATTCATTGTGCAGTTTTTACATTCATTTCAATTGTATTATAATATAATTTATCTGGATTGCTGAGTTTTTGAGTGCCCCTTCAGGTCTGTCCCTCGTCCTAGTCCTGATCCCAGTTTTGAGCATTAACCATGTGTGAGGCACTGTGCTAACCAGTGGGCATGCAGTGGTGTGTCCCTCAAGATGCTTTGAGTGGCCTGTGATTGATTTGTAAGCAAATAGGAAGCACACAGTAAGAGCACTTGTAATTCATAAGAAGTCCTGATAAAATAAGAAGACAGGCCAGCTTCAGTGACTCAGTACTGCCATGAAAGAATGACCTAGACCCTAGAAATGCTCATGTTCTTTCATTTTCTCACATAGTGGCATGGTCCTCAAGCTTATCCCTTGAAGTCACATTAGCCAGAACTAGGTCAAGTGCCCTAACTTTAAGGGGGTCTGGGAAAAGGGACTGCCTGGCATGTTCAGCCTCTGTAGAAGGAACTGTATTCTGCCAGTAAGAGAGTATGACGTTAGGCCACAGGACCTTAGTCTGTGCTGTGCTATTTCTTCTGTTTGAAACACACACACACACACATAGAGACACATGCACAGACAGGCACACACACGGGGACACACACACACACACACACACACACACACACACACATTTTACTCCTGCTCTTCTGTGGCCGTAGTATTTAGGGAAGGAAAAGCATCTTTTTCTTCTATTCTTAGTCCTTGCCTGGGACCCTTGTGACAAAAGACAGACTGACAAGAGAAAAACATACCCGTTTATTTAATACAAGTTTTAGGTGACAGGAGACCTCTCATAAGGAAATGAAGGCCTGGAGAGAAATGGTTAACCTGAATGTTTTTAGGGGGCTGGGTTTGATGAAGAGTGAAAAGTCATGGGAGCACATGATAAGACAAAGGGAGTCCGCTAAATGAAGTAAACTTGGGGAAGCTTAGCAAGGCCTGTTCATCCAGACTCCTGTCTGCATCCCTCTGTCTTCAGAGATACGGATGCTCCTTTCCCCCAGGTACAGGGGACTTTGATGACCTGCTTCAGGGGAGGGTCAGAGCATCTTTCCAGCACGTGCCATTTCTCAAATTCCTCCAACTACAAATATTCAGTATGCCAAATTGCCCTGTGTTGGAGCAGTGGGTGCTGAATCCTATCGGGATATTTAACAAATTCAATCAACAAGGATTTGTTTCTTGTTTTTCAACAAGTATTTGTTGAGTATGAGGGCCACACTCTCTGCTCAGCGTACAGAGATGAATAGGACAGATGCATTCCCTGATCTGATGGGGGTTTATAATCTGGGCGGTGGGGAGAGGACAGGCATTCAACAAATAATGAGCCCACTAACAGGAAGGACATTATCAGAAAATAATATTTGCTATACAGAGACTTAAAATAGGGAGATGTGGGGCACCTGGGTGTCTCAGTCAGTTAAGTGTTCGACTGTTGACCTCAACTCAGGTCTCGATCTCAGGGTCACGAGTTCAGGCCCCACATTGGGTTCCACACTGGGTATGGAGCCTACTTAAAACAAACACAAATAAAATAGGGATGTGTGCACTAAAAGGCAGCTGAGTTTTAACTTTCCGTTGGCTTCTCCTGGAAAACCTTCCTGGAAGTTCATCCATACACTGAGATGTGGCTAAAAGGCAAGTGCCAGCCACAGAAGCATCAGGAGAGGAGCAGTCCAGGTAGAAGGAACAGGTGCCATGAAACTGTTGACGAGTTTTGAGCAATAGGATGACTTCCCAGTTTACATTATTAAAGGATCCCCATCTATAATGTGGAATGTGGAGCATGGGGATAGAGAATGAAGACAGAGATCCCAATTATGAACCCGTTGTAGCCCTGGCAAAAGGCACTGGTGGTTGGGACTAGGGCGCTGGGAGCACAGAGGTGTCTAATGCACGTGTCCCGTCACCTGCAGTGACCCGGAGAACACCACGGCTTACTGGGCGTTTTGCCGTGAACTGATGAGGGAGGAGGGGAGCAGAAGATCAGGGACATTTTTCTTTTCTTTTCAAGGGAGCTATTATAGCATTTTTTTTTTCATCGTGGTTAAAAAAATAAAACATAAAATTTGCCATCATAACCATTTTTTTAAGGTTATGGTTCAGTAGTCTTAATATTTTAAACAGATCTCCAGACTTTCTCATCTTTTAAATCTGCAACTTGATATCCATTAAATAGTAACTGCCCAGTTCTCCCCCCAGCCCCCAGCATCTCCGATAGCCACTGCTGTACTCTCTGTTTCTACATGTTTGACTAGTGTAGATCCCTCCAGTAAGTGGAATCATACAGGGTCTGTCCTTTTGTGACTGACTCTCTTGGTTCAGCATAACGTCCTCAAGGTCCATCCATGCGATAGCATGTGTCAAAATCTCCTTCATTTTTAAGGCTGAGTAATGTTCCGTAGTATGGGTATACCACATTTTCCATATCCATTCATCCAATGACGGACATGTGGGTTCCTTCCACCCCTCGGCTATTGTGAACAAGGCTGTGAACAAGGCTGCTGCGAAACGTGGTGTGCAAATATATTACAGCATACTTTTATTCAGAATGGTGTTCCAGGAGAGGGGGAGATGTTCAGGATGCAGGAGAGCGGGCAGAAAATTGCAAGAGCAAATCCCTTGTGAACACCAGAGTCGGAGGAGCTGGCCGGATCGGAATGGGGGCAGGGGCAGAAGGGAAAACAGGGAGCAGATAGTCAGGGTTCTTTTGGTGGCATTTGGTGGTAGGTGGGTGAGGAAATTCCTGTTGGAATGCTTCCATTTTCTCAGTGAAGTTAGAGGTAAGACCACCAGCCTCCGGTGTGTGAGGAGGGGTGGTGCATCCGAGGTGTTTCCCCATGAATAGAACGAGTGATTAACACCAAGTACTTGAAATCAAGTTGATGCATTTCCTTATGTGCCATGCAGACAAAATAAAGCTCCGCTTTGTTGTCAGACAAAAGCAGCTCCTATTATAATGGGTGGCATTTCAGAGATAATTCAGCTGTAAGAGATAATAACACATCAATCAGTCAGGAAGCATTTTGCCTGGTGATACCAGTGGTATAATATGCAAGTGACGGACTGTTCTGGACACAACTAGGAATTCTCTTTTGCTGAAAAACTTCTCTATTTCTAGCAGAAGCTTAACGTTGATTTTTTTTTTTTTTCAGCTTCTATTTGGAGAGTCTGTTTATTTCTTTCTTCCCCAGGGGATAGTGAGATAGATATTGTAAATGGTGAGGGCTTTTTATTGTTTTTGACAGTTATCAAAAAAACTTTCTTTTTTTTTTCTTGAGCTGGGCCATCGACTGAAAAATAAACCCTTTTGGGATTTTTGAGTCAAGTGTGTTGAAATACGTGTGTGATAGTCACTTTCAGATTTCAAGGAGTCTAAGTGCACTTATTAATGGGGGATTATTATAACTGGTATGCATACAGGGACCCATGCTGGCCTCTTTGGGACTGATGTCACCTCAGGAAATAATGGTCAAGTTTCTGGTGATACAAATCACATCCTGTATTTGCATTTCTGAAATACCCTCAAGAGGGGGGCCCCCTTAGTGGATCCCCCTTTACGTTCCTTCTGTAATTCTGACTCTGAAACTCACCAGAGGCAGCCACTCCGTAAACCTCAGAAAGGTCTTCTATGCTGTTCTTTTTCTGCTCATCCCTCTTCTAGACTTTTCAGTCCTCCCTTGACTTCCTCTCCTCTCACCTCCCTGCCACCCTCATATTTAGTACTCCCCGGTGCATTCTCCCGGGGCACAGCTACCTGAGAAAGGCAGCCATCTCTCCATCCTCTCTCTCTTTTTTTACAAATCACTCCAAAAGAATCTTGCTCTTTTTCTGCCCTTAATTCTGGCAAGCGGGGTGCCCCCATTATATAAAAATACCTGGGGGAATAAGAAGAAGAGAAAACCATCTCAGCAAGTCTTCAGGGCTCAGAGAGAACTGGAAGGTATTTCATTCTGTTGGGGATCCAGCACTGGCTTTGTTGGACCGTGCAGCAGGGCTAAGGTGAGGAGAATGAGGCATACATGTGTTTAAGAGAGCCCTAAAGACGCAGTAATCAAATTAATGTAAAAGTCTATGATACATAAAGTATCAAATATTTAAATAGTGACAGGCTGTGACGAAGTTGGAAGGGCAAGTGCAGTGAATCATCTAAGAGCAGAGTTGGATCTGATTTTCATTCACAATTTTGATATGGATCATCATTGGGTTTTTGCATTAATTTTTTAAAATAAAAACAGCATCCAGATATTATGCTTCTTGATTACTGAATTTTTGGATGCCCCTTTAGTTTTGTGTCATGAATGAGTGCCTCACTTGCCTCACCCAGATCCTGGCCCTCCTTGTGGCGGAACTTCCGTATTTCTGTCCTTCTCTCCAGTCGCAGCTTCTTCCTATCCATTTCCTAATAACTGACTCGGGTCTGCCAGGCATCCTGCCCAGAAGATACCTCGTTTGAGCTCGAATACCGGCCAGCCCATGGGTGGTTGCGTCTGTTCCAGGCATCCTCACCTGGACCAATCAGATGTAGTATGTGTGAAATCCTCCAAACCCAAGCCTGGTCAGTTTTACAAAAGTAACTATTCAAATGAGCACTTGAGGATGGCGGTTGCTGTTCAAATCTGTAGACTCAGCTTCGGTGTGGGATTTCTTGGGGAGAGGGGATTGTTTTACCAGGGCCCGTGCATGAAGGACACCTGGCACAAAACTGATTGGGTGTGCATCTCCCATTGTGCAGATGAGAAAACTGAGCCACATGGTCCGAATTTGAATCAGAGTCCACCGATTTCCTTCCTCAGCACTTCAACTCGGGAATAGCTCTACGTACATGCTCGTAGCCTGAAGGTTTCTCATACTCCTGATGGTCCTCTAAGGTCTACTTTGTAGACATTTAGGAACTTCCTGAGTGAGCAAGTACTGGACATAATGGTGATGACGTGATAGTAATAGTAGCATTGACTGAGTCCCTACTTTTTCTAGGAGTTCGACGTGGGTTATCTCAACGGTTCTACAAGGTAAACGTTGTTATCGTTTCATAAAGGGAAAGTGACTTCTTCACAGAAGTGAAGAAATCCGTGGAGCTGCATGGAGAGCCGGGATTTGAACACGTGCTGTTTGGCTCTGGCGTGTGCCCTCTTAGCTTCTCTTACACCCTCTTCTGACAAGCCCAGCCCTTCCCATGAATACGTGAAGTTAATTTTGTTTTCCGAATTCAGGTTCTAGGGGCATCTTTTACACGTCCACAGCAGTTGGCTTGATGTCCGTCTGCAGTTCCTAACTCCGGACAGACTGCCTCCTGCTGGACCCGAAGCCTCCCCAGGGGGGGTCTGGTTGATGATGGCTCTCTCTTGTGCAAGCACAGTGCCAGGCACGCTAGCAAGCTCTGGGTGGATATTGTTTGAAATGAAAGGGGGTGAGAAATGCTGAACAGAGGCCACATCTTCAAAAAAAAAAAAAAAACCAACATGGAAAGTCCTCTTTTCCCATAGGCAGCATGGATCAGAGAGACCTAAGGCTTGTTTACAGTACCTGGAAAACCTGCTTCCTAATCTGGTCTGAGAACAAACCCGTGACCAGAGGGTTCCTCTCTCTCCAGAGAGAAAGCATGAGAAGGGTTCCAGAAAAAAAAGAGAAAAAAGTAAACCCAAACAAACTTTTTCCCGCAATGTGGCGGAGTAGTTCCTTGCAAGGCGCTTAGCATTGTGTCTTTGTTTCCTGGCTCCTCCAGTGCATCTCTCCCTTAACCTTCCCCAATCCCCTGCTCCTGGGTGTCAATTACAGCTGACTTCGCAGGCTCCAGGCCCCAACACAACAGCCGGGCGCGATGCCTTGGGCCCCATGGCATAAGGCAGTGCAGCTAATTAGCCAGGCTTGGCTGTGCCCTCTGCTTCGGTTTGAAAAGCTTCTTGAAAAACAAGTTTCTGGCATTGGAGTGCTTTGCTTTGTACTTTCTGGACATTCTAAATGTCTCCATTATGGTGCTAGCTGTCTCACTTCATGCAAAAAAAAAAAATATATATATATATATATACACACACACACACATTTTTTCCCCTGATGCTCTATTTTCAACTGGTCTTTGAAATTTACTGTGGCTGCCCATGCAAATGTCATGATGATGACGATGACGACAACAGCTGACAGTGAGCACGTGATATCTACCCAGAGCAGTTATAATCCCTGGATACAGGTATACTCATTAAATTCTCATAGCAGGTAGGTTTTATTTTCACCCCCATTTTACAGAAGGGAAAGCTGAGGCTTAGAGAGATTAAGGAACTCACTCATGAGGATATAGCACCTTCCTCCTGTCTTGTCTTTGTTCTAGGTACCACCAGGTATTTCCCACATATTGTCTATTTTAATCTTCTCATCAGCCTCATGCTCTTGTAGTCTCCATTTCTGCAGCCTGGAAGCTGAACTTTTGGAAATTTAAGTAGAATGCCATAAATCATAGGCCATGTTTGGAAGCAGGATTTGAACCCCAGTAACCGGATTCCAGAGCTTGTATCCGGAATCAACATAAAACCATGCTCAGATGTGCAGCATGATTATCACGGGCCCAAATGAAGGAGCAAGAGGCGGACTTGGATCCAAAGCTTGGCTCCGGTCTGCACAGTATTGGGACTGTTGAAAGGTGATTCAATCCTTGATCTCAGTTTCCCCCTCTTTAAAATTGAATAATAGTAAAATACAGTAAAATAAGTAAAAACATTATGGGATTCTATGAGGCACGGTATGATTAAGCACCGAGACATAATAGCATTCCATCAAGAGTTAGCTATTAGTGGAATTATGAACGCATTAGTTGAAGCTAAGTGATATCCATGCACAGTGGAGCCACTGGATTCACGTTAAAGGAAAGTTTTCTGAAGAGAAGTAACAGTGATTTGCAGCTTCTGTTCCTCCCCCTGTACCTTTCTATTGATTGAGGGGGCTGTATGTTGTGATTAATTAAAATCAATGCCTTCAAGTAGGTGCTATGACGCTTTTTAGGAAAGCGGAGACAACAGGACTATGGCAGGGTAGAAGGGTTGTGACTTTCTATTATAGTTTGGGGAGCCCACTGCCTCCCGGCGGGTTGCAGAAATCACTTAGGTCTCAATAGAACGTGAGTCAATAAACATTTAAGGCATCTTCCTGTTGATTAAGTACTGAGAGCCCCGATCACTCGTCATAACACCGGATGGACATTTTCCAGAAATGCGAAATTATCTTGGTGAGGATTTCACTGTTTTCTCATGCTTACAAACACCCAAGATTTGCTCAGGCCAGAAATGTGCTCAACCACCTGTTTGCTTTGCCAGCCTCCTGTGCAGCTCCAAGTGGTCATGTGACACGTTTTGGACAAAGAAAAGCAACTGGAGGTTTGCTAAGGGTATCTGTGGAAGTATTTGATTTCTCCGTGGCAGGGGGCACAGCCAGGGTCTGCTGCCTCTCCTTTTCCTGCCCTTTCTTCTCATCTCTTATGGAGCCTAATGGACTGCACCACCAATCCACAGCCACATAGCCCATTGGCTCTGACGTCATAGAGCCACTGAGTCGGTGACAGGACGAGCTACCTCTGTACCCACATCGTGTGGGAAAATTAATCCCTTATTCATAGATGTCTCTGCGGTCAGGGTATCTGTTCTTTACAACCAAGAGCATTTCTAACTGAAATAACTTAAAAAGTTATTGCAAAGTTTTATTCCACATGTCAACATGATGTGTGTGTGTGTGTGGTGTGTGAGACATGGGACAGTAGTTTTTCCATATTTGTTAGCTATTAGACGTTTTTGTTAGATCTGAAGGCCTATTATCATGTAACCACTTTTCATGTCTTTTCTTTTTTTAAATCTTTTCTTTTTCCTCTGAAAGCTCATTTGCCATTTTCAAACAGAGAAAGGTGTATTAAGAACAACACAGCATTTGCTTCTTACGCTTGAAGTCTTCAGTCTGCATTTGCACTCCTTGGTTCAGTGGCTACCTCTGACCAGGAAACTGTTTTCCTAGCTGTTGTTTGACACAGGAATCAAAACGAAGTTTCGAAACAAAGCTTTAAAAAATTTGAGGTGGCAAGTTTTTGCTGAAGAATTTCAGTTATCAGGACATGTTGAGGGGCGCCTGGGTGACTCAGTCGATTAAGTGGCTGCCTTCGGCCCAGGTTACGATCCCGGGGTCATGAGCAGGAAGCCCGCTTCTCCCTCTGCCCCTCTCCATGCCCTCTCTCTCTCTGTCTCTCTCTCAAATGAATAAATAAAATCTTAGAGCAAGAGAGAGAGAGATGTTGATATTTCTCAAGGAAGAAAAATGACATAGCTAAGATTCCAACTCTCTCATAGAGAACTAGGGTAGTAAATGAAGTCAAGATGGGGAAGATTGGCATGTTGGCAAGAAAAGTCCAACAGTGATTATGTCCGGTGCATTTTGAGATCAGTTATGTTAGCCCTTTAATGACAGAAGAGAATACACATATACCCTGAGTGATATGTCATATAATTTCTTTGAAGCCTTATGCATGCTCTGTTTTACAAATCCATATACAACTTTCATTGTTCCCCATAATATAGTTATGTTGGTTTATATAACATAATGGGGCTCCCATGCTGATGATTGAGCCAAATTAGTGATCCAGAGAGATGCCCATGTTTATCCTATTGGATTGTGTCTTACCTGTCATCCAGTTTGAGAAGACTGGGAGCCATTCTGTAGCCAGAAAGCAAGGACCGTGGGACAAGTTTACTTGCTTTCAGTTTAAAAAGCCTTTTCCAAGGGGCGCCTGGGTGGCTCACTTGGTTGAGCAGCTGCCTTTGGCTCAGGTCATGATCTTGGAGTCCCCAGATCGAGTCCCACATCGGACTCCTGGCTCCATGGGGAGTCTGCTTCTCCCTCTGACCTTCTCGCCTCTCATGTTCTCTCTCACTCTATCTCTTTCAAATAAATAAAAAATCTAAAAAAAAAAAAGCCTTTTCCAGGTAACAAAGATAATTCACATGCATTATTCCATTTTGATCGTTATAGAAACCTATTATCACTACTTGCCAGCATGTAGTTTTAACTTTTGTCGATTCCATTAGTAAGAAAACTGAGTCTAATTTCAGCTTCAGGGCTCAGATTTTGGCTCTATCTCTTCATCTTTTAACCCCTCTTACTGCGATGGTCTATTTCTCATTTGTCAATGACGGTCAGTGATAGAATGGTCTCAGAGGTGGCCTTGCCCTCAGTCTCTTGTCCCATAGACTGACTCCCTATATTAATAGTCCCAGATCAGAGTTATCATGAGCTGAAGCCTTGCTTTGCACCAGGAACTGAATGAAGTGCCCCCCTTTTACATACATGGTCACATTTGATATTCCCAATAAACAGGAGAGGGAGATTTTCTAGTATCCCACTTTGAAACAGGTAGAGACTGAGGCTCAGGGCATTCCTGCAACTTGCCTAATGCTTCACTGCCAGGAAGTGGCCGTGCTGGGCCCTGCACTGTGGTTTTCCTGCACTCAGACTCCCAGCACTTCGCTCTGCAGTTTCCTAGCAGACGGACACAGCAGGCAGGCACCCCTGCTCTCTCTCTCCCCATCCTCTGGCCCTGTGACCTGCTTTATCCTGTTGGCAATTGCGCAGCTCCTTGGACTCACTAGTAACTTCATTAGATTGATACACAGTTGCCTGTCCAATGAATTTAGTTCATCACTTCTTTACCTGTAAATAAATTATGAGGAAAGTGGAGAGTTATGAGGGGGAGTCCTTACAAAAGCCAGGGGGAGAAATATCTAGAGTGATACAATTATCTATTTGCTGCTCCTGGTCTACAGACTTGCCAGCTTTTGTGTGTGTGTGTGTGTGTGTGTGTGTGTGTGTGTGTGTGTATAAATATATATAAATATATGTGCATATATATATAAATATACACACATGTAAGTGTAAGTGTGTATATCTATATCTATATCTATATCTATATATCTATGGGATTATAGAAGATGAAAAGGAAACACTTCAGCTTTTAAGAGCGATGTTAGCAATTTTGCATTGCACTTACTCCCCAGGGGTGGTATGAAAACGTTTCTAGTAAATTAAAGTATAATAAAAGCATTGGCAACATGGCAACTTTTATATTAATTTCTTAATTTTTTCACAGGCTTAATTATAAATCTCTTGGGGGAAGAGGGGAGGTCTGTGGGATCCTGGGAAAACAGTGGCGCATTTCTAGGCATGGTGTCTGAGCCTATGCGCCGTGACAGGGGCTGCAGGGACACTGGGAGATGCGTGTGCAGCTCCTGGGTACAGGGTGGTGATGCCCTCCGGGGAAGGACATCAGGCCGGGAGGTCTGATTGTGCGGCCAAGTGTCAGACAAGTCGTGTGAATGCTTGAATGGCAGTCTGCATCACAGTATCACGTCCTTCTCTGCAGTTTCACTGCCTGGGTTTAACATCCTACTTCCTCCTTTATGTGGAAAACTTAGGCGAGCTCTGTCCTCTGTACCATGGAGCTTATGAGGGTGTTTATAATTTAGAGGAAAATCGAGATTGGAGGAGGGAGTTCTTTAAAAATTCAGGGCAAAATATCCAGAGTGATAGGATGATCTGTTTTCTGAGCAAAGCCGGACAGATCCCAGGGAATGAGTTTCTTTGAGTTTTCCTTCTCTAGACCCGGGAATTTTCCATGTACCTGTTGGGATAGGTTACTGCTAATATCTTCTGTTAGGCACAGATTCTAGATTCATTTCTTACCTCTGCACTCATGTGTGGTTTTAAACACATAATCCTCATCTATTTTAATCATATTTTTTTCTCTTGCCTCTCTTCTGGGCTGTGTGCTATTTATGAGTAGAGAATATATCTTCTTCTTATTATGTTTTTTTTTGTCTGGCATATAATAAACACTCAATGAGATGTGAATAAATGAATCAAAAGTGAACCAGTACGTGTCCCTGAAACATAAATTCCATGATCAGTTGGTAGATGCTTGCACACACAGAGTTCCATGGTTTTAAAAATAAGCATAGGCTACATTGGATGGAAAAGAGTATATTAATTTTTTTGCAGATACCTCAGGTATTTGCGAGGTTTTTTTCTCAATACCTTTATTATTATTTTTTTAAAGATTTTATTTATTCATTTGACAGAGAAAGAGAGCAGAAGCCGGGGGAGCAGAAGGCAGAAAGAGAGGGAGAAGCAGGCTCCCTGTGGGGAGCCCGGCTCAGAGCCTGGTTCCAGGACCCCGGGATCATGACCTGAGCTGTAGGCAGGCACTTAACGACTGAGCTGCCCAGGCGCCCCTCAAATATATAAATGAATATTTAAAAGTAAAAGAATGCCTTGTGGGAACTTGCTTTAAAGGATATACTTAGTTCTGATTTTTAAAATTTTATTTATTTATCTAAAAATTTGAATCATTTTTTTGTTTATTCTGACCAATGCTAAAGTTACAGTAAATTACAAGTCCAGTACAGTGCCGCCTATGTATTCCTACCAGAATCACCGATTTTTGGTATTTTACCATATTTGTTCATTCTGTCCCTCCCCACCTGCCTTTTTTCAGATTCTTTCTGGGCACCTTTTCCTGACAATAAAGAGGGTCATTCTTCTGGATGCCCGGTGGAAAGTGCCTCCCTGTTTGCCTTTGAGAAAATAACTGGATACGCTGCAGGGCAGATGCTAGGATGTTGTGCACTTCTTTGTTGAGGACCTATTAAATCTCACTCTAGTAGAACCCTGGAAATGCAAAATGAGCAGGGACCTGAAAAGGCATCTGCCCCCCAAACTCGGCTCACCTACCCATCCCTCCTGTATTCCATATACTCACTGTATGCCTCCGGATGCCATTTAGTATTTTTTCCAGGGTTGGTGAGTCCATTCTAAGTGGTGTGAAACTTGCAAACAAAGCCTTCTGGAGAGTCAGCCCTCTTCTTGGGCACTGTCCAAACTTTTTATTAGCTGCTTCCATTTATCAAAGTCTTGTGTGGGTGTAGGAAGTCTAAGAGGACGGGCTCACTAAGAGAACTGCATCTTCGTCGAGGGCTGAAGTGTTTTGCCAACTCTTGATTAGCTGTGAGAATAAGAAAGAACCTTGGCCCTTGTTACCCACAGATGCACTGTATCGTGGAATGGTCACACGAGTAAGAATCTCAGGGATCATTTGGTTCAGCCCAGTATTTTTTTAGCTAAGGCAACAGTGAACAAGAGAGGGTGAAAAATTTGCCCCAAGTCTTGTAACTGCCGTGGTTTCTGATTTGGAGCCACATTATTTCCCAAGCCACTGAGCTGATCTCAGAAGAGTAACGGAAAACTTTCAAGACAGAGGCACCCGCACACACAGGTGCACACCTGTACGTATGTACACACGGACACAGGTACACAGACCTACATACAACCACATCCATAGATGGAGTTTCTGCTTCATCCAGTTGTCACTCAGGAGTGGAGGCTATGTGACCTCCCGTTTGCAATCTAAAAACGTGAACTCGCTTGTAGAAACTCATCCAAATACTTAAAGAGTGCTTTCCACAACTGCTTACTCCTACTGCAGCCAGCGGAGGGAATAGGATAAGGGTAACTAGCATAAAGCTGCTGGGATGGCTGTGTGGTCAGTGAAATGACAGAAGAAATAGAGAAATACAGCTTTCCCGAGAGGGTGGCTCACAGTAATCACATTTTATCCAGGTCAGAACTGAAATGCTTATGGTGGCTAGAAAGAGACCCCAAAGGAAACTTGAATTTACTAAACACCAGCGACACATTCTGCCCATGCATGATCTTATTTAATCCTCCTAATGGCCATATTACTAGTTGAAAAAAAAAAGGTGTGGGGAGGCTATACTTACCCTAAATCTCACAACCAGTAAATGGTGAAACCAAGAATCCAATGTGAGTCCAGAGATTTTTTTGTTGTTGTTGTTAGAGTCTCTAAGTTGTTGTTAGAGTGATAAGAACATAGTATCTAAGAAAGAAAACAGATTTTGAACAAAAACCCCCAAGAGTTCATGTTGCCCTAACAGTAGATCTCCCTCTAAGTTTTGGGAAATAAACTTATACTTTCCCGGGTGATTCTCTGGTGAGAGGAATTTGTCTTCTCACCAAAGCCCTACAGACTAGTGCTATCCAGTAGAATTTTCTGTGGTGATGCAAATGTTCTATGATTTGGTCCAATGTGGAGGCTATTAGCCTCGTGTCACAGTTGAGAAAGTATCATAATATAAGCACTGGATTTCAAAGACTTTGTACCATAAAGAAGGTATATAGTGCACTGACACTTTTTTTAATAAATTGATTGCATGTTGAAATGATATTTGGCTAAATTTAATATACTATTAAATATACTATTTATATACTATTAATATACTATTAAATTTAGTTTTACCTATTTTATTTTCTTTTTACCTTCTGAATGTGGCTACTAGAAAATTGAGAATCGCATACGTTGCTTACAGGATATTTCTGTTGGGCACCTTAGATCTAGATAATTTGTCTATGAAATGCCTATATGTATATAATTATATATATCCAAGTGCAAATGTATCTATCATCTTTATATTGAAGGTCATTTTATTTTTAATAAAAATAGTGGGGCGCCTGAGTGGCTCATTGAGTTAAAGCCTCTGCTTTGGTGCGAGTCATGATTTCGGTGTCCTGGGATCGAGCCCTGCATTGGGCTCTCTGCTCTGCAGGGAGCCTGCTTCCCCCTGTCTCTCTGCCTGCCTCTCTGCCTACTTGTGATCTGTCTCGCTCTCTGTCAAATAAATAAATAAAATTTTTAAAAAAGCATCATATAGTATCTAATGATTTATAATCTGTTCTTATCATTTAACAGAGTAAATAAGACTTTCCCCTCCCATATTGGTACATATCAATCAATATTTTCTTTGATTACTGCACAGCAGTGCTTCAACTGATTTATGAGTCACTCCTTCGCTTACATGTAGTACATGGGTGGATATCAAGTATATGAACAAAGGAAGATACCGTTCCAGAAAATAGCACCCTTTAAGAGGTGGGCAGAAGTTAGCTCTGCAAAATGGTTTGAGAATAAAGGTGCGAAGTGATAGAACCCACCCAGGACAGAGGCACTGATGAAAACCGAGAGACAGAAGCTCCAGGAACGACCAATGGGAAGACACCTCTGGAAACTAGCCTCTAGTTGTGGAAGCTATACAGGTGTCCACTCAGCCAGGGAAAGAAGAGAAGGACATCTGAATTAGCACAGGTGGAGGATTGTATGGGAAGTGAGCCATAGAGGCCACTATTGACTACTTCTCTTTCTTGAATCTTTTGTAATCTTTATATAACCTCGTGTGTTCATGGATCCTTTAGAAAATGAAATTCAAGCCAGATAGTGTGATTAGGGGGAAAAAAAAAGATAAAACTGACTACATAAATGTTTACATTTTTTAGGTATTTAAAAATGCACTCTAGGGGCACCTGGGTGATGCAGTCCGTTAAGTATCTGACTCTTACTTTCTGCTCAGGTCATAATCTCAGAGTCATGAGATCAAGTCCTGCATTGGGCTCCGAGCTCAGTGAGAAGTCTGCTAGTTTCTCTCTCCCTCTCCCTCTGCCCCTCCCCAAGCTTGCTCACTTTCTCTCTTTGTCTCTCTCTCTCTGTCTGTCTCTCTCAAATAAATACATAAATAAAAGTGGACTATAAATATAGCCAAAAGGCAAGAGCAAACTGGTGACGTATCTCCAACCTATATGGAAAGCATTGTTTAATTCTTCTGTATTAGAATTTAAACTTCAGGAGGGCAGAGACCATATGCTTTTGGCTTGAAATATATTCCTAGCAACTAACAAAGTGCCTGGCACACAGTAGTTGTTCAGTAAACATTAGTTGAATAAATACATGGGACTGGAACTCTCAATTCTGGAATCCCTGGGCTAGCCTTTTTTTTTTTTTTAATATTTTATTTATTTATTTGACAGGAGAGAGATCACAAGAAGGCAGAGAGACAGGCAGAGTGAAAGGAGGAAGCAGACTCCCTGCTGAGCAGAGAGCCTGATGCAGGGCTTGATCCCAGGACCCTGAAATCATGACCTGAGCTGAAGGCAGAGGCTTTAACCCACTGAGCCACCTGGGCTCCCCTCCCTTAACTGTTTTGCTGCAAGTTCAGTTTGTTAGTTTCCACCCACAGAGTTTTTTATTCTATCTATGG
The DNA here is from genome assembly GCA_028533885.1 of Nasua narica. NCBI lineage: Eukaryota > Metazoa > Chordata > Mammalia > Carnivora > Procyonidae > Nasua > Nasua narica. Next base: position 5,208,183 of record CM052805.1, read on the forward strand.
GGCGGGGATTCCAGAATCCTTGTTGTTCACAGAATTCCTGGTGTTTCAAATGCTATTACTTCTGCGATCACCACTTGATATCCATTGGTGGAGGGTGTGACTTATCTCCAGAAACTATCAGCACGTGTCTTCACCGTTCACAGTTTCAGCCGTTCCTCGGAGGGAACACGTATGGCTGGCACTTCTTCCCACTCTCTAGGGAGCTGAGGGGACCCAGGCTAATCGAGAGGCAGTCTCTCACGTGAGTTGTTCCTCCCTTCAGAGGTCAGCTCATGTCTCATCAGTAGCCATGGCATTTCCCTATGGTGTTAAATGAGAACGGGACGGTTGTTAAGACGAGGTGCCAGGACAGTTAAGGATAAAAGCTACAGAATGTGAACCATATGCTGTTAGAGCCGTGAGGGGCTCCGGAAGTCAGCTTCCCTATCTTGTATCCAGAATTCACTGTGTATCCTGTAGAGACTGACGGTCATTGACCAGAAAGCCTGTTTCCTTCCCTTCCAAATAGGAAAGAGAAAAAATTCTAGTCTCTCATCAGAGTCATTGCCTATTGTCTGAGCAGAGTGCTGTTAATGAGAAAGTTATCATGGTGTTCTTTGTGAATCTCAGAATCCTGCTCCCCCAGTTACTTCATTGCTTTAAACGTGAAGCCAGGAGCCTGACACTGGGGATGTTTTTCCTCTGAGTTTCTGATAGATTTTAATTTTGCGGCTGCTGTCTGGCCCTCTCGGTGGGCCCCCAGTTTTCTTTGTTGATTCACGGCTTGCATCCTCCGTTCTCCTGTAGGGTCCATTGATGGACTGAACTGTACCATCGGCTTTCCTTTCTTTGTCTCTCTTGTAGAATAAAATCGTTTGAGGTTGAGTGGTATTGATGGCAGAAAGACGGCTGATGGCCTTGGAATTGTGGACCTCAGTGGCACACACCTTCCTGAGGGTCCTGCGTACCATTCAAACCATCCTTCTGAGACTCCAGATGAAAACAACACCTTTGTGCTAGTAAAAAGACAGTGAGGAGGGCAAACCTTCACTTCGCACCCCCACTCCATAATGAATGCATTTTTCTCTTGTTTGTTGGGAAATCCTGGAGGGTATCCTAAATGTATTGCAGACCAAGGGATCAAGCCGGGGGTGGGGGTGAGGAGTGGGGGAAGCAGCCACGTCGCTCTGGAGAAACAGAATCTGTGACTGGGAGGTCTGGTAAAGGGCTTTTCCTCCTCATAATTTTATTCTACATAGCAAGACACAAGGGGTGCACTGGAACATATGGAAAGACTTGAGTTTAATTGTTAAAATTCTGCTCAGCCAGGCCACTTCTTCACTGCGATTTGCACTATTTAGCATTTGTGTGCATTAGGTAATATATTTAATGTTTCTCGCTCCAATCCAATTTGCGTATGTTTGGCAACAGCCCAGTTCCGTGGGCACGGGGGTGGGGGGGGGTGGGGAGAGGGGAGCAGGGAGACCATAAATCTGCCAGGGTAGAGCACGAAGGCGATATCGCTGTGTTTGATGGTAGGCTTGCATGAACGCTCCAAAATGCTTGTGAAGCAATACCTCCTCTTCCCCGAAAGTCTCTCAGGGACAGAATTAATGTATCTCATATTGTATTGATTGTAGCCAATAAGTGCCTAAACGATTTGATGTAAGGCAGAGAGATTATGTAGGGAAGAGGTGGTAGAGGCAGCTTTAGAAGAAGTATGTGGTTTAATTACTGGCTGAATTTCGCCAATGCACCACCTCCCTTAGGAATTTAACAAATAGGCCTAAGTGCACTTTCGCTGTGCTTGACATCTGTTGAAATGATATCTGCCGGTGATGAGGGGAGCCTGGGAATTGGGCTTGGGGTATTGGTGGGATCAGGAGGCTCCTTCCCAGGCTGCCGAATGAGGGGGAGGAAAATAGCGAATTAGCACTTTAAGGTTAAGCTGTGGAGAGCAGATCTTTCTCCGATAGAGCTCAGCCTTCCAGTTTATGGAGCCATCTCTGCCTTCGGTGCTGGGTTAGAGATCCTGTCTATATTCTAAAGATCTCAAAAGCCCAGGTGCTGACCCAAACACAGAACTGAGCTTAAAGGCTGGGTGGTGATCGAGTGAATGCTTTATGTGGAAACCACTCACAGTTACCTCCTTTTTAATAGCATGTTATGAATTGTGAGGAGATTCCATATCTTGTGGGTAAACAGCAGATGGCTGCTTTTTCTTCCTTCCTTTTTTAATAGGAAAAAAAAAAAAAAAGAGAGGGAGAAGCCAAAACCCAACTAAAATTCGATGTCGACCCCAGCACAGGGAAGACTGATGTTGTGAATCTGCTAGCGTTTTGATTACATCAATAATTCAAAGAAAGTACCGTCCACTTAATCTCTTTTATGCCTCTCCTCCAGAAAGGATCCTGGTTTTATTCTGAAAGTCCTAAAGCTATCATTTTCCACAGCTCTTTCTGAAATATGTATTTTGTTATGCTCGAAACATTTATATATGTTAGTGACCAAATTACAGGTAAGCCATTTACTTTCAAAGACTGGTAAAAATCCACTTGAGATGGTGGGCACAGGGCGAGGTGTTATCAAAACGAAATTCTAGACTCAACATGGGTACCTCTTTATCAGTATAAGTCTCTGCACATTCGATTCTTGGTTTGTTTGTGTAAATTGGCCATTCATTAAAAAAGTCTAAATACATACGTGTCTATGCATGTGTGTATATGCATATATGTAGATATATGTAGATATTTCGTGTATATGGTATCAGATAATTGTGGCTAAAACTTTCCTTGGTTAAGTGGAGAATTAAAAATAAAGAACAAGCATAGTCTGTTATCTGACACTGTGATTTAGGTTAATGTCTCAGTTCACTCTTAACAGGCCTTTCTTCTACGGTGTAGGTTTTCACAACAGGAATTGGATACCACGTGATCAATGATTTCGAGGATATGATTTGCATTATTCAGACCTGTATTGATTACAAAGTGACTGTGATCTGAAAGTAGCCGTGTGTGTGTGTGTGTGTGTGTGTGTGTTGGGAGGGGTTCTGCATTATTATGTGGGATAGGCTGCTGAGGATGTTTTAAAATTCCCAAGGTGATAATCTTGCTGGTGGAGCGAGAAAAGGAAAGTTTGAGTTAAGAGCTACCGGTGCTCACGCCACAGAGTCGTTCAGTTCCATAACCCAGCACACAACTCTCTGTTTCTCGCACTCCCGGATGTTCGACCCGCCAAATTACTGGAACACGTATAAATGAACAATAACCTCAATCCTGTGGGTCTGAAACTTTCTACCCCTATCCACTTTCTCCCATTGTAACTGTATTTATAGCAGCATAAAAATCTAAACTTGTACACTTACCTTGATAATTGGTCCCCATGTTGATGGCCCTGGGACATGTGGAAGGACCATCAATGATCCAAGTATATTCTATTAGTTATTATGTCAGGGACATTTTATTGTATCCTAATTCTCTCAAAGTTGCTCATGTGGAATCCCTGACTGCCTCTGATGAACTATAGCTTGTGGATTTCCCGTGCATCCCGAGTATAAGAAAGCTTGCTCCGACTTCCTGCTTTTAAATGAAAATTAAGTACAGTGATAATCAGTATTACTAGTTTAGGACAACATTGGAATAACACTGGAATTTTTCCAGTTTTATATGGAGACAGCTCTTTATATATGTGTGTGTATACAGATAGATATGCATCTACCTATCTATCCATACATACATGTTATTTAGCAACCACATATGGAGGACTTACTTCAAGCACTACTCTAAGTGCTTTGCAAATATCAACTAATGTAATCATCTGACAACCTGTGGTGCAGTCACCATACCCCCATTTTACTCATGGGGCCACTGAGACATAAGCAGGTGAGTTTACTTGTCTAGGGTCACAGAGCTATTAAGTGGTAGGTCTGGGATTTGGTTCCAGGGACCCCACATGCCAGCACCTAACAAAAATAAGGGGTTGCAATTGTTGAGCACTTTCCACATGTCAGGGACTTAATTTTTTTCTCATTCAATCTTCACAACACACCTGTGAGTTGATTATTATCATCTCTGTTTTGCACAATGGGACTTAGGAGCTGAGAGACTAACACATCTTTGATCGTACAGCTAGAAGGTGATGGAAATTAGATTAGATTAGATTAGAAAGGTAGATTAGATTAGAAAGTTCTCAAAATATTATAATGAAATTTTCATACATATTCATATATGCATATGGATTTTTCACATATATATGTGTGTGTTATAGTAAATAAAATACAGATGCACATGAAAAATGAAAAGACAAGAAGCATTTTTTGTGTGTGTTGGCCACTTTTTTGTTTTGTTTTGTTTTTAAGATTTTATTTCTGTATTTGAGAGAGAGACAGAGAAAGAGCAGGGGGAGCGGCAGGTAGAGGGAGAAGCAGACTCCTCACTGAGCAGGGAGCAGACGTGGGGCTTGATCCCAGGACTCTGAGATCATGACCCAAGCCGAAGGCAAACACTCAACTGACTGAGCCAGCCAGGCACCCCATATTGACTATGTTTTGCTCTCAGAATTACACCTCTATAAAGTAGTGTCTTTTCTTACTATTAGCTTAAACATAGAATTATCTGAGCATTTCCCTCAAATAATTTGAAAGTGTTTGAAGAGATGGAAAGTCCTTTTGAACACCAGAGTGATTTGACCCAACTTCTCTTTCTAATGAGAAAACATTTTCTGTAGCCAATACATAGTTATTAAAAGAGCATGTTTATGAATATCAAGCAGCATCAGCAAAATCAGTAACTGAAAGGTAGACCTGGAGATTTAATTTGAAAGTACGTTGAACATCTAAGAGAGGAAACGACTGCTTGATCAGAGTTCATTTATATCCAAGAGCATTGCACCAGCAATAAACTTTAAGTTAATGCTAACAATTTTAATTTGTATCTTTTAATTGTTGAATTCTGAATTGCTTTCCAATTTCCCACAGAGTTTAATGTGTATGCAAATTACACAGCCAAGAAACTCCAGATACAAAAGATAGACTGCATTTTGCAAACATACCATAATTATTGCTTAATTTTTAAAGGGCCTTTCTCTTCATCAGAGTGTTGTTCAATTTCCCGAAACTGAACTGAAGACAACTTTTGGTTAATGATTAGTATAAATCTTGTGATGGAACTTAATTGAATGTTAACTTTGTTGCTCTCACAACTGCAAACTACTCAATTTCCTAGTTCTCTGAGGTAGGGTTTCTTGCTCTCTTAGCACAAATAACTCATCTTCTAATAATAGCAGGAAAGAGTTAGCAGAACATCCTTTTAATTGCCTGAAGGTTGTGCGCGCTCATGCAGGTTGTTACAGAAACGTAAAAACTGCTCTTACATCTCTTCTAATATTTCTGATTAGCTCCAATTAGACTTATCAATGATAAGCCCTAACAAAATAAAATACCACTGAAGAAGAGAGATGATGTCTTGTTGTTAGCATTCAAGGTAGGAGATGTGTAGATTTAGAGAAAAAATATATATATATAATACTTAGTATAAAATGATTGCAGCTAAACCAACAGATGGGGTGGGTTAATAGTGATTTAATGATGAAGGATTTAATTTTCAGTTGTTCATTGATAACCTGTTAGATCCCAGGAACTGTCCTAGCTATGGAGATTCAGTGTTGAACAATTTCTCAATACTTGGCAATACATGCCACCATTGTGATCATGAAACCAACAAAATAAATGAGATGCTGGAGTTGGCGATAACTGATTGGAAAGGGAAAAAAAACTGTGATTAAAAAAAAGTATGATTTGGGGTTGGGAGCAGCTGTGGGCAAGGAAGGCATCTTGGGGGCGAGGGGATGTCTGAGCTCACCGCGAGTGATTGGCCCAGGAAGAGCAAGAGAGAAAGTTGTAGAAAGACAGGAGAGTTGCAAAGGCCCAGGTGGGAGCAAGCTGGGTGTGTTGAAGAACCAAAAGAGGTTTTATTCAGGTTATGTCTTTATGGAAGAATAATGATATTTCTTTTTAGTCTTGAAATGCCAATCCTCTTTCACGCTTTGTGTCATTTGTCCTCTGACTATTCCAATAATGGAGGACAGTTGATGGATGGATACAGGCTGTTTGCACAAAAGACTTAACACATTAGGCTCTGTTGGAAAGTAGGGAGGTCATGAGTTATGGACTCAGTTCTGGAATTACTCCTGAGTTTTCTTTGAGATCCCCACAAATACTGATGTTACATTTTCCACTCCATAGTCATCATCATGATGTCTATCATGACCATTTGGTCCATCAGCGGACCACAGTGATCGACTTTTTACCTCAGAGAGATAAGCTCACTGTCTTTTTTTAAATGGTGGTTTTAAATTCTTTTGATTAGGAAAAATTTCAAAGATAAAAGTGGGGAGAACGATATGATACTATATACATCCATCACCCAGCTTCAACAACTACCAACACATGGCCAGGCTTGCTTCTGTTGCCCTTAATCTCCCTCCCTCAACCCCATGGATATTTTGAAACAAATCCCAAACATAACTAACTATATTTATTTATTTATTTAAACATATACTGTATTATTTGCTTCAGGGATACAGGTTGCCCCACCTCTCAAATTCCTCATATCATAGAGATCATATGATAATTTTCTTTCTCTGATTGACTGATTTCATTTAGCATAATACCCTCTAGTTCCATCCACGTTGCAAATGGCAATATTTCATTTTTTTATGACTGCATAGTATTCCGATACACACACACACACACACACACACACACACACATACACACACACCACATCTTCTTTACCCATTCATCTGTTGATGGATATCTAGGTTCTTTCCATAGTTTGGCTATTGTGGACAATGCTGCTATAAACATTCGGGTGCATGTGCCCCTTTGGATCCCTACGGTAAATACCCAGTAGTGCGATTACTGGGTCATAGGGTAGCTCTATTTTCAACTTTTTGAGGAACCTCCATACTGTTTTCTAGAGTAGCTGCACCAGCTTGCATTTCCACCAACAGTGTAGGAGGGTTCCCCTTTCTCTGAATCATCACCAACATCTGTCATTTCCTGGCTTGTTAATTTTAGCTATTCTGACTGTGTGAGGTGATATCTCACTATGGTTTTGATTTGTATTTCCCTGATGGTGAGTGATACTGAGCATGTTGGCCATTTGGATGTCTTCTTTGCAGAAATGTCTGTTCGTGTCTTCTGCCCATTTCTTGATTGGATTATTTGTTCTTTGAGTGTTGAGTTTGATGAGTTATTTATAGATTTTGGATACTGGCCCTTAATCTGACAGGTCATTTGCAGATATCTTCTTCCATTCTGTTGGTTGTCTTTTGGTTTTGTTGACTGTTTTCTTTGCTGTACAAAAGCTTTTGATCTTGAGGAAGTCTCAATAATTCATTTTTGCCCTTGCTCCCCTTGCCTTTGGCGATGTTTCTAGCAAGAAGTTGCTTCAGCTGAGGTCAAAGAGGTTGCTGCCTGTGTTCTCCTCAAGGATTTTGATGGATTCCTATCTCACATTGAGGTCTTTCATCAGTTTTGAGTCTATTTTTGTGTGTGGTGTAAAGAAATGGCTCAGTTTAATTTTTCTGCATGTGGCTGTCCAATTTTCCCAGGACCATTTGTTGAAGAGACTGTCTTTTTTCCATTGAATATTTTTTCCTGCTTTGTCGAAGATTAGTTGACCATAGGCTTGAAGGTCCATTTCTGGGTTCTCTAGTCTGTTCCATTGATCTGTGTGTCTGTTTTTGTGCCAGTACCATACTGTATTGATGACTACAGCTTTGTAATAGAGCTTGAAGTCTGGAATTTTGATGCCGCCGACTTTGGTTTTCTTTTTCAACATTCCTCTGGCTATTCTTTTCTGGTTCCATATAAATTTCAGGATTATTTGTTCCATTTCTTTGAAATAAATTGATGGTATTTTGATAGGGATTGCATTAAATGTTTAGATTGCTTTAGGTAGCATAGACATTCTCACAA
>CM052805.1:5216242-5241510 GCA_028533885.1 Nasua narica
TTTTCCATTTCTTTGTGTCTTCCTCAATTTCTTTCATGAGCACTTTGTAGTTTTCTGAGTACAGATTCTTTGCCTCTTTGGTTAGGTTTATTCCTAGGTATCTTATGGTTTTGGGTGCAATTGTAAATGGAATCGACTCCTTAATTTCTCTTTCTTCTGTTTTGCTGTTGGTGTATAGGAATGCAACTGATTTCTGTGCGTTAATTTTATATCCTGACACATGATTGAATTCCCGTATGAGTTCTAGCAGTCTTGGAGTAGAGTCTTTTGGGTTTTCCACATAAAGTATCATATCATCTGCAGAGAGTGAGAGTTTGGCTTCTTCTTTGCCAATTTGGATGCCTTTTATTTCTTTTTGTTTTCTGATTGCTGAGGCTAGGACTTCTAGTTCTATGTTGAATAGCAGTGGGAGTAGTGGACATCCCTGCCATGTTCCTGACCTTAGAGGAAAAGCTCTCAGTTTTCCCTCATTGAGAATGATAGTTGCCCTGGGTTTTTCATAGATGGCTTTGATGATATTGAGGTATGTACCCTCTGTCCCTACACTGAGGAGTTTTGATGAAGAAAGGATTCTATACTTTGTCAAATGCTTTTTCAGCATCTTTTGACAATATCATATGGTCTTGTTCTTTCTTTTATTAATGTATTGTATCACATTGATTGATTTGAAGATATTGAACCAACCTTGCACCCCAGGAATAAATCCCACTTGGTCGTGGTGAATAATCCTTTTAATTTACTGTTGGAACCTATTGGCTGGTATTTTGGTGAGAATTTTTGCATCTGTGTTCATCAAGGATATTGATCTGTAATTCTCCTTTTTGATGGGGTCTTTGTCTGATTTTTGGATCATAGTAATGCTGGCCTCATAAAATGAGTTTGGAAGGTTTCCTTCCATTTCAATATTTTGGAACAGTTTCAGGAGAATAGGTATTCATTCTTCTTTAAATGTTTGGTAGAATTCCCCTGGGAAGCTCTCTGGCTCTGGGCTCTTGTTTGTTGGGAGATTTTTGATGACTGCTTCCGTCTCCTTACTGGTTATGGGTCTGTTCAGGTTTTCTATTTCTACTTGGTTCAATTTTGGTAGTTTATATGTCTCTAGGAATGCATCTATTTCTTCCAGATTGTCAAATTCACTGGCGTATAGTTGCTCATAATATGTTCTTATATTTGTATTTCTTTGGTGTTGGTTGTGATCTCTCCTCTTTCATTCACGATTTTATTATATATATATATATATATATATATATATATATATATATATATATATATATATGTTATGAATATACGGTGTCTGTTCTTGTAAATTAGAAAATGTCAATTAAAATTAAAATTTAAATGACTCATAAATAGCCAGAATTAGACTTTGGATGCCCTGGGTCTTTTTCCCATGCAGAAGAGAATTTTTCTTCCTTTTTTTCTTCCCCCCTCCTTTCCTTCTTTCCTTTTCTTCCTTCCTTTTGTGTAATTAAGAGCAATGGCTCTTAAATAAGATAGACGTTGACTCAAATTGTGGGGCTTGAAACTTAATAGCAATGTGAGAAATGTGCAATTATTTAATTCCTATGTAAAAGATCAGGACTTTTAAGGAAACAAATTATCATTAACATCATTATTAACCTTAAAATTATCATTAATTCCTTGATATCATCAAATATTCTACTGTATCAATCACTGTAGAATATATATATTTTTTCTGATAGAACTGAAGATACATATGTATATTATATGTATATATGTGATATTATATATTATGTGCATATGTATATTATGTATATATGTATATAATACTATATATAATATATATATTTAAGTTTGCTGATTAGGAATTAGAGTAATATTTATAAATATCAAATTAAAATCAATTGGTGTATCTCTGAAGTATTGTTGACTGCCTCTATAATTTGTTATTATATATAACTGCCTCTATAATTTGTTATATAATTTGTTATTGTTGTTTTTTTCATTTTGCAATCTATTTGTTGAGGACATCGGATTGTTGTTATTGAAGAGTCTCCCCACCATCTGGCTCTGCTCTTTGCATTCTCTATCCTTCATACTTCCTGCAAATTGGTGGTTAAATTCAGAAGTTTGATGTATTTTGTTTTATGTTTTGTTTTGTTTTATTTTTAAGCACAAACATATCATCAAAGATACTGTGTAACCTCCACCGGCAGGTATGACATGTAGGATGGCAAACTTTTCTGGGATTTTTAGTAGCAACTAACAACCGTTAAATCCCCTGTCTCTGTCTCTCTCTCTCTCTCTTTTTTTTTGTTTACCTTGAACTACAAGTCATATAAGAAATATAGGATACATGTGTATTTATTTATATTTTTACCACTTTTCAAATAAATGAGTTAGTTTACATGAGTCTTCCAGGAGTGAGCAATAACTTTTCTGAAGTTCCATTCTGAAACCCTGTTGCTGGTCTCTGGAAGCTTCTCCCAGCTGGCTCCTTCTTATCTGAGCAGAGAGCTTCCTTGCTTTTTGAGATGACAAGGCATTTCCCGATCAACTTATACATTTCCTGTCCCCCACATCCCTGGCCTGGACTCAGTCATTTTTTGGTGGAAGCTTTTCAGAACTAGCTCAGTTTGGGGAGTTATTGAATATCTGTATTATTTTTTTTAAATCTCTACTCAGCACCCAATACATGTCCTCCTAGTATGGAGGCTCTTCTTTTCCGAGAAGAGCGGTTCTGTTTTGTTCTTGTGCACAGGACGAGCCTCTGGGTGAGTCCTGAACATTCAGTGTGACTGAGAGCCCTGGGCAAAACAGTTCACTCAGAGATGGGTTCACAATCCACGCAGGACTCTTGGAGTCCCATGTACGGCTTGGCTACTAAACTGTGTGGAGAAATCATCTTTCCTTCATGGTGTTGTTAGGATGGGTGCAGGTTAGTCTAGGGTTGTCATGGCCATCCTGCCCTCAATATACGGAGATGCAATCTAAGACTTTGAGAAAGGAGAAATCTCTTTGACATCCCTCAAGGTTCTGGATACAGCCGTACTGAAGTCAGTCATGCTTATTTTGGAACTATGCAACCATATGAACCAGTGCATTTCTTTTTATTCCCTAAATTATTAGAGGTGTGTGTGTTTCTATGTGTCTGTGTGTGCATGTTTACACACTAATGTGTCTTGTCTAAAATGAGGGTTTTCTACTTACCTAATTAAAAAAATATTTGTAAAGATCTTTTAAAATATTTTAAAATAGCACTAGATGACTTAAAATACATTTCTTAAATATCTCCTCTCTATAAGGTGTTGTAGTTGACACTATACAGTAAAGGAAAATTAGTGAGACAGGACTTTCTCTTAACATCGTAGTGCAGTCAGTATGTTAGGACATGACTTGAAGTCCCAATAACATGAGACAGAAACTTAGAGAGTCGGAAAGCTTGAGGGCGGTAGGAAGGGAAAGGAGGCCTCTATCCAAAGGGCTTTGAATGGAAAGAAAAGGAATTCTGATTTTCTTCTGTAAGCTACAAGTAGAACTTAGAGATTATTATTTTTTTCCTGTTGTGTTTTTTTTTTCTCAAAGGTAATACAATCAGCTTGTGCTTTGCAGAGATTAATTCTGCAGGAGCATTGCATAAATTGGGTTTAAAGACAAATGGAGGATGTGACTCAAAACATTTACAGCAAAGTTTCTGAACCTGTTTTAAATAATGCTCCTCAAGGATGCATATTTACACATATACTCATTTTTTTTTGCATAAAATATTAGGGGTTAAAGGACCTTTGAAGTAAAACTAGGTATTTCCATGAACCTTTGTTTAGATATCAACCCAAGGTTAATACATGTAGCATCAATGGAAGGCCTTTTGATAATCTAGTGATTAAATATAAAGAAATTAAGTTAGTATGTATTAGAAACAAATATGATCTACATATCAAAAATCCTAAAAAAAAAAAATCCTAATTTTATGCCTACAGCTCCTTGGGATAAGACTAAGTAAGGGGCAACCCCTTGACCAGATTCTGTACAGAAACTGCAGACACTCACTAATGGCTTTTCAGAGAATTGGTTATTTGGTGAATTGCTTTCAGAAAGTGAGTCAATGAAATTGTCATTGGAAGAACTAATTATTAGTATATTTGTCTGCTTCCCTTTAAAAATATAGACCATTTCCCCAGTGTAGAAACCACTTTTGTCTTATTTTCAGTAGGGCATCTTTTTAAATTTTATGTGTGTATATATAATTTAAAATTTAGAAAAAAATATACACATATGCAAATTAAAGTGACTCAATGCAGATAGTCAGGACTATGTTTATGTCTACTAAACACATAAATATCAGATGATGTGGCTAAAACACCACAAGATCTGATCAGATCACACAACTGGTAGAATTTGTTGCCCCGTTGTAGTTACCTTAGTCTCGATATGACCTAACCTCACCAAATCGGCAGCCTGATGTGTCAGTGCTCCAAGAGAGAGAACTTCTCTTTGTAATGAATATATTCTAAACACATTCATGAGATTTATTAATACAGTGAATCTCCATTTAGTGACTTGAATTTAGAAGAAATTTTCCTGGGAGGCTCTCATACTCGTAATACACTATGCAAGGGGTTTCCCTACCTAGGGAAACTACATGAGAAGCCACATCATAGTGAGGAATATGTACGATGAGCTAGCATACAAGAAGGGGGAAGTGGCTGTAAGACACAAAACCTTGGTTGGGCCAAATTAAGACAATCCAATCCGTCAGTCTCTACAAGCCCACCGGCCAGCTGTCAGAACCTGTTGGAACAGGACAGGTTGAACCCTTGAGCGAAGGCATATCCTCTCCTCCTTATAGAAAATAAGTTAGTAGTAGGTGAGTGATAATAGCTTTTGCCTTATCTTTTGAGATAATTTAATGATTCCTTGCTTATGTTCTAGTCTCCTTCCTTTCTAATGAAAGTCTTCGTGGTTGCTAAGTATCCTGTTGACCTGTATAGCAGAAGGATGGGGCGAGAACGAAGGGAAAAAAGATAAAAGTTATGGAGCTTTTGATGAATCATCTAAGGGATGCCATTTGGTAATTGACAAGGCTCCTGATTTTCTATGAGCTATTCTGTAACACAATAGTAATTTTATAAACTATTAGTTTTATCGAGTGTTTACTCCATTCTAGGTACTATGATAAGTACTTTATATTTATTGTCTTGAGAAACAGAACAGCCCCTGGTAGTTCCTCTCACCTAAGCCTTGGTGTTGGTAGGGGGCAGGCTGACACTCTCAGACAGCCCTTAATTTTCTTTTAAACAGAAACAGCCTCACAAAATATAAACATCAGACAAAGCTACCCCATGGTCTCGATGGGCCAGGGCAAAACAAGACCACTTGGAACTCAGTCAAAAACACAAACCTTGTCTAAAGCACAAAAATGACCAGTTAACTCCCAGTTCTGGCTAATAGGAATTACTGCTTCTTCTTTAGCAACTATAGATTTAGTTTCACTATTTTTTCCTTCCACATAAGATTTATTAAAATTCCCAATAATAATATTTCTCCACTTGCTGATAGTATCCAGTTCAGAGGAAAGCCCAGATTCCTTGAACCCTCTTGCAAGAGCACAACCCCAAATCCTATGTGAAGTCGTTTGTGACACCATCTTATCACCACACTCCGTGGTTCCTCATGGCGTACGTTTTCCTTCATTGCAACAGGTAATAAGCCCAACTTTTCAAGTACAGGTGTGATTTGATAATCTCTGGCTGGAAAGCACAGGCAATCTCACTCTCTCTTTTTCTCTCTCTCACCCTCCCTCTTTCCTTTTTAATAGTTGAAGTCTATGAAACAGAGGATACTTAATCTGTTTAAGTCATTTGCCCAAGGACACAGTGAGTAAGTGGTAGACCAACATTTTGAACCCAGCCATTCTGTCTGCAGGGACTCTGTCCATCATTCCGAATTGCCTCCCCATATGGATCTTTCCTGTGTTTCCATAGCATGTGTTCTCTATTGCTGCCATAGCAAACTACCACAAAGGTAGCAGCTTAAAATAACATAGACTTTTTATCTCACAGTTCTCTAGGTCAGAAGATCAGCTGGTTCATCTGGGTTCTCTGCTGGGGGTTTCACAAGATCCAAGTTAAGATACTGGCTGGAGGGACTCTTACCAGTAGCTCTGGGAAGAATTCACTTCCAAGTTTATTCAGAAGATTGGCAGAATGTAGTTCCTTGTGGCTGCAAGGTGACCATTTCTTTGTAGGCTGGCAGCTGGGGACTCCCTTTAGGTCCTAGAGGCCTCTTTGGTCCTTGCATGTGGTCTCCTCCATCTCAGAACCATCAAGGGTATGAGCCATTTTCCCAATTGGAAACCCATTGACTTTCTTTTCTGCCATACTTCTCCCAGATCATCTGGAGAATGTCCACTGCGTTTAAGGGCTCATGTGATTAGATTGTACCCTCTTCCAAATCCAGAGTAATCTCTCCATTTTTTAGGTCCACAGTCTCAGTTATATCTACGAAATCTAATTTGTCACGTAATGTGCCATATTTGTAGGTTATGGGGTTAGAGCATGGATGTCTTTCAGGGTGCCATTATTCTGCCTACCACACATTGCTGTCACACTCCCATGCTCTAACCATATTCTGATGGATTTAGCCATTCTTTCAATACAGTAGTACATTTCTCTTCTCTCTTGTTCGGAAGCTCTTTTCTTGAATGTGACTTTGCATATTCTCTGCTCCCACTCTCTTGGCAATACAGGGTAAACTCCTGAGAAGATTGTCTCATTTCCCTTCCTGTAGGTACTTTGAAATTGTGAGGGAGAGGTGGGGCTGCTGCCCCTGGGGCCTCCCCGTTCTTAGAATAGCTCTTGTTCGTTTCTGAAGCCTGCCAAGAGACACTTCAAAATTAGGAAGTAAAGCATGGGATAGCGCTCCCATGTGCTATCAGGATGCCTAGCCAGGGCCTCCTAATACAATAGGTGCCCAGAGAAACATAGGAAGTGGCAGCAAATCTCAGGAATGGTAGCAAAGGAACGAATTACAGCTCTGGGCTTCTGTGTCCCTCTCTCAAATTAGCATTAGCTACATTTGGCTAATAGCAAACCTGTCATCCAGTTCTTAGCCACACCTGCAGCTATTATGCTTCCTTGTCTTATGTGGAAATTTGTCTTGAAAACAGTCCATCCACTGCAACATGGGAGGAGCTCGTACCAGAGAACACTTTTTTTGCAAACACTTTTTTTGCAAACTCTATTTTTTTTATCCCCTTTGTCTCGCAGATGATATTTTTAGTTGGTTGGCTTTATGGGACTTGAATGGACATCCTAAAATTTTAGAAAGTAAAATTCAATTAACACAGTAATAATTCAAGAGATAGCGAGCTGTAAAAGCAAGGGAGGAAGGAAGGGGAGGAAGGAAGGAAATGGAAAGAACAGGAAGGAAAGCTCCTGTAGTTGAAAAACTTCCTCCTTCCTTTCCTTCCTCCCTCCTTCCTTCCTCCTTCCTTCCTTCCTTCCTTCCTTTCCTCCTTCCTTCCTTCCTTTCCTCCTTCCTTCCTTCCTTCCTTCCTTCCTTCCTTCCTTCCTTCCTTCCTTCCCTCTTCCACACCTGTGTAATTTGAAAACAATGTGTCTGGCAGCCTGATGGGATCAGGGGCATCTTCAAATGAGAAAATCTCTTGGCACAGTGACAAATCCACAGGTCTCACGAGAAGCCCTGCAGATCACTAACACACAGCCATAAGAATATATTGACTGTGGCCCAAGCTCATGAGAAGATTGATCAATCCAGCAGACTTGCATTAATTGTGGAATGGAAAGGACGATGCGATCAATGATAGGGATGGTAGTGCCGCAGTAACGATGCCACATCTAGCTAATCCAATAATGGAGAAGCTGATGTATAGCATATTGGAATTCTACCGTCTGGGCACTTGTCACCATAAAAAATATCCCGCAATTATGGGGAAAAATTGAGCAGGCAGCAGTTGAGCCAACCTAATCAGCCTGATGCCACAGTAGTTCTCCTGATTAAACACTAAATTAAGTGGCACTCAGCTCTGTAACCTGCCTGCATTATAAAAAATAATCCTAGAGCTAATGTGAAAAGTTTGTATTTTAATCAAAGCAAACTATGAATATTAAAATATTCCTGGGCTATTTTGGTGTCGTTTAGCTGTGAACATGTTTAACAATTTATAAATGGATCTTTTGCCATTGGCTACAAGGAATAAGGGCCCCGTGCTATATTGGGAGGTAAGGCTTCCTGTGCTAAAAATCAATTAGACTTGATACAAGCTCAGAGAACTCTTAAGGGGGGGAGGGAAGAATGCATTCAAGAGGCCCTAGGAGAATTCAAATTTAGTTAACTTCTATAGCAGTTTGCCTAAGGGCATCAACTCTATTCTTCTCTGAAAAGCACGTGATCATTCCAGGAGGGTTGAGGCTTAATAAGCTGTGGAGACTACCAGGACCCTTTACACACATGCGTCATTATTAAGTCCTGCAGCACAAATCCACTGACAATGTAGGACTAAATGGCAAATTCTCCAGGACCAGCAGAAAACTGCTTTTCATGAGTATTTGGAGAATGCACAAGAAAGAACTTGAATTATTACCATCAGGCCTACATCCTGGCAGGTCTAGATCCTTACCTAGGAACACACGCAGACAATACTCGCTATTATATGCTTTTCCAGAAGAGAACCCTCACAGAGAGTGGACAGGGTCCATTAACATCCCTCCAGACTAGTGGCTGCAAGCCTGGTGGTCTGTGAGGGAAACACAGGTGGTACCAGCATAGAGACATCTTTTTGTTTGGAATCTCCTTTCTTCATCCGAAGACAGTGTTAATAGAGTCGGAGCAGGTTAGTGGGCAAGACGAGAAATCAACTCCTTTTAGCTATTCTTCTCTGTTATTTTTGTTTTGTTTATTTCAAGTGTACTTGTAGGCTTTTAATTTAAATGACTTTTTTTTTTTTATTTTTCGGGATGGAAGAATTACTGGAAGAAGGGAGACTTTCAGGCTGTGACTATATCATTGAAAAGTCAAAACCTGTGCAATAATTTGGATTTATTTTATTTTATTAATTACCAGTCACCTAGATATTCCTCATTTCTTTCCAAGCCTGGTTCTTTGGGCTGCTGTAATATTAACATTTGATATTTAAATATTAATAATATTTAATATTGATATGAGTTTTAAGATGCTATTATTATTTCTAGTGTGGAGAGGAAGAAGTTGAAAGAGCTTAAAGAACTTGCCAAGGTCCCATAGGTTTTAAGTGGCAGATTGAGATTTGAACCCAGGCAGGCTCTTTCCTGCTATGTCTGCTCGTAATAGGTTAATTCTTCTACGGTATTATTGGGTCAGTGAGGTCAGTCATGGGAAATGGGAAGGGGTGAGGTGCTGTCAGATGGTATTATCTCAGGCTATGCTGTGTGTTCTTCCGACTTCTCTCCCACTGCCATCCCCTTCTCTAGATAGGCCTTTTACATGTCCTCTGATACTGTCTTTTTCTAAGTAGATCTTAAGGTGACCATCTGATCTGTCTAGTCTGGGCAAGACATGGTAGGTCAGACCAGATGATTCAGACCTCCAGAAGAAAAGAGGTGGGTTGTGTTCTTACACTATTGGTATAATGCAAGTTGGTGCCGCCACTTTGGCAAACAGTGTGGAGATTCCTGAAGAAATTAAAGATCGAGCTACCCTATGACTCTGCAATTGCACTACTGGGTATTTACCCCAAAGATACTGATGTAGTGAAAAGAAGGGCCACATGCACCCCAATGTTCATAGCAACAACGGCCACAATAGCCAAACTGTGGAAAGAGGCAACATGCCCTTCGACATACAATTGGATAAAGAAGATATGGTCCATATGTACAATGGAATATTATGCCTCCGTAAGAAAGGATGAATACCCAACTTTTGTATCCACGTGGACAGGACTGGAAGAGATTATGCTGAGTGAAATAAGTCAAGCAGAGAGATAATATATAAATATATATATAAATATCAATTATCTTATGGTTTCACTTATGTGTGGAGCATAAGGAAAAGATGGAGGACATTGGGAGAAGGAAAGGAAGGGTGAGTTGGGAAAAATCACAGGAGGAGACAAAGCATGAGAGACTGTGGACTCTGATAAACAAACTGAGGGTTTTGCATGGGAGGGGATTGGGGGGTTGGGTGAGCCTGGTGGTGGGTATTGAGGAGGGCACATATTGCATGGAGCACTGGGTGTGGTGCATGAACAATGAATCTTGGAACACCGAAAAAATAAAATAAAAGTTTAAAAATTAAAAAAAAAAAAAGAAAAGAGGTGGATTCTGAGCCAGACAGATGGTGTCACCTTTGGGAAGCAACTCCAGTATTCAGCCAGTTGAAGATCTAGAATAATCTTAGGATGATACTAGGCTTGCTATCACTTATTGACCCTTATTGACCGTCACTGAGTGCTGAGAGCTCTAGTAGGAACTTTTGTTCCACTTTATTACTTAACTCTTCCAAAACCCTACATACCCAAAATAAATTGCCCAATTTTAAGGATAGAAGATCTGAGGCCAGGAGACTGAGTGCCTAGTAGATAAGGTTGTGTAATTGTCATGGGCAAACATACCTGGGACTGAAACTTAGGTCTGTTTCACTCCATTCTATTTCACCAAACACAACTCATCTTCACCTCCCACGTGATGTCTGGGGCCATGTGGGCATATCAGAAGGTCAGTAGCCTTCAGTCCCTCATGACATGGAAAGGAACTTCTCCCTCATTTCCCACAACCCATTAACAAGAACTACCTGGAGAGACAGTAAGTCGGATTAGGACTTTGGAGCACCGTGTGTCTGCATCCTTCAAGCTATGCACACCATGTAGAAACTCTGGATTTTCTTTCATGATTTGACTAATCCTTGTATAGACTAACAGGCTTTCATAACTAATCCTATATGTTTATAGGAAAGAGTCTTTCCTTATCCCCTGCTCCCTCTTTAGATTACACTGTTTTTCAAGGTAGAAACTGGAAACACCCTACAAGGAGAAAAATCAGCACTTCCTTTCAAGGAAGAGAAGCAGTGATACGCATCCGTCCACAAGGATCTGAGACTTATGCTTTCCATGTGCTCCAGCCTGTGCATCCTGGGAGAGCCCCTCCTTTGGACCCTTCCCCTTAGTGCTGTGATTCCAAGGAAGTATGTCGGTGCCTACCACCTTCTCTCCACTTCCCGCTGAAGGACTGTTGTATTTATGGGTCACAGAAACCAAACTCAAATTAGCTCAAGGGCCAAAGGAAATTTGGCATGAACTAAACTTAGGGATTTGGCTCCTCTTCAGGGAAGTTCAGATGCCATCAGGACACTCCTGCTCGTTGTTCCTCTGTGTCCTCTAATGCATTTGATTTCTTCTCTCTTTTTGTCCAGTAGTATTCCCAGTCCATAAAGTAACAAATGGCTGTCAAAATCTCCCAAATTACAAAAATTACATTCCACCATGGAAGAGAATCCACAAGAGTGATTTATCATTTTACTTTTCCTCTATCAAATGACAAATTATCAGTGGAAACTTCCAGTTAGTCCAGCTTGAATCGACTTCACTCTGGCTGAGTGTACCTTATAGAAACAGAGCTGTTTCCATTGCAAGCATGTGGCTAAAGGTAAAGGGACAAGTCCTTAGAAAAATGTTTTCAACATCCACTATTTATTTAGTGGATTTATTTCCCCAAAGAGAATGAGTTGTTGAAAATTGAATGGCTGAAATCTTGTCTCACCATATTGAAGAGGTAGGAGAGAAGTTGGCCTTCTCCTAGCTTTGGTGCCATATAGAGCTCCATACACACTCTGTACCTGCTGGATTATTGCATTTCTTGGAGATCCATGACATCATGCGGTCTGAATGGCACATGGGGAATGTATAACTTCCCAGAGAGCTAGTGCTCTCCCTCAGATATCAAATATTCTTTACAGTTCATTTCTACATCAATACAGTTCATTCCATAGATGAACAGAAAGTAGGAGAGTTGACTTGGTGAACTTCACGGAGTATAGGAAAGGGCACGGACTTGGGAACATCAGCTCTGAGACTTACTGGTTCAGTTCTCTTACCTAAAAATCCATATACTAATAGTTCCTTTCGCCCAGTGCTGTTGAGAGATTTAAACGAAGTGGGATGTGTTAAGAACTTAACCCAATGTTTTGCTCATAGTATATGTGCAACAAACCAAAACCAGTCTCTCTCAATTGGAGGTAATCCTGTCCCATCTGGAGAACAGGTGGCACTATCTGGAGACATTTTTGCCCCCCCAGCTGGGAGAAGCTGCTGTTGGCATCCAGTGGGAAGAGTCAATTGATGCTGCTAAACATCCTGCAATGCACAGGGCAGCTCCCAAGAACAAAGAATCATCTCGCTGAAAACATCCATAGTGCCAAGCTTGAGAAGCCCTTGATTCATTCTATTATCGCAACGTCACTATTGATGTTATATTTCTTGGAATCAGAGAGGAAAGAGGATGATCTTAACAAAATCTTGTATTTTCTATCCCCCATATTGAGGTTCTCTTTAAAAGAAGGAAGGGGAGTGTTTCAGGGAATTACAGAGGCAATTAGGTAACAGTTTTCACTCGGTAGAGGAAAAACAAATGCATAATGTAATGGAAATGGCAAATTTGTTAGGAGAATAAATTAAAGAGAACTGTCCAACGTTCTGAAAGTTTGGCTAACAAACCAAATCTGTTCAAAGCGATGTGTAGACTGAAGTCTAAGTTGAACAATGGTCTTTGCAAAAATGCATCAAAAGCTTTGGGAAATAGATTCTGGCTTATATTCCAAGGCTTTCAAGGTGATGGAAATTGTATCTAGGCGAGGAAGAGTGGATAATAGTCTAAAGAGTAAATTCTTTACCAGGCTGTAAGGTTCATGAAAACAGGAATTGTAATTGTAAAAAATTAAAAACAAAAACAGAAATTGTATTACCTTTTTTTTTTTTTTTGAGCTCCAGTTTTTTTATTGGGGGGGGGGTTGAACTTCTAAAATATTTGTTTTCTTTTGGTAAAACACTTTACCATGAGATCTACACTATCCACAAATTATTATATGCACAATGGAGTATTATTGACTCTTAGTACAGTGTTATACAGCAGATCATTAGAGCTTACTCATTTTGCTTAACTGAAACTTTATTCTCATTGATTAATAATGCCTTATTTCCTCCTCCCTCCCAGCCCTGGCAACCACCATCCTATTCTTTGATCCAGTGAATTTGGTTATTTTAGATACCTCATACAAATGCAAAAGTAGAATCTTGCAGAATTTGCCCTTTTGGGACTGGCTTATTTCACTTATCATCTTGTCCTCAAGATTCATCTCTGTTGTCCCATATTGCAGAATTTCCTTTCTTGAAGCTGAATAGTGCCTCATGTATGTGTATAGCATATTTTGTTTTATCATTTTTTGGTGTCTTCATGGTATAGTATAAACTTGGGGTCCGGAACAGAGTACATAGTGAATGCTCTTTTTCTCCTCTCCCCTGTCCACTGTCAATGGTCTGGCTTCATCATGGTAATAGGAAGGAGCTGCATCATGCCACCATTATATTTAAAGGTAATCACATGTCTCTTCTAATATAATCTTCACAATCTGATGGCATTGCAAAGACATTATATCATTGTAGAAGAGAGGACACTGAGGCTATGAGTGAATATATGGTCTGGGACTGGAAAACTAGGAACTCCTCTTTGCCTTCCTGAGATTGTTCTAGACTATGGAGTGGATCTGGACCTTGGCTTCCCAGCCCTGGTTGGGCATCAGAACCAGCTTACAGAGCTGGTGAACCCACAGAGACCCGAGCCCTATTCCAGACCTATGGGATCAGAACTTACCAGCATATAGATTCTGTATGGAGAAGGAGGTTTTGGTAAATAACTTTTAGACTGGGAAGAGGAGCAACATTTTTTTCCCTTCCTGTATCAAACATAATCTTAATTTTCAGGGCTGCTTTGAATGGAGGTTGGTTACAGTATTTTGAGTTTCTTTCTAGCTTGAGAGCCAGTGAGAAACCCATTTATGATTCATCTCTTGTTAAAAAGATTCTTTTAAGTAAACAAGGAACTATGATCATATTTGAAATTTTCTTCGATACCCGGGAGTCTAGAATCTCACTATTCCCTCTCCTATTCCATTCCATTCCATTCTATTCCCAATAACTCATTTTAATGTCATTTTCTTGTTTAGGGAGGGAAGCATATATCATTCTGTACCGAGGAATCATGAACATCAAATCCTTTAAGTAAGCAGCATGTTTCAGAGAAGTAAAAATCTCCGTGAAGGGGAAAGACCCAGCTAGTCCATCATTGTCATGTTCGTTGGTGTGATCGAAAACACCAGTGCTTATCTCCATATGGTTACAAGGTTTCCTTCTTGGTTACAAGGAAGAGCGCACCTCCCAGTGTGGCAGGTGCGACTGTGAAACTAGTTCTGGCCAATGGGTTGTGTGTCATTGCTGAGATGGAGCCCAGGGGGGAGTGGGTGGAAGGTCTCCAAGCCCTCGCCTCTGCCACAGTGACTCTGAAGTCCCATGTTGAGAGGCTGGTGTGTCCGTCTGCCTGGGTCCTTGAGTGATTATGTGGAACAGAAGCTGCCTCACCCCCAGATCCGCCTCAGACGTGTAGCAAATGCGGGAAAAGCCCTGCTGCTGTATTAAGTCACTGAGGTGGGGGAGTTCAAGTAGTACCATCCTATAAACTAGCCAGTGCACTTGAGCTTTAGGGGAGGGCTGTAAGATACGTATTTTCAAATACCGGCTTCGAATTTTGCCAACTGGATTTAAGTCTGGGCTCGAGTTCCACCCCAGCCTTTGGTGTGGCATGTGAGCCTGCCCCTGAACTGCTGTGGTCACAGTTCCGGGGGAATTTCCTAAGCACATCTGTGTGCCAAGGGCTGCACATGGGGTCTTGTGGGCATCCTCTCCCCTAACCCTTCCAGATACTCTTTCACTTGGGTCGACAGTAATCACTTGGTGGGTTCAGCACAGGCCTAACACAGGAGGCAGAACTAGAAAGTAGAGATACTGGACTTGATCCAGGTCTGACTGATGCCTATGACTGTATGTTGCTCGCTGCTAGAATGGAGTGGATTTTACAATACCTACCTCGCTGCGGAGTTTTAGGATTCTACGAGCAGCCTACGTGACAGAAGATCTGGATGCCTTTGTTATTTGGGTTCTGCCAGCACTTGTTAGAGAGAACTTGAGCCTCATTTACCAACCTGGAGATCCCCGACTTGTTTTCTTTTTTCCTTTTCTTTTTTTTCAAGTGGTAAATGTTTCATCATTATTTTTGTCTCCTGATCTTGTTGACCCGCTCTCTGTCATGACATTTGACTTCATTCTTCAGCCTCTCTTTCTCTTTTTCTCTCTCTCTCTTTTATGGTTCCATGTTGCTGTGAGCAGAACTCATTTTTCAAAAGACAGATGGCGACAACCCTGTTCTCTCTAAATAAAAAAGCAAAACAGCTGTTAAGGTGCAAACAGACTTGCGGCCAGCAAATTGTATCTGCTTCAAGTGTTGGCGAAGTTTCCCTGTAGGGAAGAGGAGCTATCTAAACAAAATGTGCAGTCTCGGCTGGGCTCTGCCAAGGCCCAAGTATAGAATGATGGCAAATAATGGAAATTTATAGCGTGCTATAGATCCGGCACCTTTCTGTCTTGGCGGGTGCATATTTAAATGCAGTGCTAACGGAGCTGAAATTTATTGCTCTCTGATAACGATAAAATGCCATGAAAGAATGAGATAAATCTTGGCCCCAAATCTTAGAATGCAGTGCACACACTCACACGCACGCACATGCTTGTAAAATACAGCCAGATACTGCTAACTCAGGAGTCTGAGTTCAGAAGAAGCCAATGGAACAGGGAAAGTAAAGGACGTGTTTTATAGACGACTGCAAATTGTTGTTTTCATGAGGCTGGGGTCAAGGTACATTGTGGCCTCGGGTTGAAACGAGTGTTGCTTTGTCTCCTGGCTGATATATACTTGACCTTGGCCAGGAAAGCTTTTTGCTTTTCTGGATGCTCAATAGCATTCTCTTCACCTTTTCACAGCCTTGGGACTGGATGACTTCTAAACAAATACTGATGAATTGTAACCCTCTGGGAGAAGAACATCATCTTTTTTTATAATGTATTTTCTTATTTCTTATTTATCTGTTTCAAGAGAATTGGAGTATCAGGGGCTTTTTAAGAGAGACAAGGAACAAATCTGCCAAAAGACCGTATTTGCAAATTAATTGTGATGTGTCAATTAGGTATGCACCCCTCCTCTTCATGGGGCCTTTAGCATTCAGAGAATGAACATGTACAAAGTAGCAATCCGGAGGCTGTCACTCACATCTGGCAGCTGGCCTGCATAGCACCCACCCATCTCTAACTTTGGGTTCATGAAGTAAAGCCCACCTAGCAATCTGCCTGAACCTCTTGCCGAATTTCCATGAGCCATATTTTGGTGGATCGTTTCAGATCAGCAGCTGCCTCAAGGAGGGAGGCTCTTTCTCCTGGCCCTGGTTCTAGATATTTCCTTGATTGCTTCTAATGCAAGGGGATTTCTAACAGCTCAGATGAGATCTTGAATCTCAGTGAGAAACAGAAGCTCTAGGGATTGTTTTAGATCAATCCCCTTTAAATTCATCTGTCTGGACACTTTTTTGAGCATAATTTGTGTGTGTGTGTGTGTTCGGGGGTGGTGAGTATGCGTAGGCGTGAAGACAGAGGTAATGATATCTGTTGAGCTTGAAAACAACACACATTCTTTTTTATTTTAAACTTTTTATTTATTTATTTGACAGAGAGAGAGAGAGATCACAAGTAGGCAGAGAGGCAGGCGGAGAGAGGAGGAAGCAGGCTCCCCGCTCAGCAGAGAGCCCAATGCGGAGCTCGATCCCAGGACCCTGAGATCATGACCTGAGCTGAAGGCAGAGGCTTTAACCCACTGAGCCACCCAGGCGCCCCGAAAACAACACACATTCTCTCAGTGGGGAGTGCTCCTGGGATTTCTTCATATACCTGGTATATCTTATATAAACCTGTGGTTTTAAACCCTTACCTCTTCCCTTATGTGCCTTTCTATTTTTTATACTGAAGAAAACTATGAAGTAATATAATTTGGTGCATTTACCTCATTTAGTTTTGTTGTTGTTGCTTGAGGAAAAAGGTCCATTTGGGAAATTTTGATGCTTGGGCTGAAAAGGTACCTCAGATTTTATACAGAATGAATTATTTGGAACTTTGAACTGAGTTTTATGGACCTCATGAAAATGTGTGTGTGTGAGAGGGAGAGAGAGGGAGAGAGCTTGAGAAAATTCACATTATTTTTGGATGTTTTTGTTTGTTTGTTTTTCCTCAGAGATATCGTAGCTAGGTTCTCCAGAACAGCCTTGTCTGTGGCCCTGACCCATGGTCCTCTTGACCCTGGGACGTGTGCTGTGATCCTCAGTTCCCACAGAGCTGTGATTCCAGCCTCATTTCTGGGAAGGGCCTGACTTTGGCCAAAGAGGAAGTGGATCTTATGCGAAGCAGGGATGCCTGGTCCCAAGCACTGTGTCTTTCTGGGCTTTGCCCACCAGGTTAGGGTCACAAAAGAAACCCCCCACATCTTCCTCCACATTAATCCTACACCACTGGAGTCTAGACAGCTGCAACCTTCACCTCCCTATCTGTGGTCCTGCAGTACTGACCCTCTCTCAGTGGTTCCGGATAAGCCCTGCTCTCTCCCACCTCCCAGCCTTCATACAATTTGTTCTCTCCACCTGGAGCAGTCTGCCCTTTCTTCTGATTGACACTTTTTCTTCTTTCTTGTCTCTGATGAAATGCTGCTTCCTTCAGGAAGTCCCCTACGATGTGTTCTAGACTAGGTCACACCCGCCTTCTGTATTATCTTCCTCTGGCATCCCCATTCCTGCCAGGGCATGATCCCACGTTGTGATTTCTTAGACCAGGGAAGTGTACACAGAAACTCACTGTACTATCTTTATATCTCTTCTGAAAATCTAAATTTATTTTAAAACTAGAATGTGTATTTAAAAAGAAAAAGGGTAAAAAAGGAAGAAAAAGAGATGTAGGAGGATTTATCTGTGTTTTATCAAAGCAAACTGAAGACCAGAGATGTCAACATAAAGAGTGAATAAGTAGAAAAGGGAATGAAATGGGATATTGCCCATGTGATTGCATTACAAAAGGAAGGGGTAGAGGAGGAGGAAGATATCCCTCTCTCTCAGAGCCATGGTTCCTTTTTTTTTTTTTTTTAAGATTTTATTTATTTGTGAGAGAGAGAGAAAGAGAGAGAGATTGAGAGAGAGAACACAAGCACTGGGATTGGGAGCCCAGTGCAGGACTCAATCCCAGGACCCTGGGATCATGACCTGAGTCAAAGGCAGACACTTAACACCTGAGCCACCCAGGCACCACGTTTGAGAGACATAGTTCTATGAAGTCTCTACCTTCCTGCCTACATCATTACCATTCCCCAGTATCTACCTTTGTAGCTGGTTTTAGTTAGCACCTCATAGTATTTGTAGAATAAATGAAAAAAACAGATGTGTAAACAATCAACAGAACCTTATGTCAGCCTGCTTGGCTGCCAGCTGAATCCTTCTTCTTTCCTGGTGTGTACTGCTTCGACTCCCATGTCTCTTGGTTACCACCTGGGGCCCTTTGGTTTAACTTTGGCTTTGAATTTCACTCTAAAATGTCCTTGGCTAAGGCCACACAACCGCGTGCAGACCACTGGGGTCCTCTTGTTCATCTGCCAGCGCTGGCAGGTGACTTTCCGAAAGGCTGTCGAGCTTCAGAGTGTCACCCACATGGGGAGGAGGGGGTGGGAAGGAATGAGCTGGATGAAAGAAATGAAACAGGGAATGGATATGAAGGATTTTAAGTGTTTCTCCCATCTTGCTTTTCCTCCCCCTCAACCCCATGCTCGGGCTCCTTTAGCAGATTGGTTTGAGCACCTAGAATCACTGAGCAAAACAGAAGGAAATACTTACCACTTTGTCATACTGGGTGACAACAAATGTCCAAATCAGTATGACAGGGTTTTTTCCTATGATAAAGCCTTATGGGTTGTGTCATGGTTCATCATGGGAATGGATGATTATTTTGATCAAATGGTTCAGCCTTGATAAAAATGATAAATATGATAATAGCTACTATTTTTTTAACATTTTGAACATTGCAAGCATGTGCCAAGTGTATGTTTATTTGTAATATAAGACATAAATACAATGTAAAATCATTTTATTTTAAGATTTTATTTATTAGAGAGAGAGCATGAAAGGGGAGAAGGTCAGAGTGAGAAGCAGACTCCCTGTGGAGCTGGGAGCCCGATGCGGGACTTGATCCTGGGACTCTGGGATCATGACCTGAGCCTAAGGCAGTTGCCCAACCAACTGAGCCACCCAGGCACCCCTGAAATCACCATTTTAAATTGTACATGTGCTACCTTATAATATAATTACCCTTATCTTTAAAAACATTGGGGACAAAAAGGCTTAAATGAAGTTAAGTGTCACAATTTAAGTAGTCTGGAAAGTGGCAAAGATGAGATTCGAACTCAGTTCTTTCAAACTCAAAAGCCTGTACTAAGGAGGGTGTGGGGCGCTTCAGAAACATGGCTCCCACTTGCTTCATCACCACAACAGTATTGTGGTTTGGAAGAAAACTCCCTGGGGTCCGGCCACACACTTGTTGGCGTTGTCGCAGGGAACTAGAAGGAAGACTCATGGATGGAAGCCCAGAAGGGGGCTTCCTGCCGTGCTCTTCTGCAGGGGTCTCTGTGCCAGGAAACGCCCAGGGCACTCAAGATGATTACCACCCCCTGCCCCCGCAACTTCGATGCTGGCCTGACCCCTGGGGGCACCACGGGAGCCCTCCCTGAAGGTTTTGGATAGGTTGGTGGTAGCTCAAAGTGTTTGTTAGAAAACCAGAGATGCTTCCTGAGGGGTCTAAAGACCTTTTAGCATCTTGTGGCCCCATCCGAGCTTGATTATTTCACTTTAAAACTTTTTTTTTTTTGGCTTATCTGTTTAGGCTACATTCCATGTCCACCACTATTTGGTTACCAAGCCTCCTATAAATAGTGAAAATAGCACTAAGTAAAATAATGTAATAATAGCATCTTTGATTATCTGTAACAGATACCTTTATATATTATATCTAGATAGCAAATATATAGTGTGTCACTATATATATATACACACACAGACATACTATATACACTATATAGTGTATCATGTATTCACTCTCTCCATATATAATCTATATATTTCCTGATTCGTAAAGGTGAATGTTATTACCCCATCCTAAAGATGCGCAAACAGAAGCCAGAGAGAGATAAAACAACTTGCCCAAGGTCATATTCTGAGAAAGAGCAAAGACGGTTTTCAGACTCGGGTTTGTGGAACCCCAAGTGTTCTTCCTTCACCATACCATCCCTCTCACTCTGAGCTTGTGAGGTTTAACTGAAATGTTGCTCTTTGTTTCCTTTCTTCATAGCCAGGTGCCCCACTAGGGCAGAAATTATGCTTTATTAGTACCCTAGGAAAGCCCCTGGTATAAAATGCACCTAATATCTCTTGGGCATCAGCAGATGATGAGCCAGGCTCTACAAGAGGTTCTAGATGGGGCCATGCTCCCGTACAGCTGACGGTTAGCTGGAGAAAGTAGAAAGCAGATCTAGTTAAGGGGGCAAAATGAGAAAATGAGTACTTACTGGGTCTTCACTGTGTGCCAATCACTTTCTCAATGTTCTTTGTGTATGAGTTCACTTACTTCATGAGATGGGTGCTGTTCTTATCACTTCTATTTTACACCCAAGGAAGTAGAAGGGCAGAAAGTTGTATCACTGGCTCCCAAGTTCACGCAGCTAGAAAGTTGCAGAAGTGGGGCTTGGACCCCACCCTCTGGACCTTGAGTGTTTACTCTTGGCACTAAATAAATGCAGCCAGGACGTGGGCAAGATGGACAGTGCAGTGCTGTTACAATACGGTAGCATTTCACCTGAGGCGTGAAAAAGAAGAAGGAATCCCATTTAACAAGTAGGGGTAAGAGAAATCTAAGCAAAGAGGCCAGCCTGTGCAAAGGCACTGAGGTGGGGAGAGATCTTGACGGTTCAAAGGAAGGAGAACATGCAAAGGGAACCTACAGAAGGAATGGGCTAATGATCTGCAGAAGATGAATTGAAGGTTCCTGGGCCACAGAAGGGAGACTTCTTGGTGCTAATGGAATGGAGATCTATTTTTTTGTCCATCTTTCCATACATATTCTTTAGAAGATACTTTCCTTTTTCAGGCTTTCTCTCATGTACATGTGGATATGAGGCAACCAAAATGAGACCCAGATAATGATATTCAGCATAGGTATGTCCCCAGCACACACAGGGAAATCTCTGACTGGGTTATCTTCCTTCTCCTAGATCAGAGATGGAGGTTACCTGCTCTCCAGTGATAATTGTACATACAGTGTACACAGTAGGCATCACTTACTAATGACTATATTCTTTTCCACGTAGCTCAAGTAGAGCCTCAGCATCCTTCTCAACACGATACAGTAGGCTGCCATTTTTAATCACCCAGAGGGGAAAGGGAGTTAACAAGTAAGACTTACTGCTTCTGAAGGCCATGGGGGTGATACCTGTCACCATCCAGGGGGTGTTTAGAACAGGCAACCACTGAAGTTTTTCTATCCCTATCTTCATGACAATCATTATCTTGGAGAAAGCCTTAGGAAGAGGATCATAAAACCAGGCATTCTCTAACAGCAGGCTATGGCATGACTTGCTAAGAATGTGCTCCTAATGCATTTTAATGACATGCTTTATAATATCTTATTAAAGACTGTAAGAGCATCTAATAATCATTTAATAAATATTAATGAAGCATTTACAAATCGCACCTTAATTTACAGCACGGGCACTCATATACTGCCCCAGACCTTAGCACGTGGGGGCATGGAGGCTCCAACAGAGACTGCCATGGACAGCCTAGTTCTGTGACATTGGGCCATCCTGTTACCATAAGTGATTTTTAAAAATAATAATTCTTGGAGAGCAGTTCAGTGCAATGAAGCTTGATACCCAAAGCAGTTTAGCAATTATTATTCTGTTTGGGGAACATTAAAACATAATCTACCATGAATTTATAATCCATAGCTTTTTTCTCATGTACTTGTTTTTTTAATAATAGGCAATAATTATAGGCCCTCACGCAGAAACTCCTGTAGATGTTGGACAGCGTCCGGGCCTCCCTTGTTAAGTCTTTTAGGCAGCACATTTAAGATTGAGTGAAGAGCAGTAAGCTGGCAATTCACTCTGGATGGTGCTGGTCTTCAGCCTGGGCTCAAAGTGACACCTCGCAGAAAGCCAAAGCTGGGTGGGGTCTTGGAAATCACCCTGACCACCTCCTCACTTTACATGGGAGGAAACTGGGGGCCTGGGAGTTGATGGGACATTCAGAGGCCACACAGTGAGAGAGTAGCAGGAACGGGACCAGGTCCCAGGGCGTTAGATTTGCAGTCACATGCTTGCTTCCTGGGCTCGCAGCCGAGGAGAGGCAGCATGCATTGGGAAGATCATGGATAGAAGGTGGCTCTTTCTCCTTGAGGGTTGTGGGGAGTTCTTGATGTCAGCAAGGGTCTCGGCCTCTCTGCTGTCCTAGACGGGGCGGGAGCTCCTCCGCACTAAGAGGACTTGGCCAGCAGATGGCGCTGTAGGGATTCAAACTGGAGCCGCCACATCCAAAAGCAGCCCTGGGCGGGCAGGGATTCAGAAACCCCTGCAACCAGGAGTTGTTTGAAAAGGGCTCGGCTCTGTCCTGCACTACAGGGACCTGCAGGGATCCCCAGACTCCTGTGGGGTGCCCCACCCTTGCTTGGGAGAGAAAGCTACGTCTAGGGTGAGCTGGTACAGGCACCGGTGGGCTGAGCACACGGGGTGTTGGAGAAGATCCTACACCCAGCTGTAGGATCAGAGAAGTGGGCTGTGTGCAGACTCGGGTGCTTGCTCCTTTTGCAGGACTAAGCCAGAGCTCAGGATGGAAGTGCCCACAAGACACCCTCTTCCTGTGTTGGGTCTCCCTATCGCCCAGCTTCTTGGGATCACTCTAAGGAATAGTAAGACCTCCTTAATGGGGAGGCAACAAGCCATTTGTAAGGCAGGTGTTTCTCTTTCCCTCTTTGTGACTTCCAGGCCTATTAATTGTTGCCAGGCCGTGTTCAGTGTGTTCCAATTAATAATTTTATTCGTGTGCCATGACAAATAGTTTTGCAAAGGGGTTTGATTTACTTTTCAAAATTGCAGAATTACAATGAATGAAAGAGAGTGTAGGGCAGTATTTTCATCCTCTACATCCCCAGCATACCTCATCTCCTCTCTGTCTCTCTCACATGCATACATGCATATGTGCATGCACACACGCACACACGCACACACGCACGCACGCACACACGCCTCACAGCAGCTCTCACAGAGCTTCTCCTCTCTCCCTGCAGTTGCAGCCTGTCTGCATACAAGTGCAGGGAGGAAGGAATGGCACAGAACCGTGGGGCAAGGATGGGCTGATCTATCAAACAGAAGTACAATTGCCATACTTCTCAGCTACTGGCCCCTCCCGCCGCCCAACTCTTTCCCTGCTCCCCCCAACTCTCAGCCCCCACCTCCCTGTTGCCAGAGGGCACTGTGCCACCTTTAAATCAGATTGAGAGTAAATTTCCACGGGGCATCTGCTGTTCTGGACATTGCTGTCTGCTTGTTGTGTCTTCTAGTTACAAGGGAAGGGTTTGCATGAGCAGCATGTGCTACAGAGTCCGGCTGGTCCTTGCAGGCAGGCTGCGAAGGGTCAGCTGCTGGTGCTCTCCGAAGCAGACATCATTTCCCCTGGAGTCTGAGCCAAGTCCCTCCATCCCCCCACCCCTCGCAGGGAGCAGGGCGAGAGGTCTGGCCGTCCTGCAGCCGCGGCCCACGTATTCCTGTTCTGTCTGGATAGCGGGACACTTGCTGAGAGATGAATGGTTGGTTGTCAGGGGGCAGCACTTCCCTAGCAACTTTCTCCTAAACACTTTTTATACCTTCAAGTGCTTAGAGACAGTGAACCTTCTTTAAAAGAGTGAGAGTTTCCTGAAGGCAGAAGTGTCTTCCTTAACTCCTCTGGCCCACAGCAGACACTCAAGTATTTGTTCAACTAACAAACAAGGAAATGAATAGAGAGGATGAATTGTCTCTCCGGATAAGTTAATTGCACCTCTTTTATTTAACAAGCATTGCATAATACTGTCTCTTTGCCAGAAACTGCTCAAAGTGCTTTTTAGATATAAACTCATATAAGCCTATTACTAGTCTTGTAAGTTAGACACTGCTAATACCCACCCTTTTTTTTTTTTTTCAGATGGGGTAGTAGAAGGGCAGATAGCTTAAGTAACTTGCCCAAGGCCACGCAGCTAGTAAGTGACCCAGCCAGGACTCGAACCCAAGCAGTTTGGCTCTAGAGTTTTTGCTCTATGCCTCTTCACTATACTTTCTGTGTATAGTATAGTGAATACTATACTATATTCTCTTAGTATTAGAGAGCATTACTTTCTGTGTATAGTATAGTGAATACTATACTATATTCTCTTAGTGTTATTCTCCTCTGATCAAGACCAGTGCACTTGGAAAAACTGAGCCAGGGAGCAAGCATACATAGATTTTATTCCCTGAATCCCAGCTGTCAGAAGTCAACTCTCAAAAGACACGGTAAAGAAAGGTTTCTAGATGGAAGAAGGATGGTCACATTATTTGATTTTTACCAGGAAAAACTTACAGATTTCTTTCCCTTCACCTCCGTAACATAAAGACTGTACTTTCTGGTGTTAAAGAAGCAAAAAAAAAAAAAAAAAAAAAAAAAAAGGGAGGAAGGAAAGGAGGGAAGGAGGAGAATGAAGGAGGAAGAAGGAAGAAAGAGAGCAAGCAAGCAAGCACACTTTGTTTAATCTCCAGCACAGAAATGGTGTCTGCAGTCCTGAGAAACATGGTTTTTCATCTGCCTGTTGCTTGGCACAGTTTCACTGCCTCGAAGCCTGCAGAAATATTGGAAGTCAAGATCCAATATAATAATTGGCTTACAGATTTGAAGAAGGATAGACAGACTTTCCCATTTCCAAGATTCATTAGCCCAGCTCCCCCTCTAATAGACGGGGCTGGCTCTGCGTGTAAGCCATTTTCTAATCAAATTGGCATACCGCTCCTGCTCTGACTGGGTGTAAATGGGCAGCTGCAGAATCTCTCTGCCTCTGCTAGGACTGGGGGGGG
>CM052805.1:5241610-5463816 GCA_028533885.1 Nasua narica
CGGAGCGGAATTTCTCTCGCTGATGCTTGATCAGCCTAAGTTCTTCCTTCAGTTACAAGAAGGAGCCTCCCACCTTGAAAAAAATTCAGCCAAATGTTCGTGACTTCTCCATGTGGGAGGCTCCCAGAAGATGTTCGTGTGTCCCTGTGCTTCTTTGAAAATGTGCACCAGCTGTGAATCACCCTCAGACTTGACATACCTAGAAAATCTGAGAGGAGTGTGGAACTCGGTAATGAGAGTATGAAAAGCTTAGAGGATCCAGAGGTTTGTGATCAGCACACCAGGCAGCATGGCAGAAGGCTCATAAGGAAAGGTGCCAGTATCAGTCAGATGTGAGTGTGGACCCCACTCTGCCCTGTAGCTACAAGCTGTGCCTCTGTTTCCTCATTTATAGGTGTAAATCACATCAGTGTGCGAGCCCAGTCCTCACAGGGTTGGTAGTAATGCTAACGTAAAACAGAAAAATCGAAAAACAAAATCTGATCAGAAATTACCACGAAGGAATTGGCAGTCTTTGGGGGCTGATAGGAGAAAGTTGGTGTATCGCATAGAAAAAAAAAAAAAAACCAGATCTCCCCATTGGTTCACTGCTCTCTGGCAAGAGAACTCTTCTCCAGTCGGGATGGGATAAACTTTGATAGGGGTGATAGAGGCAGTTTTGCTGAAACAATCTTAGGACAACGTTAGCTCTAAATAAACCCAAGTATTTTACCTAGACTAATATCCTAAAATGATAGCATCACTTAGGTATGGATCATTAAATAGCATTTAGAATGTGTGGCAAAGAGCAGAGGGGTATGAGATTGGAAACAGGAAACTATCAGATATCCTAGCAATTTTCAAAACAGATGGAAGGAAACTGGAGAGTCCTAGAAAGTGCAGACTGGTGACTTCTCGTAAATCTGTAACTCACATCTGGGGAGGTTTGTCAGAAGCATGGTTTTTGAGTTTATTAAAGAGGAAAGCATGTCAGTAAACTCATGGATCGGTTTGTTTATGATAACCTAGACCCAGCACATGTCATTTCTTCTCACTGGAGTGGTCAGTTTGGAGAGTAGCATAGACATACCATGTGTGAATTTCAGCAAGACCGTTAACAGGGTCACCTTTGTTGGGCACGTGTGGGATTCCCCCCGAGGCAAGGTGGAGGACGATGGGGGATGGGTATTCAGAAATTTAGGTGGAGAATACGTTACTGATAGATTGATATCAAAGAGTCATGGTATCAGGAGTTGGGTTTGAGTGACCCCCATGAGCTTTGTCTCAGTTCTGCCCATGTGGCATCGTTTCCAAATGTCTGCATGGAGATAGAGAGGGCTGCTTTTCGATTGCAAGGGTGCTATGATGTAGAGCGCCTTTGTGCATTGAGGGCGTGACTTTTCCCATCTCTCTTACAGATGAAAAAATGAGGCAAAGGAAGTATATTCATTTCCTAAGACTGCTGTAGGGAACTACCACACCCTATGGGGCTTCAAGCAATAGAATTGTATTTTCTCCCAGCCTGGAAGCCAGAAGTCTGAAACAAGGTGTTGGCAGGGCCAGCTCCCTCTGAAGGCTGAAGGGGAAGATCTTTCCTGCATCTTCCAGTTTCTGGTCATTCCTGGGGTTCCTTGACTTATGGTCACATCTTTCCATTCTTACCCTCTTTTTGTCATGTGACTTCTTCTCAGTGTGTGGCTGTGTGCATCGTTTCCCCCTCTCTTCTGTGGGGGCTATCGTGGCTCAAGGACCCACCCGAATTCACGACAAGTTCATTTCTATCCCTATCTTCCTTACATCCGCCAGGACCCTGTTCCCAAATAAGGTCCCATTCTGAGATTCCAGGTGGACGTGAATTTGTGGGGGACACTAATCAACCCGCTGCAGGAATTCATGGGGTGTATTCATAGTCCAGCAATTAACTGGCAGACCCAGAAACTGAACTCACCTCTCTCTGCCTCGTTTCCCCCCTTTATCTTAGAGGACGTGATCAGGAAAGAGATAGGACTCAAACCTATGTCATTTGAGGCAAAGTTGAAGAAATGTGCGTGTTTATCCTGAAAAGAAGATACTTGAGAAAGGAGATGACGGACGTGGAGCAGAGCAGTGGGCCAGAAAGGGAACGTGTTTGGTCTTGTTTGGGCTGGGAGTTGCCCCGCTCGGTCTGTGGGCTGCTTTTCCAGAGCCGGGGCCATGGGGGGCGTGTAGGTGGCAGAGCGGCTAGAGAGCAGATAACCAGTGGCGGTCCGGTAAGATCGTGCCCACAGGGTTGAAGGCAGAGACTCTGGAAGAGCGAGCTGTCCCCGCCTCCTTGCCCGGCCTCAGATCCCAGCTCCTCCGTTCACTTTCTGTGGCAGCTTAGAAAGGGCGGTGGGGGGGGGGGGGTGGGCGCTTAACTTCTCTGCGCCACAAACTAGGGAGGAAAATAGCCTCAGCCTCATCAAGCAGAGACAGCGATCCACTGTGAAAAAATGCACAGAAAGCCCTTAGTTCAGTGCACCTCACAAAGCCAGTCCTTAATGAATGCCCGTTATCATGAGACCTTAAATACTCCACTTTTCTGTGCTGCCACAAGGCATCCCATCCCATGTGTCACCCGCTGCCCAAAGAAGGCAGCTTGCTTCCCATCGGGCTGCAGTGGTCCTGGTTTGCCTGCCCGGTACCCACGGAACCCCAGTACCTCACCCATGGTGACCTGGAGTTCGTCTCCTCCTCATTAGTGTAATTACAGAGGCTTTCCCCTCTTCCAGCGGCGCTGGCAGTGGCTGCGAAGGAGGGCTTCAGCCAAGTTGACTGGATGTACTTCCTCATTATTTAAGGTACTCATTACTGAGCCTAGCGTGGCTTCCCACCTCTCCTCAGTCCAGTGAAGGAAACGAGCTCTCCTTTGCTTCCGTCCTCCGTGGCTGCCAGCAAGCTCTACATGGCTACCGTGTCTCCTCCTGTTGTCCTTAAAATTGGGTGGCTTCGTTTTTGTTTTGTTTTTTTGTTTGTTTTGTTTTGTTTTTGTCAATCCTATTTTTTTTTTTTTTTTAAAGAAAAGATTCAAACCCACGGTCATGAGCAAATTGTGAATCGGCCGGCTCCTTCCTGGGAATACCACCCAGGCAGAGCTTCTTGTCTTGGGTCCGCTAGAGGAGCATTACTTCTCCCTGGCCCAACCTCTCTGATAATTCCCTGCTAGAATTGGACCTGGTATTCCTGAATAATCACAATGCATGACTTGCTCCTTGTTAAATAGGGCTGTCCTTGAATTTCACCTGCCATTTTGCTGATGGTGACAGGGTCCCCTTTCACATTCTCTGAGGGACCCTGGCTTGGGTCCGTGTGAACTGAAAAATGCTTTTGATGTCCCCAGATGCAAGCATAGCCCCTGCAGCAAACCTTCTGTAACTTGCGAAGTCCCCAAGTGCTGCGGCTGAGAGCAGGCCCTGCCTTTGTGGAAGGAGGCTCTTGGTCAGTGTGAGACCCACTTCAGTTGGGAAGGTAATGTGAGTCAGCAGAAAGGACACAAAACGGCCAGGATTCAGTTCAGCAGAGAGAGCAGGGGCACCCGCTGTGTTCAACTGCTTGAAAGACTCGTGCTCTCTGCCCTCTCCTCCTGTCCTCAGGGCTGGGCTGGTTAGGGCAGCGAGCCTGCTCTGGCAGCCTTTGGGTACCTACCATATATGAATTCACAGGAGCGCAGCCGTGGGGAGAGCAGAGCTACCCCCAACTCACCTGACCTCAGTCCCTCTCTGGATGTCACGGGCATGAAATTTCCAGGGGTCCTGGAAAACGTAGATTCTGATTCAGTGGGTCTGGGGTGGGGTGTGAGATAACCGCATTTCTAAGGAGCTGCTAGATGATACCATGGACCAAACTTTGAGTATGCTATTCAAAGGTCCTGTAGGACAATCCAGAGAAGACTGTACTTGGGATTCTGCACTTAGCATTTCCTTCCTCGCCCACGGTTGCCCATTCAACTGTGGAGCCGGCCCATTTATCCTAGTTAAAGGGTTCTGCTGCTCCTTGTGATTATTCCTCATGATACTGATTACGTTATACACTTAAATTAAATAAAATGCACCCTATTGAATGCACGGCACACAAAAAGAATATTTATTTGAATATTAAGTACAGATAAGGCTTCCCCTGGGATTATTTCACAGCGCATTTGCAGAATTTAATTGCAAGGTTTTCCCACTCAGGTTCTTTCAGAACGCTCCTTGTGAAAATATTTTCTTTCCGAAGGTAAAGATGTGCTCTGTTGGTTTATTATTATTATTATTATTATTATTATTTTAAATCTGAAGAGCTCTCTGAGCTCAGTCATTACTTCCAGCGTCTAATTAATACTGATGATGACAAAGCGAACAGCCAGATGACCTAGATTTTCCTTTTAAATTGCCTGCAATTTACATGAATGCCTCCTCATTGTTTCAGAACTTTCGTGAACTGAATTCTTCCAGTAAAGATTCTTTAAGTTTAGGGGTTAGAAGCGTTCATTTTTCATGAAGCATATATCTTCCAGCACTCCTTCCATTAAGCTTTCCAGGAAGAGTGTGACTCTTGTCTCTCTCCCTCTCCTTCGTACCCACATACAGCAATAATAAAAGCCACCACCCAGGCAACCCTTTCAGACAACTGAACTGGAAAATTACAAAACGAACACTCCTCAAGCTTCTCCAGCTACAGGATTGTTCCCATTTCTTAAATGATGACATTTTGTAAAGTCGCAGAAATCAGGAATGGTAAAGACCTCTTCCAGCTCTGTAAAGATTTCTTTAGATGCAGATAGCAGCAGAGCTTAGAAAGCCAGCCTGGGGATATTCACCTGAGCTGCCTCCAACTGGAAAGTCATTTATGCCCCTATTTCCTTGTCTGGAAAATTGGTCCAATGGGACTTAGTTCACGTTGCTATTTTTTTTTTTTTCTGATAGTACAGTGGTTGTTACATGATTTATTTCTGTTGACATACTCTATGATCTGTGGATGTGAACTTTTAATGTCGCAGCACCAAACTTCCAGAAGCTTCGGCCACTTTTCAAATCCTTGGTTTTCTGTCACTGTGCTATTGTCCACCTAACATCTAAGCACAGAGCTGGGCAGACCCAGTATGTGGTCAGTGTATAAAAAGGAATAAATAACAGCATCAGCAACCAATAGACTGTGGATGAAGTTCACTTTTTTTTTTTTTTTTTTTTTTTTTTACAGTGGAAAGACTTATTCAGGGCTTTCTGGGTGCCCAGGCACTCTCTAATTGCTTCGCAGATGTTAACTGGTTCAGACCTTGCGATGACCCCTTGGGTCCAAGTGAGGGATTTGTCCAAACTCCCTAGACGAATACGTCGCAGAGTTGAAAGTGGACCCTTGGAAATCTGGCTGTTAGTTCGTCCTCTTAACTGCTGCATTTAAGATGCCTTTCAGATGTCTCTCAGTTAACATGACCAGGATGACTGCCCAGATAAGGCCAGTGGCCTATGTGTCTCTGCTGAATCTATTTAATTGGGATGCAGATTATAAAATTATCAACTTGTGGTGAAATTATCGTTAGAGCTTTGCAACACCTAACCCAAAAAGGAAAACACAAAAAAAAACCCCAAACAAAATCTCCAGTTAAAACGTCTTAACGTCTTGAGAACATATATTCATCCCATCTAAGTAGAGATGGTGTGTGAGTGAGTGGTATGTAAATCACCCACCTGGTTCTCCCCCCTCTTTCCCACCACTGGATGTGGAGAGGGGGATGACAAGAAGTCTATGTTGAGATCCTCTGCTCTGTAATCGGAGTTCTCTGGCTATAAGGTAATGATGGTCCTAGGAGACTGGTTTAGGGAAGCATGCCAAGCCCTTTTAGTTCCTCGGGACATTTTGGTGAGTGTTGTTTGAATTTTCTTGGCCTGAGCAAGAGGTTGGGGAGGGATGGGGGGGCAGTTATAACCCTTGATTATGAAGGAAAGGAATGATGATTACTTCGGCGTCTGAAACAAACAGAAATCATCTTCCTAATAACCACAATTGTTTTCTCCCTCCCTCCTCTGCCTCGGTTCACAAAATACCTTATTAAATCTGGAGAATAAAAATGTGCCTGGGGTAATGGTTTATTATTAGAATAAATAATTGGCAATATGTTCCCCCCACCTTGTGAGTTATCAGATGCAAAGGCGTATTCTGGCTTCACTTGGAAAAGTGTGTGCGTGTGTCCGAACAGCCAGGCCTCTTTGTGGCTAGGGGGCTACCCTGTCACTTGGAGGCCTGAAATTAACAACTCGGAGAGACTGCATCTTTGCAGGAAGCAGATGGATGCGGGAGGCTGACGGGGAACCTTGCCAGGTGCTGCTTGTGGCTGCCTCCTCTTGCTTGGTGGTTGTCTGCCTGGACGGCTTTGTCTCAGACCTGGGGGCCTTGCCCTGTTGCTAATGGGGTATTTAACGAGTGGGTGCATGGCGGAGGAAGTGTAAAAAGCATTTCTCCCTAAAGAAAACAGCTCTTTAAAACCTGTTATCTGAGGCTCATTCAAGTTCTGCAGCCATCCTGACCTCTGACTTCCTTTTAATCAGATAACCAACACTTGGATCTCCCCAGTGACTTACATCTGGAGCAGTGACTCTCTTGATAGAAGTCCCAGTATCATCAAAATGATACAGTTTTTCCAGGAACAGCAGGAGAAGTGCTCGATGCTCAATGCGTAGTGCCATGCTGTAGGTCATTTAGGTGCTAGAAACACTTGGTGTTTTGAAATTTCAGGACATGCTTAATCAATTATCCCAGGCATTGTTAGCCATCAGTTAGATATGTTAGAGCTTTCAGTCTTTGGGCTTATCTGCTCAAGGTTTTATATAACAACGAGCTCATTCTTCTCCCCCCGCCCCCGTCCCCCGACTAGTACTTAGCCTTGCCAAGCTCTTTTCTCCTGCCCCCTTCACCCCCCATGTCTCCCCTCCAAAGCCAGCACCTCTGTGAGACAACAAGACTTATGGAGCAAATTCGAGGCCTCCCCAAGGTTGAAATGGAATTGTTGGGGGAGAGATGAGTGGACTCCCCAGGTTGTTCTCTCAAATGCATTTTCTTCAATTTATACAACACGAGCCAGAATCGAGTTAATTAATCATGGCTGACTTGACTCGTTGTTGTGACTTTTTGTTTTCATTTTTTTTCAATTGATTATTCCTCACTTCCTTTCCTGAAGCCTAAGCAATTACTACGTTCACACACTTTTTTCTCCCTTATACCAAAAAAGAAAACCCCGCCAAAAAACCCCAAAACAAATGAAAAAAACCCAACCACAGCAAGTGATGGGTTCTGTATTTTCATATCTGACATAAATGGTACTTACTGTCTGCCTGCAATCTGCGGACACACTTCATGGTAGGATACATTTGGAAAGATCAGCGAGCTTTATTACGACCAATGCGACGGACTGCATTATATTCAGGGGTTTGAGGTCTTCCTAAACTCAGATCTCTAATAAACATTTCATGTAAGAACCCAGAAGTAGAGTAGGCAGATGAGCCTTTCTTTTTATTTTTATTTTCACTTTTCCACTGAGGGGAATGCGAACTCAACTACATAGTCTTCTTGAAAAATTGGAGTTGAGCTTTTTCTAGGATGGCCACCCTCGATTTCCCCTTTTGGTGTCTTGGGGAGTTATCGACAGCTACCATTAATTGAGTACCTACTACGTGAGTAGGAACTGGGTCAGGCCTGGGCTTGATGCCCTACCTCCAGCTTCTCATTTAATCATTGCAATAACCCTAAAAATCAACTTTTAAAAATCATTATGACTGCTGTTCATTTGAATGTACAAAAGCAGTGAGCGTTCATTGCAAGAAGCTGAAATAATAGAACCCAAGATGATGAGAAATAACCTCTCTACATCCTTGTCCCCATTATTGTTCTCATTCCCAGGACATAATTTTTGTGCTTTTCTTTGCAGTTTGGTGTTTATCATTCCAGACTTTTGTGCATGTATAAATGATATTTATATATGTGTGTGTGTGTATATATATATGTATACATATTATATATATACATATTATATATGTACATATTATATGTACATATATACATATATAATTTACATAATATATCTGTACATAATATATATACATATTATATATATGTACAGATTTTTAAACAAAAATTTGATATTTTTAAAGTGGGTTCAGCTTGCTTTGTTTTATTCATTCTTTCATGGACACCGTTTTATATCTGTGAATTTCTAGTGAATTCATAGTATTCCACAGTATAGATTACAGATTGGCAAATTATGGCCACAAGCCAAGTGCAGACCACAGCAGTTTTCTGAAAATAAAGTTTTATTAAGACACAGCTGAAGTGATTCGTTGACACATTGATTTTGCAGCTTTCTCACCACAAGGGCAGGATTGAGTACATGTAGCAGACTCCATGGTCCTGAAAGCCAAAATTGTTTACCATTTGACTCTTAGAGAAGAACGTTTCCCACCCTTGTTACAGGTGAACCACAATTTACTTAACCATTTTGATACTGATGGACACTGACACTCTCCACTGTCCAGGTCTGTGCTGTGAGAAGTCATGCCCTTCCCTCCCCATTCTTCCCTCCATTCTGTGCTCCTAGCAGAGGAATCTCGGA
Source organism: Nasua narica (assembly GCA_028533885.1). Lineage (NCBI taxonomy): Eukaryota > Metazoa > Chordata > Mammalia > Carnivora > Procyonidae > Nasua > Nasua narica. The sequence goes on from CM052805.1 coordinate 5,250,189, forward strand.
GAGAACGGAAATGCACATTCTGTGATGTGACAGCTACCACCTGCTCTCTGGCGGGTTCTACCAAGTCACAGTGTAATCCCTGGGCTTGACCAGTGCCTATTTACCCACTCATATCAAAAGGATAATATCAAACCTTTAAAATTTTCAGGGCAGCTATTGCCTATATATATTCATATACATGTATACATATATACACTTCCTTTTTTTTAAGAAAAGGAATCTGAGACTCAAAGTGTCATTACTTCAGCCAAATTCCCACAGCCTATGGGGAACAAAGCCAGGATTTAAATCCAAGTTATTGGCCTAATGGTCCTGAAAACCCCTGGCCCTCCCACTAATTCTTATGATAATTTCTAGTATTTGTTGAATTATTTAAATGTGCCAGGTGCTTTGCTTAGTACTTAACTTGGATTATCTTATTTTGTGCTCACAAGAAAATTAGACACTAGGTAGGCACCGTGTTATTCCCATTATACAGATGAGAAAATAGCAGGGAGATGGTATAACGTGGCTATAACTATGTAATAGTACATAGTTATATAGTTATGTAATAGTACATAACTATGTAATAGTACATAGATGATATGCCGTGATTGGACTGAAGCAGTCTGATTCCTGAGCCTCCAGTCTTCACTGGGGAAGAATCTCAACCTACAAAAGGATCCGGTGGACTATTGTCAGAGAAATAGGATTTGGTGAAAAGTATCCCGGTCTAAACTCATTCAGCCATAAGGAGCAAAATGTGCAGATCTGTGCATTCATGGAACCGAATAACAGTCATTTCATGTTCTTTTGAATACAACCACAGGTATATAAACAGTATCATCTCAGGCAGAGTGGCAGAAGACCACTTGCTAAGAACAGATGGGTTGCACACTGGGGGTGGGTTAAAAATGTGGGTTTCTTTGATTTGGGTTGGTTTCCTTGATACTGGAAGCTCTGCACTGCACTGATTCAAGAGGGGCTTGAGCCAAGCCATCCAGATGGCAGTTCCCTCTCCAATACTTCCTAGCTTTGTAACTTCTGAAAGTCACTCCACCTATTTGTGTCTCAGTTTCCCCATCTGTATAATGGAGCTAAGGATACTGTCCACTCACAACATGGTGAGCATTAACCAAGCTCTTCCTAAAAAGCATAGAGCACATTTTTTGGCATGTCATAAACATATGATAACGTTTAATTACTATTAATGTGAAATTCATTTTACTAAAAAATAATTAAAATCATTATTTTCCTGTTAGCATAGTTAATATGAGCAAAATATAAAGGTTTTGTGATACTAATGTACCTTCCTAACCCACATGCCCCAGTCCAGTGTTCTCTCTTACTTTGTCCTGCCTTCAGTTGTGCTCTTTGTAATATCCTCTTCCCAAATCCTTAGGTTGGTCATCCCACCCAATTCATATTCATCCAGTGAGGGTCAGATCGAGGATTCTATCTCTGGAAACATCTGACTGATACCTCACTCAACTATTTTTTCCACACGGCCAACTAGGTTGGTGCTTCTCATTCGAGTGCCTGTGGGATCCGCTAGATCACACTAGGACCTGGCACTATCATTTCCCATTTTTTTCATCTATTCCTCTCTCTTTGGGATTTTTTTTTTGAGGAAATGCACCATGTATCATTTATATCTGTATTCCCTCCCATTACACTGTGCTTGTCAGTTAGTAGGAGCTCAGAGTACATGTATGAAATACATACAATAGTCCTGAAATGCATTAAGGAAAAGGCAAACCGTAGAATTCACCCTAGGTACTTTGAAGCATCCCTTCATCGGGAACACTATCTTATTTCATAAGAATTTATAATGATTATGAAAATGAAGAATTTGAGAAATGTATGTAGGCACTAACTAATTTGATTTATTGAGTTCTATGTTGACAGACTTCAGGTTTTTTTTCTTCTGAATAATTCACAATTGCCCTGAAATTTAGAATTTCTAACATATTATTTCAAACAATCTACACATCTATTTATTCATAAATTTAGTGTGTCATTTCTTTTGACTTGTACTTTTCCCAACTTAACTTTTTGTTTTATTTTGTTTTTGAGTAGTGGTCCTATTTAACTTTCTCATCACTTTCCTCTTTTGCTTGACTCTTCCACTATATTGAATACTTGCACTTCATAGTCTCACTGGGATTTCCACACATTCTCTTCTATCCTTAAAAGGATTTTGTTTAATTCATTCTATATCGGGATCTGTTTTCTAAACAACAACAACAACAAAAATAGCACATTTTTTTCAACTCTCTGAAACAAGGTGGTTGTCCTTCCTATGCGCTATTGGCACATCTTATACTTCATTGTAGCTAATGTTCCATGTATTGTAATTATTAATTGATTGTTTTTCCCCACTTAGTAAGCTCCAGAAGTCTTTGTTTTTTACTGTTGCATTCTTGTACCTAGAACAGTGTCTGATATACAGAATATACAGTGTCTGTATGCATTTGTTGTTGAGTACATGGAGGAATGGATGGATAGACAGACAAATGGAGGATTCCAAAGATTATCCTGGTCTCTAGAAAAAGAAAGTCGAATAAGACTCAGTCCTTTCCCTTGCAGAGTCAGTCTGATGTGTGGGAGGGGAAATCAAACTAGTAACAGGGTCAGGATAAAGTGGGAAGAACTGATAAGGGAGAGCTCAAAGTCAGTAGAAGATGAAAAAGGCTGAGTCTGACAAAGATTCTTTGGCCTGGTTTGCTCAATGAAGATAGGAGATGGGAGAAGATGAATCCCTGCTATTAAACATCCCATTCAACCAGGAGAGCAAAGGGTCTCATGCTGGAGTTTATTGCTTCAGTTTCTAACCTTTCATAAGTGCTTACTTGGCAGCCCTACCGAGAGTGGTATTTGATTCTCTGGAAGCATCTTAAAGGAGCAGCACCAGACCTCCCACTTTCCCTTTTTTCATTTAGGCTATAAAATGTATTGGTTCTGAAAAAAAAAAATATATTGGTCCTGTGCATTACTGCCATGAGAGGAAAAAAAAATATTGCATGTTAGTTTCCAAATGAAATGACGTTTAGTGAAGTGTACATTTAAGATATTTTTCAAGGTTGGCTTTTAAAGAGTGCATTGGAAGGGTCTTTCTTCATAACAGATGATAAGAATTTACAGGTGCCTTTTATTCTCTAGCCCTCTCTCATAATGGTTATGGGGGAAAAATTTAAGAGGTCTAGCAGTAACTAGTGAGCCTTCAGAGCGTCATTACTCCCTGCTCAGAGTGTTGTGTGATGAGCGCAGTTGCAACACATACACAGACCCATGGTGGGACTCAGCCATCTTGCCTAACTGGCCAATTATGCTCTCTCACTTGGTGAAGAAGGGGTGGCGAGAGGCCACGTCACTCAGAAGATGCTGGTGCTACAGAGTTGACTTCCAACCAAAGAGGTGATGGCAAGAGTAGGCTCCATTAGGCAGCAGGTAGAGTGTGGTGGTGAGGACATCTAATTCACAGCATATTTATGGGATCGGACAGGAACATGTCCCCCAGAGGAGAAGCAGGATATTGTTATTAGAATATCGGTAAAATAGGGACATCTTGGTGGCTCAGTCGGTTAAGTGTCTGCCTTCGGCTCAGGTCATGATTCCAGGGTCTTGGGATGGAGTCTTAAATCAGGCTCCTTGCTGAGCGGGAGCCCACTTCTCCCTCTGCCTGCCACTCCCCTGCTTGGGCTCACTCTCTCCCTAACAAATAAACAAATAACATTTTTTGAAAAAAGAATATTGGCAAAACAACATGGGATGCCATGCAGGAAAAATTAAAAAGAAAAAACAAGGGGCGCCTGTGTGGCTCAGTGGGTTAAAGCCTCTACCTTCAGCTCAGGTCATGATCTCAGGGTCCTGGGATAGAGCCCCGCATCGGGCTCTCTGCTCAGTGGGGAGCCTGCTTCCCTCTCTCTCTCTGCCTGCCTCTCTGCCTACTTGTGATCTCTCTCCTCTCTGTCAAATAAATAAATAAAAAATCTTTAAAAAAAAGACAACACAAATTCAAAAAAAAAAAAAAATGTCCACTATAGAAATGACTCAAAATGTCCTTTTTTTATTATCTCCAGATCTCATCTTCCTTAATCAGCTTCATTCACAGGACAACATAGCTATTTTCATGGCTACTGGTGAATTTCGCGTTGATACCTCTGTAATAGGAACATTATAATATGGCATCACTCCACATTGTTTAGGTCAATAGGCTCCTTGTTTTTTTTTAATGTCATTGTGCTTCCATGTATCAGACAAACCGTCCTGGGTTTGAAGACACATGTTAAAAATATTAATCTTGTTACTAAAGCAATTTATTTAATTAATTAAAATGAAAGCTATCACTATTACAATAACAATATCTGTAAAAACACATATTACTGCAAGCCACTGAACTAGAATATTTTCCGATTATACATGGCCTGCATGACACAAAGGATGCTTTGAAAACCACAGCAAAGCACTAAGAAAAAAATGATTGTCACTCTAATTGAACCTAGATTTAGTTTTAGATTGAGATAGGTGGCCTGCTTGAGTTAACTTTTGTATAAATAGTGTGAATTTGGGGTTGGGATATTTTGTTTTGTTTTGTTTCTGTATAGAGATACCTAGCCTCATTTGGTTTTGGGTATATCACTTTTTGTTGTGGTGGTGTTTTTGTTGTTGTTGCTGTTTTTTAAAGTGATTAAGGATTCCGTACGCACATACTTCACTTCTCTCAGTCTACATGGAGTCGATATTTTACCATTTCAGCTGGAATGTAGAAACCTCATTGACATATGTGCCCCTTTTCTCTTTTCATGTTGGGTTTCTGTTAGGTACATTGCCAACTTTGTGAGGCAATTTTGTCGTTTTCTGCTTCCAGCCACATGTGTGAGAGAACTCAAGAGGAGTAGAGGAGTTTATTATTTTTATATTTACCCATATGTTTACCGTTTCCTTTGCTCTTCCTCTCATCTTGATGTTCCACATTCTCTTCTGGTATTAAATTCCCTCAGTCTGGAAAACTTCCTGTAGCAGTTCTATGAGAGTGGGTCTGTTGGCAAAGAATTTTTTTTTTTTTTTTTTAGCTTCTTTAGTATCTCACCTTCATGTCTAATGGCTGTTTTTAATGGAATTACAATTCTGGATTGACGCTTCTTTTCTTTCAACGCTTAAAAAAAACCCATGCGCCGCCTCCGTCCGGCCTTCCTGGTTTTTGTTTGTTTAAATGAGAAATCACAGGAATTTCAATTGTTGCTCTCTCACAAATAATCCATCATTAGTCTCTGGCTATTTTCAAAGTGTGGTTTTGTTTTGTTCTTTTCTTTGTTTGGTTTTTCGGTTTTTAGCAGCTTGATTGTATCTAGATGTGAATTTCTTTGGGTTTACCTCTTGCGAGTTTGCTGAGCTTAAATTTATAGGGTTATGTCATTTGCCAAATGTGGGGAATTTTTAGCCAGTATTTCTGCTAATAATTTTTCTGCAGTGAACTCTGTCTTTATTCTAGAATTCCAGTGACATGAATGTTAGATCTCTTGGTATTATTCTACAGGTCCCTGGATTTACTTTTCTCTCTCTTGTTTAGATTGGATATTTTTTATTCTTAGGGATTCAAGTTCATTGAGTTTTTTTCCCTTCTCCATTCTACATTTGAACTCATTCGTTGAGTCTTATTTATTTTTTGTTTATTTAGGCTATTGTTTTTACAGTGCTAAAATTTCCATTTGGTTCTTCTTTGTAGCTTCGATTCCTTTGCCAACACTGCCGATTGTTTTTGTTTTGTTTTGTTTTTCATTTGTTTTACTGTGTTTTCCCTTACTTGTTAGAACATTTCTAGAATAGCTGCTTGAAATCTTTATTTGACCATTTCAACATCTGTGCCATCCCCATGTGAGTGTCTGTGACTGTCTTTGCCCATGTGAGTTTAGATTTTCTGGTTTCTTTGGATGCCTAGTGATTCTGGTTGTATCCTAGGTGGACTGAATGTTAATGTGATGATACATTGGGTCTTACTATAACTCTGGATTCAGGCTGAAAGTTCCTACCTTCCTTCTGCGGATTTTGTTTCCAATATCATTTCCTCTGTTAAAGCCTTTGCTGTAATAGTTGGATCTGTCCCACATGCATGAGTCCCAGTGGCCAGTCTGGCTACCCGAGCAATGATCCGTCCAGTTCAGATCATAAAGTCTCTGGTATCTCTTTGGGTCATATGCATATACCTGTGACTCAGGGGTGAGTGTCAAGTTCATAAAAGCACTACATGATGTCATTTTCCTAAACTCTTGCCTTCCTTCCAAACTCTTTCCAGGACCCTCAAAGTATTTTTTATTTCCTAGGGCTCCCCTTTCTTGTTCTCCAGCCAGAGAGCTGGTACTTTTTTACCCTGTTCCTACACTCCTACACTAAGCCTGCCTTTGTGACCAAGTGGAAGAGGACAGAGAGAATAATCAGTGGGGGGTTTGCTACTTCCTGGGACCAGAGCGTCTCACATCACAGAGCTTTCTCTCCTCCAGATGTTGGGCATCTCTCTCTATCTGTATTTTGATGCTTAATCCTGGGTTCTAGGCCACCTGGAATCCGTACTAGCGGATGCTGATGAGGGGAAGGGGGTAAACCCACCACGTGTCTAGGAGTACTCTGAATTCTCTCTTCTTGCCCATTCCACCTGCTATTGCTTACCTTGCAGAGACCGCAAATGGTTGCTCTGTGCATGCACACTTAACATTTGCACTGAGTGGGGGGAGACCGGGTGAAGTGTGCTTATTCCATCCTACCTACGACCAGAACCTCCTCACCTGCTTCATTTACTGTACCGTGGGAACGTAAACATAAAATAAAATTTATCATCTTAGCCACTCTGAAGTGTACAATTTCGGGGCATTAAATACATCCACAATATTGTATAGCCATCACTCTCTAGTGTCAGAACTTTTCCATCTCCCCAAATGGAAACTACAAACCCACAAAGCTGTCACTCCTCACGGCCTCTTCCCCAAATCCGTCGGCCACTACCAGTCTGCTTTCTGTCTCTGTGGATTTGTGCCGCTTCATTTTTTTAAGAGTTTCTGGAGATAAAATTTGCATACAATTAAGTCACTTATTTCAAGTGTAAAATCCTCTGTGTGTCTGTATTTTGTATATTTATAGAATTGTACCTATTTTCTTTTGAATATTTTGGAGTATTTCCTCCCAGTTGTTTCCTCTTTCTTTTCTGTTCTCTTTCTTCCTTCTTTTTAGTGTTCTATTTTACTGGCTTTTTTTTTTTTTTAAAAAGAGGAATTATAACACATATGCACCTTTGTAGCTTCTTTTCTCAAAAGCTAAATAGTGCTTTTTGAGCATTTCCCATTTCTGTTTTTCAAAACCGTGATTCCAAATGCTGCACGTTTTGCCATCATATGAATGTACTAGAATTTATTTTGAATTTTCCCATTACTGTACCTTTTAATATTTACAATTTTTCTTTCACAAATAATGCTGTAGTTAATTGACATGTAAATAAACATCTGTTTGTATCTCTTCTTATTTTTTTAGGCGCTTTTCTCAGAGGTGAAGTTTCTGGGTGAAAGGACATTGGCAAAACACTGATTTGTAGATTCTTGGGTTCTGGCATACCCAAAATAAAGATTGTTGTTTCTGTTTTTGTTTTGGAGAAAGTCGAAAGAAGCTTTCAATACAAAATACATAAAATATACATCAAAAGTCAGTTCCTAAACCTTTTTATCCTTTAGTAAAAGTTTCAAAAACTTGCAATATACTGTCAGATGTGAAGAGTCAGGGGTTGCTGCATTGGTTAAAAAACAAAACAAAACAAAAGAAGAAATGCACAGAATCCATTGTGAAAGCAGGCCCAGGTTTTACTCCAGCCTCGCTATCTGAGCTGAAGGTAGAGTGAGTCAGTCCCTACAGAGGTAGAGTGGCCATATGTCACAGTTTGCCTTGTCACTCCCCCTTCATGTCTGCTGTCCCTGGCTTCGTCACTGATGCCACCCCACCCTCTCCTCCAACTCACATCCATTTTTCCTGTTCAGACATTACATTAGTGGTCACTCTCAAGAAGCATCCTTGATCTTACAAAGCACATTTTTTTTAAAGATTTTATTTATTCATTTAACAGAGAGAGAACACAAGCAGGCAGAGAGGCAGGCAGAGGCAGAGAGAGGAGCAGGCTCCCTGCGGAGCAAGGAGCCTGATGCGGGACTCGATCCCAGGACGCTGGGATCACGACCTGAGCCAAAGGCAGTTGCCCAACCAACTAAGCCACCCAGGCGTCCCTACAAAGCACATTTTGATAGGGAGAGGGTCATCGAGGCATGGCATATGTATCACGAATCTTTCCTTCTTGAGCTTACGGTAGATATCACGGATTCATCAGAATTTCTTTGTCCGATATAAGTATTGTCCTCGGAATTCTCCCCAACACAGTTATACGGGGATTAACTCTAGTACGATTAGAACTGGACCATAAAATGGAGCCCATCTGCCAGGGCATGTAGGTGACGCTGTTAGTCCTTGACGTGGGACAAGATGTCGTGTGGGGGCCAGTGCCTAGCCCCAACCATTTTGAGCAGGGCTCCGGCGAAGAGTGCCAGCACCCTTAGACAGGGCAAGAGGGATATTCACACCAAGGGAAACCTTCATCCCTGGGCAGATTTTGCCTCCCACGTCCTCTACGGGATCTCTCTCCTCACTCCTCTTCAAGACTCCGGCTCATCTGAGCTGTGTTTCCGGATCACATGACTGAAAATCCAAGTGAAGTTCTAACTGTGTATACCTAAAGAAAAAAAAAATTAAATACAGAATTAATTAATCCTAGGTCTGCTTGGAGCCGAGTGATTAGAAGGAACTTTCCATTTTCTTTCATGTTGTTTTTGTGCAGAACCTGCTGATTTTTCCCTCCTCTTTTTTCTTTCTTTGTAGGTTTCAAGACAACAGATGAATTGTGAAAGAGAGCAGCTAAGGGTAGGTGCATCTTCCAGTAAAATACTTCCTGGTTCTCGTTTCTGTGTGATAAGCAAAAATTTCCTTGTCTCTCCCAAGACACAGGGTTCTAAATAGCGGACTTCATTTTAAGACTGGTAGAGTTGAAAATATTTATCCCAGCTAATTTAGTATTGATTGAGCTGGTAAATACAGTATATCTTCTTTTGAAGTGCCATTATAGTAGATATGGATTTTTTGATTTAGATTCAGCAATAAATACTTCTCTTCTGGAATTTGTTTGACATCCTTGTACTCTTTGTGTACAACATGAGGTCTAAGTAATAACAAAGGTCAAAAGGATGTCTTGCTGCCTCCTTAATGTGAATACCAGGCTATTTGCTGACTGGCTAAAATGCTCTTTTGCTATTAACTGGGGTGGGTGAGCCACTAATATGTCAAGGGCACTTTCTAAGAGAATTCGAGTCCTCCGTAGACCTTTTAGTTTTAGTGGCGTTTGTGTATAGAGAAGAAAGAGACAGAATTTTAAGCCTCATATGCTGTTTACCTTCTTAAAAATGAAGCTCTCTCAGGGCTCGTGTGTTAGGGATAGAAAGTGTTCCCTGGATGGGGGGAGGATGGTTTGCTTCTAAAGGCCGCTGGTTGGCATCGTTCTCTTGCTATCGTTCTTGGCGTGGAGATAGTATTTTAAGAAATATCAGGATTTTTCTCACCCCCTCCCATTGTATTTTTTTAAAAATGCACTCATGTTTTGGATGGATGACTTTAGAATCATAATTATCCCAGTTTTAATGTCGCTGATGGAAGCTGGCAATTTTTACTGGACAAGGTGCCTTATCATCGTGTTTCCATGTTATAAGAACTGGAGGAATGCGCTGCTTTTAAAAGCATGGCGGTGAGATTTGGGGTTGGGGAACCTTTGTGCTTGAAGAGATCTAATGCATCAGAATAATTTATTAAGCCAGTCTGTTGTCATTTATACACTGCCTTGTAACTTTTCAGAGCATTTACTTAATGCTGGTCTCAAGATGACAATGATTTGTAGAGTTCTTACCATTTTACAGTTGCTGTTGGCGTCAGGTTTGTTAAATCCGTGTGTAAAACAGAGTGTGGTTGCATGGCACTGAGGAAGTGAGTTGCGGATGTCTTCTTTTATGCATATTTATTTTATGTGGTCTCCCAGCATGGCCCTCTCTGTTAACCTCTCATCTATACCCACTTCATTCCTAAGTACCTGTGCCTACATTAGCTGTGACTCCTTCGTGAAATAGCCTTCAAGATGTTTTAAGCTTTCCCGAGCTCTCTTATTGCTTTTCCCTGCAGTCTGAATTACTGGTTCATCCTGGTAAATAATGTATTGCAACTTCAGATTTCTCTTCCTGTTTGGATGAGGAAGATGGCCAGAACTAGGTCAGAGCTAGATAAAGAGGAATGCATGCTTTTGTCTCCAGGATCCCTGATAAATTCCTCAGAATTAAGATAATCCTGAAATCTCTATTGCAAAGGAGACTCGCCTGGCAAATGAAGGACTCCTGAGGTAATGAAGTGCTTGTGTGCAGTTTGAGGGGTTTATTATTTTGCATTGATGAGGACATTGTCAACAGGGGTGTGGTTTACGAACAAGAATGGCACCCTCCCCATTCTGTTGAATAAATTCAAGCAGGTTTGATATAATGGGTCATATAGTTTAGTCCCTGTGTGGCTCCAATAGCCCCATATAAAATTACCTCTAATGTCATGAATTGGTGCTTTGTTTGTCATTGCTATTATAGTTTTTGTTTTTATATCCTAAACTAATTTATGTTTTGAATCAATAGAAAACACATTTAAATTGATGGAATACACATTTCTATGATTCAAAATTTAAATGATACCAAAGGGAATGCAGTGAAGACTTCCTTTCCAGTTCGAATCTTAGGCATCCGGTCCCTTCCTGGGAGTCGCCCAGCATTACTGTGCAGTCTGGCCTTTCACATCTGTGGATATTTACTCGTCTCCTTCTTGTCTTCCTGTCCTAGCTGTGTACTCAGCCCCTCTACCAGCTGAAAAGAGAACTTTGTTGATTAAGGTGATGGCATTTGGGAGGGGTGGCCCTGGAAGAAATGTGGTTCTGATTTGAAATCCTAATACTTGGCCATCTCAATGAAATGCAGTTTCCTTAATCTCATTTTTTTCTTCTTAGAAAGAGAGCCAGTGGGGGAAAAATAGTTCTATCTGTTTAGTTACCATCCCCATTTAAGAGTACCTGCCTGCCAGCTGCACTTTCAAAAATATGTTTTAAATACAGCAATCAAGCTGCGTTTCCAGATTTGCTGTACAAGATGACCGGACCATGGGCATGTTGTCGAGTTCATATTTCTTCATTAGTTCTTTCCGTTATGTTGTCAGAATTGAGGGATGCAAATGGGTAATTGTAAAATGCATCCCTTTTTCTTGGCCTCCTGGAAACAGCAGCTAATGCAGAAAGATACAGTTGCTCTTTCTGTTTTGTGTGTGTGGGCACTGTGTAGGGACTGGCATGTCCCAGATCTGCTCCTCTGCTCTGCTTTCTCTTTCCTGCAAATTCTAAATTTTTTTTTTCCAAAATGAACTCTGAGGTACATGTTCTATAATAAGATGACAGATACGAAACAAATTCTGAGTTAGTTAATTCTCTAATTAATTTTTAAAAAGGTGAAGAAAGGCACTTTTTTTTTTTAGATACCTGCAGGACTTCTCAGAGCCTTTAATGTGCAAAAGTGAAGTACAGGGAAGTGAAGATAATATGCAGTGTTTCGTAAAATCATCTGATCACAGAACATCTTTGGATACAGAATGCACTCTGAGAAACACTCCTGAAAAATCGTATCAGTTCTTAATTTTTTTTTTTCCCAGTTAGGATGTTGTAGTTTATAAATACAGAAAAGCTACTCATTCTTCAAAGTATAAAAACCTTTTCATCACTTCCCAATGCGAGGGCTGACTCAGTGGACTTTTGATGTTAGCACAGTGGCTTGGAGTCTCCGTGCTTCTCTTGGCCTTTCTCTGCTTCTTCCAACATGAAGGACAAGTGTCCCTTTCTCACATGACATTCTCATCAGGGAAGAAGGGGAAGAGGAGGTTTTCCCTCATAGCTCTTGCATTTAACGGGAGGAAAATCATTCCTGGAAGCCTTCTCTGTAGACGTTCTCTTTCGTTGCATCGGGCAGTCTCTACGCCAATCACTCCCACTGTCCTGGGATCTCGGTGATTGGCTACAACATCCATGAGTCACCCAGGGGACGAGCCCATTGTCGCCTGATCGAAAACAGGATTTGTGGATATCTTTGGTGGAATTACCCAGGAGAGTCCACCACAAAAGGAATCCACCTGGGCCCTCTCTGTCCCTCATGGTGTCCCTTCCTGCCAACTCCTTTCAGTGCTACCTTTCATCCCACACACATGGCCGAGGGAGCCACATCTGAAGCCTCAGGAAGTGCCTGAGCTCTGGTCCATGGAATTTCGTAGATGCTTTCTCTGCCAACTTCTCACAGACCACATCTCCCCATTCTACCTCTTCTACCCAGCTAGGCCCTCCCTTTGTATTTTGCCTTACGCTCTTTGGAACCAGCCCAGATAATGTCTTTATTCATTTCCCCTCAGCATCAGGTTCTAACAGTGTGCCTCACCCCAGCACCCAGCTCAGCCCCAGAGATACTGTCCTTGAGCTTCTTGGTCCCTACTCTTCCCAAGAATAGATCCTCATCCAGTTACTCCTGACCCATGTTCTCATGAACATGAGAAGGAACTCATGTTCCCAGTGAGCAAACTACAGAACACAAAACCTGTTTATTCCTCCATCCCACGCTTTGGCTGAGCCTTCCTCTGGGCTTGCATTTCAGATTGGCACTGGGTTCTGCTGGGGAGTTGATCCACAAGTGCTTGCCAGGAGATTTGTGCATTAAGTGCTCCTGCTTCTATGGGCTGTATTTACTGCCTTGTCCCCACATCACTGGTGAATGAAGCCAGCAGGTCAGGTAGCGCTAGCGGTGCAGTTACCATAATCCAGCCATCAGCATTTACTTTTCTGGCATCTGGAATGATAGATGGACAGAAAAACAAGGGAAAGAGAAATTATGTGACTCCGGGAGCCCTTTGTCTCCCTCAGTGACCTACCAGTTGGAAAGATGGTATGGTCACAGGTAAGGGGAAAAAATGACCATGTTTGTTAGCATTCACGTAAAATCTCTGGTTACAAAGGGATCTTATGTGCTGTGAGTATCTGACGTTGGTTTGGAGACTGCTCAACATATTTGGTTAGCACACTCCTAAGCAGGCAAAGGCTTGGCCTCTAGGTGAGTCTGTATTTGTTCACGGACCAAAGTCTTTATCAGCAGTGTGGCAAATGGATACCATGGGGGTCAGCATGGGATGAGGGGGGTTAGGGGTGGTCAGGAACTCAAGGTATATTGACTTAGGTTCATATCTCAGATCTGAATTTGCTCTACCTTTGTAAAGCTTCAGTTTATTGTGGGTAAGATGGGGATCCTTTCTCACCAGATTGTTGATCGGATGAGATGACTTACATAAAACAGTTCAGAAAAAATGTATGCCTCATAATGAGCAATATTAGCTATTGATAATATAGTAGTCTTCCCAATGATTTTCTCTTTCCTCTTCCTACTAGCATCACCAGGCAGAGAATGCAAACTTCCAGGGTATATCCATTCCCACTCAAATCCCCACATTTAAAAAAAAAAAAAACAACCTCAAAGGACAGGTTCCATAGAAGAAAAGTGCCTCTCACTTAGCTAAGCAAATACTAAGGACTGATTCAGGTTAGCCTAAGCAGAAATGGCATACAAACCAGGCCTCCCAAGGAGTTTAGCATTGGAAAGCTGTCAGAATTCAGGCACTTCTCTCTCCTCCCTCATCGTGATTTCTCCTGGTGGGCCCACTTTGGAATTTTCTTTTGAAAACGGGTATCTCTCTTTTTTAAGCTTGTGACACCTTTCAGACCCTAAGATTTATGCTACAGGTTCCTGCAAGTTTAGGGACTGTTAATGCCTCCTGATTATACATTCCTGGAAAAGGCATTTGACTGGCCTCCAGTCTAGCTCAGTTGTTCACTCTGGCTCAATCAGAGGTGTCTGGAGAAGCAGGATAAGTGAGCCTCGTTGCCCAGGGCCAGCTACTGAGGAGGACTTGATCATCAGGGAGAGAGTCATCGCCTGCTGAGTAAATATCCACAAGGATGTCTGTTGCACCCTCCAAACCTGGAGAAGAGATCCAGGCCAATGATCCTGGGAAAGAGGTGTGCTACACCCAGTGTCCACCTCAGCATTTTGCAAAGTGTGAGATATCTACCCTGTGTGCGGTCCTCACAGATTTCAGGTGGTGAACACCTGGTCAATAAGAAAGGGAGAACTATTTAGAAAGCGATTCTTTTCTCACTTCTCTCACAGTGATTTTTATGTCAATGAGAAACTCTCAGTTTAAACTACAGTATCTTTGACAAATCTCTCCCTGGTCCTAAGCCCTGTTTTTAACAGAAAGGGAGTGTGCCTCAGGCTTGGAGCCTGCAGCAGCCAAAACATCTATCTAGACTTTAAAAACATTGTTTGCAAAATACAGTAGTGAAGAATGAGGGGCCTGGAGCTAGGCCCTGCTGAGATAAAAATCTAGACTGCAATTTACTACTTGTGCAGGTTACTGTGTACCTCGAATGCCTCCTCTGTATGATGGAGATAATTGCGTATTTCATAAGTCGTATATCTGTGTATATGTGTGCCCCTGCACACAAAGATTAAAGCAACAAATGCATATGAGGTTCTTAGAACATTGCATAGTACGGAAGAGTATTGTTAGATATGAATAGGTTTATTTTCTTCCCATTAACTCTTATTTATGACTGCTGATATTGGTTTTCCAATTACAGTGGCAACACCAAGTTTCCTTGGCAAATACATCTATTTAGGTTAAAAATGAGTTGCTTGAAAGACAGATATTAACTACATAGTGTTACACAATGCCTGCAGTTAGGACAAAAATTGTGACGTTGGAATGCAAATGACCGAAGTTTCAGAAACATTGAAATTGCAGTGCCAACCTTGTGAAAGATGGTGTAGAGCAGATCTGCATTATCAATATTTAATTTGCCAGTTAGAAGCAAGTTTCTCATTTCTGCTAGATACAAGAGTGATGTGGATTGCAGAATGCAAATTGCTAATGATCATCTTGGCTTAAACCCATTGCCTTCATCCAGGCATCAGATAATGAAACTTCCCGGCTGCCTTGGAAGTGAGCTGTCAGCATCAGAGACACCTTTCCCCTGCCTCCCTGCCCCCAACCCCCTTCTAAAGTCAGACCCTTCCTCAGGGGCTGTTGGAGCAACAGGGAAGGGAACGTGAGCCCCCCACAACTTGAGGAAACCTCACAGCATTCATGATTTTTAGACTACAGGGTGCCTGCTTCCAGTTACTTATTCAGGAAATATTTTTTGAACTTGAACCGTATGCCAGCCACAGTGCTAGGTAGTGGAGAGATCCCGAAGTCTACAGATTCCTGTCTTGCTGTACCTTACAGCCTAGCAGAGAAGACAGGAATTTGTCAAATAACCATGACAAAACTGTACGTGTGAAATTGACAAATACCTGAAATGAGAGCGGTTCTGTAAAAGCACATGGGAGGAAGAAGCTTATCTGATTGCCGTCTACTTATCAAACTTACCAAATTAACACTTCCTGTCCAGTCCCTCTGTAAAACACTCTGATGCACGCCCGTGGCACCCTGTGAAGTAGCTGTTTTGTACAATCTTACCTTTCTCTCTGCTCGTGGAGGTGTCTGCTTGCCAAGAGTCAGTTGTATTTATTCCCAGACCTGCTTCTGCCAGCTGCACTTGTTATTGTAATTACATTATTTAGTGGAATATTGTGTAAACTGATGAAAAATGAGTGCAGTAAGAAAAAGAGCTGTTTCTATGAAAACTAAGTTAATGCTTTGGAAACATTCTGTGAGAGCAAGCCTCAACAATTACTTTGATTAGCTGTGAGAGGACTGTAAAATGTTAGTAGAAAAAGAACTCTCAGAAATCTGGACAGATTCTGCAGTCAGAATCTTTCCAGTATGTCTTGAAATGTTTACCTTACTTTAAACAAAACCAGAACTGGTAGTATACATTAGACTTTTCCTATAAAGCAAACTTTTCCTGTAAAGCACCAGATAATGGCTACTTTAGGCTTCATGGGCCATATTGTCTCTATTGCAACCATTCAACATTGCCATTATCGCACTAAGGCAGCTACAAACACACTGAATAAGTGACACTGTCTTCCAATAAAACTTTATTTCCAAGAACAAGTGGTGGGCCAGACTCGGCCCCTGGACCACATTTGGCTGACCCTTCCTAGAAACTATGAAATGCGGATGAGATTTTTCTCTGGGACGGATAATGAGGAATTCCAATCAACAGAAATCACTCAAGACACCTCAGGTTCACATCAAAGATCAACAGATTGATGCAAATTAATATATTTTACATAAAACAAAATATGGAAGAAACCTCTGTATCACTTTAAAAGTGGTTTCTTGTTTTAACAGGCTTCTAACAAACTACCTATTGCCATCCCAAATGAAGTGACTCTAAAAGTATGGAGAGCTGACACAGGACTTGAAACATAAAGTAAAAGTAGACTTATTTTTATGTGCCAACCCTAATGGCTCAAATCCCCAAATCTCTTCAGTCTAGAATGGAAGAATAAATTTATCCTTTTGCTCAGGATCTCTCAACAAATAATTTCGGGAACTCCCCAGTGAGGGTAACCTTTTCCACATGTACATCCTGGCGCTTGTCCTCCGCACACAGTTGTTCGGCTGCTTCAGAATACTGTCTTTTCCAAACACATGTCTAGTAACTTGCGTGTCTGTATTATTTTGTCTCCAGAACCAGTTCTCTGGAAGCATGAACATTGTCCTCCATATTCACATCCCACATACTCATCTAAAGTCAGCCTTCAGTGATTAGCAAAGCTTTGCTGAATGCTCAGGGGGTAACCGAAGTCCAGTACACATGGGGACTTGGAGGGGGGACCCTCAGGGTGCTTAGATCCCCACCCAGTGGCCCTACCCAGGTTCTTGCAAGCTCCTCACGTATGTCTGTGTGTGCACGCACATGGGGGAAAAAACTAATCAATGCTTACTTTAATTTTATATAAGTAATGGTCTCATTTTACTGATTTTTTCCCACCAAAAGGAGTTGATCCCAAAGTAGGCTCTCTACTTGTAGAAACTGCAGAAACCCCGATCGCTAGAAGAATCTCCAGCAGCAGTTCACCTACTAAATGAAAAATTTATAAATGCCTAAGTTTTTAAAAAGAGCAGTGTCTTCACAAGACCTTGCATTCCACACTCTTCCTTCCAGATCTCCCATGCTCCCCAGTATTTTCAAGGCCTTTAATTGATGAGCACGAAGGGGAATGGATCAGGAAGTCAGCCAACTAGTTACAGATTTCGATTTCCCCAACCTCACTGTGAGACATGGTAAATAAGGAAATGTGCAGGTGGCTACCTCCCTGTGTCTTTGGTGAAAAATCCTGTAATTCACATGCACGTAAAATATCTGCCCTCATTTGAGTCCCCCCAGGCATTTCGGCATGTTCTTTGGAAGACTCCAAAGTTATCACATTTAGGACACTTGGTCTGGTATTCATTTTCTTTAATTTTAGCCATTATCCCTAGTTATCGTCCCCTTTTCCAGGGCCAATCTGCCCCATTTCTTGCTTCATTATTAAATCAGTATCAAACAGCTTCAAGTAAAATTGCTAATAATGCTGACATTTCAATTTGTCATAGCCGCTCCTCATTCCTATGACTGATGCCTCAGCGAGGGCTTGCCTTGCTCCTCTGCTCTTCTGAGATCTAAATATCATTCCAAGAAGAATGAGATACCCTTGGTAGGGAGGGAGAATGGACCAAGAAGCAGATAAATAAGTCCTCTGTAGTTTCTTCTACTTGGGGGCAGAAGAAGGCAAGTTTGACTGAGACAGCAAGGTCTCCCCACTCCCCCACACAACTTTGTTCACGGCCTGAGAGAACCAGCATGTTGGCTGTGCACATGTGCAGGTAACTAGTGGGTGTAGAGGGCATGTGCTTGTCTGTTGTCAGAGCCAGCAAACATTCCTACCCTGAGGTAGCCAGTGCTCCATTGTCCTTTTGGGGTTAGTTTTCTTTGCTCATCTGTTCAGTCTTGGAGGGACAAGGAGTCAAGCCAAGGGCTACAGATATGGCCAAGGGAGGCCAATTGAATTCTCTGTTATGACTTTATATGTTGCCCTAGTCCATTTGGGCAGCTCTGAAATAACACCACAGACTGGGAGGCTTATAAACAATGGAATTTACTTCTCACAGTTCTGGAGGCTGGAAGTCAAAGATCAGGGTGCCAGTGTGGTCAGGCCAGGGCCCTCTTCTGGGTCACAGATTCCTGGTTGTGTCCTCACATGGTGGAATATGTGAGGGAGCTCTGTGAAGTCTCTCTTGTAAGGGCACTAATCCCATTCATGGGGGCTCCACCCTCATGACCTAATCACCCCCAAAGGCCCCACCTCTTAATATCATCACAGGGAGTATTAGGATTTCACTATATGAATGGGGGTGGGCACAAATATTTAAACCGTAGCAGATGTTAAATGGAGTGATACACAATAGGGAAACAAATATAATAGAAGGCTGGAGTTGATTCATTTCAGTGGGGATGTCCTGGTAAGACTCGGTGAGGAAGTAATTCCTAGGGCTAGACCTCTGATCCACCCTGACTCCTCTTTTTATCATGTAAGCCTGGTTACCCATCCCTCCCTTGGGTTATTTCATATCCTTTTAGTGATCTCTTTTTTTGCTGATGTTAGTCAGAACCCATTCCTTTTGCCTGTGATCAAAGAATCTTTACTGATACACTGGGGAAATACACTAGACTTGGGAGAACTGCAGAGGCAGGCATTTGGTTAACGGCTTGCTAAAAGCCAACTCTAGTGTAATTTCCCAGAATACTTCCCTGGTCGCCTCTGTGGGTTGGCACCACCATTTTAGTATTGGCAGAGCAAAGCAAAGAAACTATAGGTTTATGCCACACACAGAGCTGGATGTTTTACCAATATCTGCTCATTTCCTCGAGGCATCATGAGCCTGGGAAGCATGGGGAATAAGACTTAGGTTTCAGGGTAATCAGAGCCCTTTCCTTCTCTGCCAAGTAAGCTCTCCTTTCAGTCAGTCAGATCCCTACAAATAAAGGAGGGTCAAAATGAGATTATCACACATCACTTAGTTAATGCTTCTCAGAGGAATCTCCAAAGGCCACCTATAGTCTTTATAGAAGGTACCATCTCCTCACACCTTGTCAGTAAAACATTTTGATGTCCTAGCCTTACCCTAGAGACACTGAATTATCATGGTTTTATGGGTTGAGTTGTGTCTCCCAAAATTCACACAGTCCTAACTCACAGTGTCTCCAAATGTGACAGTATTTGGAAATAGGCCTTTTAAAGATATAATTAAAGTAAAATGAGATCTTAAGAGAGCCATAATCCAATATGACTGGTGTTTTTATAAGACAAGGAGATTAGGACCCCACAGAGAGGGAAGGCCATGTGAAGACACAGGAAGATGGCTATCTTCAAGTCAAGAGAAGATGCCTCAGAAGAACCCAACCCTGCTGACACCTTCATTTCAGACTTACAGCTTCCAGAATTCTGTGAAAATAAATTTCTATTACTTAAGAAACACACAGAGAATTTATACCAGATATGGCGAAGATGGAGTTCATGTGTCCACACTTAGCCATCCATGTCTCTTGAGACTGGCCCTATCAACTGATCAAGGGCTCTTTTCCATTGAACCCAGAGATTGACCTTGTAAACTTAATTTAAACAGAGCTTTTCTAGGTAGCCAAAATGAGCAGATCAGAGCTTGTTCTCATGTTAAAATCTATTCATATTAGTTTTCTGTTGCTGTCCTAAATAAATTACCATAAAGGTAATTTACACAACACAGAGGTATTATTTTGTACTTCTTTAGGTTGGAATTCCAACATGGGTCTCATTGGGCCAAAGTCAGGGTGCTGGGTAGACTATGTTCTTCTGGAAGCTCTAGGGGAGAATTTATTTTCTTTGCTCATTCTGATTATTGGTAGAATTCAATTCTTTGTAGTTGTATAACTGAGGTCTCCATTTCCTTCGTGGCTGTGAGCAAAGGCCATTTCCAGCTTCTAGAGCCTGCCATATTCCTTAGCTCATGGCCCTTTCCTTCATCTTCAAAGCCAACTATGTCAAAGTAAGTCCTTCTCATAGGTTGAATCTCTCCTGCCTCTTCTATTGCATCTCTCTGACTGATCCCTCTTATGCTTTTAAGGATTCATGTGATTACACTGGGTCCATCCAGATAATCCAGGATAATCTCCCTATTTTAAGACCCATAATCTTAATTCCATCTGCAAAATCCCATTTGCCATGTAACGTAACATTTTTAGGTCTAACACCAGTGAGTAAAGATTACATAGTCCAAAATCCTGTTACACTATTTTTGTATACCATCCCTACTCTCCATGGACTGATTCTATTGGGCTTTCACAAACTACATACATTTACTCTGTGATCTGGGATTAGCCACCTCCATTTTCATGCAAAATTTCCAGAGCGAGAGGCCACAGCATCCAGAACCACCATCGAAGGCAGCCCAAAGTCGCCAGGGGCACACCCAGGCCTACCTCTTGAACTTCTTCTTCCACATTTCCTATTGGCGTTTAGTTCTTTCCCATTTAAGTCCGGCAGTGACAGAGGAAGTACTATAGGAATGTCTGTTGTCTGTCTTTAAGAGCACTGACCCTTTGATATACTGGTTTATTACTTACTTGTTCTGTTGATTTCTACTCATGAATTATATAAAGTAGGTAATGAAAATGTAAATAATTATTTAAACAATAATCACTTATATGTATTACCTAAGTGTTGAATGAAACACGTGAATAAATGAGTAAATGAAGGATTCTAAAGACTCCTGGAGATGCCTATCACAGATCCTTTCAGAGCACTAACATTTCTTCTCATCACTTACCTTCATGTGCCAAAGATACCTTATGGAAAATAGTGACAAACCCTATCATAGGGGCTGATGTTCTGGCTACAGATGCAGTACACTCATGGACAAGGCAACCCCACAACTTGGAAAAAGCACTCAACTCAGGATGGACGGGATTTGATGCATCGGTACCCCAGCTTCCTCACCCCTAGGGTAGAGTAACTCTGAGATGTATTCTTGATCATTGCCTAGAGTTCCACAATGGGATTAAGTGCCGGTTTCCCATAGTCGTCGCTTGCCTGTTAACATGCCCTTTCTTACTGTCTTTCTTCATTTCAAATCTCCCTTACCTATTCCTCTACTGGTGCTTTCTTAGATCGTCTCCCAAACATAGTATTTGCACTTAAATTTTACCCCATTTTGGTGGATCCATACTGAAATACCACCATGCTGAGCAACACCATAGCTTAATGATTCCATCAAGCAAGGCATTCTGAGTAGTAGATTATCTATCACACTGGTCCTTATATGATCATTGTTTAGCCCGACCCCCCTCTTTTTCTTCTCTTTTATAATACATCACTGCTGTTCTTGAGGGCAGTCGTGGATTATTGAATAGATATGAAAGGAGCTGCAGCTTGATCTTTCACTCCTATTGCATTTCCCAACGGTTGGGAAACTTGTGTCGATCTGACAGGGTAATTGGGGCATTTGATGTTGACAGGACAGTGTCCTGCTCACATGTGAAGAGACCAATGCATTTGCTGCTATGATGTGGACACTTATGTTTGCTCCAATGTAATTTCTAATTTGCAGGTTGCTTTTAAGAATATAGAAACCGGGGCGCCTGGGTGGCTCAGTTGTTGAGCAACTGCCTCCGGCTCAGGTCATGATCCTGGAGTCCCTGGATCGAGTCCCGCATCGGGCTCCCCCCTCAGCGGGGAGTCTGCTTCTCCATCTGACCTCTCCCTCTCATTCTCTCTCTCTCTCTCTCAAATAAATAAATAAAATCTTAAAAAAAAAAAAAGAATATAGAAACCTTCCTGGGTAGAAAGTATGGGGTCATGATTTCTGAAAGCTTCTCCGCCTAAAATGCAGCGTGTGCATGCACAGATATGCACACTCACAGAGTACCCTGCTGATAACAACTTAGAGGTTAAAATATTTTTGGCAATTTTTATAGAGTTATTTTCAATAGTTGTATGCTCTTGATCTTGATTGAATATATGGTTTGACATACTTAAGTCAAAGGCATGTTTTTAGAGATCTCTGAATTAAACATAGGATGCTTTTCAAGATAGCTGAGTTAATGTTGAAGTGGTTTTGATTAACCTGCTTTTGCTTATTTGCTCCTAAATATTCTAAAGCAGAGCCATCTCCCTTTGCATAAAGTGATTTGGGAGCACAGCCCTAGGAAACATAATTTTCTAAATAGCCAAGAGCTATCATGCCCAGAATATTTCCCCAAAGATGCCTCAAACTAAAGATTTGAGGTTTAGCCATTTCCACACACCACCACCCCCCACCTCAGGTAGTGCAGATTAGGAAATTGGTACCTAACTATATAGACATCCAGTGATTAAGGGTCAACAAAACCCAGAGCCAGGAAGATGGTGGTTGGTGGGGAAGGGGGAGGGATGGTATCATAAACCAGTGAGCAAGACTTGGCTTGGAATTTGGAAATCCCTTAGTGTGTGCAGTTCGCCCAGAGTGGCATGGTGTCAACTTTTTTCTCTGGCAACATTTTCCATTAAGAAAAATGAACTCCTTATAAACAGGATGGCCCTTCATCAGCACATCTTTTCCCCCAAGAGTGAAAAATGTGAATCTCATCTGGTTTAATATATCATAGGTTCTTTACAAGGAAAGCTTCCATCTTGAGAAATGTTCATTCTTTGTCGTCATAGATTATGTTATTCTAAAACCTTATATTGAGCATCTACTATATACCAGGAAAATAGATATCTTACCTTTAAGGCAAAATAAGTATAGCTTTCTTGTCTTAAAGGAAGATACCTTGCCTTTAAGAGCTATGCAGTCTGCTAGGTGTGAAATGTAGCCATAGGTAATGATAATGCAAGGTCGAAGAAAATGCCTTTTGGTAGATATGAAATGAGATATTATGAGGGCTTAGTCCCTCCTAGCTGCAGGTACTGTGGCAGGTCTCTTAAAGGAGATTTTTGTCCCTCAACTTTGAAATCTTGTCTGAGCACTCTAGATCTTGATACCCAAAAGGCTAATGTATTTTTCAATTTAAAAACTACTTAAGCATCTTAACCTCGATATACCTAAATCTATACTCATCATCTTTCCCCTCCACACACACGTGTTAGTCTGGTCTTCCTTGCTTGTTCTATCTCCTTGTAACAGCTCCCAATTCATTTGCTGGGGCCGGAAACCAAGGTGTCACCTGTGACTCCTACACCTTCTTCACCTCCAGATTTGAGATCCATAATACCTCTCAAATCTGTCAATTCCTCTTCAAATCCATTCTCGCAAATACAGTTGAGGCCACCATGATCTCTCTTTGTGATTACCCTGGCAACTTTCCAAAATTTTACTTGTGTTCCAGTTCGTGTTTCCTTTTACGGTGGACACATATCCTGGGTTGCCTGAAACAGTCACAGTTCAACTGTTGTCTTTGTGTAACTATGAATAACACTTAGATTCTTCCCAATAGAGTCTGGTTTGGACAATAAATTATGATTACTCAATATTCCATTCACTCTTCTGGACCAGAATGACCTTTCAAGGCATAATTAATGCCACTCATACTTTTTATTTTGTCACCATTATTATTACTTCATTACACTTACCCACAATCTGTGATTAACTAGTTTATTTACGTGTTTACTTGTTTATGGTCTCCCTCTTCTACCTTCCCACTTCCTTTATATTATAATCCACTAGAGCTGGGACAATGCTCATCTTGTTCATTGCTCTGTTCTCTAATGCCTATACCATAGAGGAACTAAATAAATGCCTGAAAATACTAGAAGAATATTACTATTACTACTACTTCTTCTTTTTCTTCTTTTTTTTTTTTAAGCACACTGAAAGGAAACAGCATAGGCACCAATGGCCCGAGTGATAACCTACATCCCGGAGAGCTGCTCTAGATCTAGATATCAGAATGTATCAGGGGAACCTCTACTTTTGGCCACAGAACATTTTTTCCCCATAAACAACTTTACAACTGGCAAAATGTATGAAACACAAGTTTTCAGGCATTGGGCACCGGCCAGCATAGAGTTATGATCCTTGAGAGAATGAGAGGTGTGTGAAATGAAAGTGACACTTCACCCAGCTCGGTGCCTGGGGAGGAAGCCTCAGCCATAGCTACAGGGAAGTCAACCCAAGTGGACAGCAGAATTTTCGTTGAACTAAAGAGGCAGAGCATAGGAGTTGGGGACAGTTATGGGGCTGGAATTTGTGGAGCAGGTCACTAGAGATGGCTTTGTAGGAGGCACAGGTCTTCATGCCCTAGTACATGTGGGGCCAGGCTATGAGAGTCTTAGTAGAGAGGAAGACTATGATACTGAGACATTGAATGTTGTGGGCATTCAATCAAGACCCCAAAGATCACACAATGTCTTAGAGCTAGGGTCAGAAAACTAGGCCTCATAGGTCAAATCTGGCCCATGGACTGTTTTTTGTATAGCTCATGGTCTAAGAATATTTTTTAAATGTTTTTAAAGGGTTAAAAAAAGAAAACTATTTGAGATCATATGTCACATTCAAAGCCTAAAATTTTTATTATCTGGCCTTTTTAGAAGATGTGAGCCAATCCCTACACCATAGTAAAGGCCATGCTTTAGGACTATGGACAAATCCAAAGTAGACTTGATATAACCAAACACGAAAATTAGCCTCATGGGGTCCAGAGCATGTATCAATTATTTAAGTGCTTCTAGAATAAATCAGCTGTCATTTAAGGAAAGAAAACATAATTCAGAACCATTAAAATGTATCAATTAAATGCCCATCATAAAACAAACCAAAAAAATCTTAGACACGTGTAAAAGAGAAAAAAAATGTGAATAATAATCTAGGGCAGGGATTGGTTAACTAAAGCCTGTGGGACAGCCACATGCCTTTGTAAATAAAGTTTCATTGGAATATAGCCATTATTATTGGTTTACATATGGCAATGGCTACTTTTCTGCAGTAATGGCAGAGTTGAGTAGTTTTAATAAAGACCAAATAGCCCACAGAAACTAAAATATTTATTTTCTGGCCCTTTAAGAAAATGTTGGCCACTAATAAAAAGAAAAAAATATAGTCACTTGAAAGAGTCTACCAAAGGAATCAAATGTTAGAATTTATGGATAAGTTGTTTTAAAAATAACTATTGTTACTATTGAATAATTTAAAGAAAAAGATGGTCACAGTAAGTTCATAGATGGGAAATTTCAGTAGCGAAAGGAAAACTATAAACAAAAACTAAATTGAAAAAAAATAACTAAATTGAGATTCTAGAACTGAGATATATATTACCTGAGGTGTAAACAGGGGTTTGTAAAATGCTAAGTAAAGAAATCCGTAAACTTGAAGATAGAATAGAAAAGAACTAAGAGAGGGAAGAAAAAAGTATACATTGAAAAAAAATTAAACAAAGCCTCCGAGATCTGTAGGAAATACTGAACATTTAGATACATATAATTGGAGTTCCAAATGGAGAGGAGAGACAGAAAAATACCTGAAGAAGTAACATCCAAAAAATTGCCAAATTTAGTGAAAACATCAACCGGTAATCCTGAGAGTATAGGAAAAAATAAGTGATCTAATTACAAACAAATCTCATACCTAGGGACATTATAAAGAAACTACTCAAAACCAAGAACACACAGGGGGTATCTGCTTCTGGAAAGAAGATCTTTATTTGTCTATTCTGCAACATCTCCTCTCTGCATCTGGGTCTAGGTAACTAGGACTCCTAAAGTCATGTCCCAGTGAAAGATTGTACAAACTTCTGCAACTGGAAATGAGGAAAGTAAGGAGGGGCAGAAGAAGGACTCATTGATAGCAGCATCAAAGTAAAGTCAAAATGTTAAAGAAAAAGAAAAAAGGCAAAGGGACTCACGAAAATGTAGAAGGAGCCTATGACAAACTGTATGGTAGTCAGGATTACAACATTACAACATTATTGGAAGCACATCACTAATGGGGCTGAAACTATGGACTTGATCTCACCACAGATCATAGTCTGTTCTCCTGGATAATTAGTGACACTGCATTTATAGGGACTAGTAGTTGGAATTGGCTATGTAGTGGGAAGAGTTTCTAACATAACCCCTCTCCTGGACATACCAACAGTAAATGTGATTCATTGCTTGGTGATGACCAAAATCTTTAAATGCTGACAGTTATTAATTTTAGTTAGCCCTTCCTTATAGAGCACTGACAGGTTGCCATTGAGAACTCTAGTAAAGGGTTGTGTGTGGAAAACTTTTGGCAGTTGTGTTGCTTTGGGACAATTCTTTAGTATGCATAATGATTGCAAAACATAAAATAGTTGCCAATATTTAGAAATCTGAATATTACGTACAAATATCCTAATTTCAGACTTCTCCTTAAAAGACCAAAATTTTAGGAGCGCCTGGGTGGCTCAGTGGGTTAAGCGTTTGCCTTTGGCTCAGGTTATGATCCCAGGATTCTGGAATCGAGCCCCATATTGAGCTTTCTGCTCAGCAGGGAGCCCGCTTCTCCCTCTCCCTCTGCCTGCAGCTCTGCCTACTTGTGCTATCAAATGAATGAATGAATGAATGAATGAATGAATGAATGAATAAGTCAGTCTAAAAAAAAAAGACCAAAAAAAAATTTTTTTTTAAAGATTTTATTTATTTATTTAACAGAGAGAGAACACAAGCAGGCAGAGAGGCAGGCAGAGGCAGAGAGAGGAGCAGGCTCCCCGCCGAGCAAGGAGCCCAGTGCGGGACTCAATCCCAAGATGCTGGGATCATGACCTGAGCCAAAGGCAGTTGCCCAACCAACTGAGCCACCCAGGCGTCCCCCAAAAATTTCTTTTTAAAACAAATAAAAATCTGAGAAATTTGGGCCTTGTATTCCTACGTGGAAACAATAGCAAGTGACTGTTGGGGCACCTGGGGAGCTCAGTCAGTGGACTATATGACTCTTGGTCTCAGGGTATGAGTTCAAGCCTCATGCTGGGTGTAGAGATTACTTAAAAAATAAAATCTTTAAAAAATAAAACCAAATCTTAAAAATGAATAACTATTGCTTACTTAGATGATGTTCATACTATAGTTTTGCCAGTTGCTATTTATTTTCACACTGTGCTGTTTTCTTTTTTCTTGATAGATAGCTAAGGGAAAAGAAAAAAACAAATTGCTTTTACTCAACTCTTTGTTTAAAATAGAAAAATAAAAGATAGACCAGAAAGAGGCAGGGCCATACAAAAATAAATAATATGTTATATACCACATTTCTTTGTGGAAATGTAGAATATTTTCCTATGTTTTATGTGCAAAACCTATGTCACAGACTCCTCCAGCTTCACTCGAATGCATCAGCTATGTGACCCCCTGCAAATATTTGAATTTCTTCAAATGCTTGCAGTAGAAGTAACAACCCAGAGAAGAAATAAACAGTTCTAAACGCCACTTTCTCATTGCCAACCAAGATAATCACTTGTAACAGTTTATACAGACTATGGGTTCACCGCTTTGAATTCCCATTCCAGTGTCATGGTCGGTATGCCCACCTGCCAAGCTCTCGTGAGCCCTGGGGATAATGACATAGTTTCTTGCATAGCTTTGGTAGTGTCATGTCTCTTGAGACCAGAGAACAGGCTGCTGGTTGTTGCATTAAACACTTACATTCTAACAATTTTCAAACACTGCATTTCTAGAGCAGTTTGGAAGTGTGCACTGCTAGGAGTTGTGGGTGGGAGGGGTGAGCCATTCATCCATCTGATTTCATGGAACAGGGCCATTCAGTGGATAAGACCCCAGAGGTTTTCCTTGCACAGACTTTTCTTGATGCACCTCTAATTTTCCGCCCAGAAATCTCCTCAATGCCCATGGAGTTTTAGCTCTGGGGAAATTATTCCTCCGAGCTACCTGCATTCTGGTAGCACACATAGCACGTTAGTGAAGCTAGTCCCCGTTCACAGTCCAGAAGGGGAAGTCTTGGTGTTGGAGGGCAAGTTAATGTCAGCTCAGTAGCTTCAAAATATATGGGTGATCCCTGTGTTTAACTGACCAAAGTAAATGCTATTTTGGAAAACACAAGGAGCTTTACATGAAGAATTTTCTTAAGGAAGCCGAATGAGAGAGAATTTTAGGTTCATGTAGGCAGCAAAGCCCCGGTGCATTTGTTAGCATTGAGGGTGCATGATCTCAAAGATTAATCTGTGAATAACTGTGCCATTTGTAACATCATAAACACCGACTAATGGGGAGATGGTGCAATGGAATGCAAATATTTGCAACCTATCATCATATTAGTACAAGGATCAAATTTGCTACTAAGTTCCTCAGCAAATATTCAGTATCGTGTTTGTGTCTTCTTGTTATAATTTGTATGGTATTAGTAGCATCTTACCATATTAGTGGCGTTAAGATGCTTTTAAAATTATATCTCTTGGGTGGATGGAAATGGAATGTTCTGAGGTTGTGCAAGTATTAGTCATATTAAACTTGCCCTGTTAGCAGCTTTTCCTTGAACTGATACTCAAATGAGGTTTTAATATAAACAAAATGTACTTTTGAAATGCGCTTTCAGCTACAACCAATTTCTCCCAGTCCATTAGCCACTTTGCATCCCTTTTACGAAACTTGAGCTTCTGCTTTTATTGAGGAGCAGAAGTATTTCCTCAACTCATTAAGTCAAGTCCTGAGAAAGCGAATGCAAGGTCTGTGGTGTTTTCTGCCTTACTCCGGGTCCCCTGGTTGCAGCCTTCCCTCCACCTGCCCTAACGCAGGCAGTCATCTTTGAGATCTCCCCGCCTATACGTGCCTGTACCTTTACCTTGTGGGAGGTTGGTAACTCTCCTGTTCCTCCTTCTCCATCTTCACGCTCTTCGGATTTCAACAACTGGAGTTTTCTCGCAGAAGAAGGGGGAAAGAGTAGTGAACTATCAAAGCACCTGGCCTCTACCAGTTAGGGATTTACGGTGTCCATGAATCGGTCTGGGAATCACCAAAACCCAGGCATGGCTCGGCTTTGTGAAATGGCTTCCTCACCCTTTTGTAACCAACTACATGGACTTTCTTGTTCATGGAACCTCAGAACCTCAGAAAGAGCTAGTGTATTTGTTTCCTAGGGCTTCCTTAACAAAGTCCCTAAAATGTATCACTTAAAACAACAGATACTTGTCTCATATTTCTGGAGCTAGGAGTGGTAAGATCTTGTTCTCTGGGGCATGTTTCTGATGCATGCCCCTAATTTTGGGTGTCCCTTGGCTTGTATATGCAACACTCCAGTCAGATGACCATCTTCTCTCTGGGTTTCTTCACATCGTTTTCCTTCTATATGTCTATTTCTGTGTCCACATTTCCCCTTTTCATGAGGACACCAGTCATACTGGCTTAGGGTTTACCCTACTGACTTCATTTTAACTTGATTACCTTTGTAAACACTTCATTTCCAAATAAGGTCACACTCTGAGATGCTGGGCATAGGACTTTGGTGCATCTTCTTGGGAGATGCAGTTCAACCCTTGATAGCTGGAGATTTCCATTCTTGTACTTAATGCCACATGGGTCCTCAGCCACAGTAACGGAAGCCCTGCACTGTCATTTGCTTGGCTGTTATTGGTCCTGAGAGAACATGAGCATTTGCTGGGGAACCCAGCCCGCTTCGTACCAGAGAGCTTCAGACCCCTTCCGGGACCACAGCAGGGGGCGGGCAAGAGGTGATCAGACTTCTAAACCATAACATTGTTCACTTTGTTGATAGCCAATCCATATAGCTGTTGAGAAAAGAGCAAGGAGAAATAGGGGAAAGAGATGGGAGCAGCATCAAAATTTATAAATGGAATTACATTATTTGTTTATATGTCCAAGGTATGTTCACTAAGGATCCATAATATGTCAGACACTAGAAATAGAGAGCTAAATAAGACAGCATTCTTGTCTTCAAGGAGCACACAGGCTAGAGTGGTGTTATTTTGTCTGCTTTAATGTAAAAATTAATGATTTTTGTGGTAACATTAACTAATGCAGGCAGTTTGCAGAGACTTACAACCTACTATATGAAAGGCTCATGATCTCACACTCGTTATCCTATTAAGTCTTCCTGCAGTTCCATGATTTGGGGGCTCTCTCCCCCATTTTGTCCCCATTGTCCAGCTAAGTTCCCTAACACACCCAAGATTGCACGGATGTTGAGGGTCAGATGTAGGATTCGAGCCAGAGTCACTGACTGCTGTCCCCATCTCTACACTAACCCCGTGGGCGGGGGCTGTCTGTGTTCGCAGGCAAAGCCCGGGATCACCAGCCCACTCCTACATCTGGCTCAGCCCTGACGGGGCCATTCACACTGAGGGCTCTTCGCAGGAGGCTTCCCAGGGAAGACCTGTGCGCACTCCTAGAGGGAAGGGGGGGGGGGGCGGGCACTGGGTAGGGACAGTTAGAACAACACACGCCCGCGTCATGGGGGAAGATCTTCATGGGCAGAACCGATTTTATACTTTGCACCCCTGCCTTTCGTCATCCAGCACAAGCCCCAGGCACAGGAGACATTCAGCAACTCAAAGTCCTTCCTTGTCAAAGTCAGGTTGTAAATTCTTGGAGAATATACAGGAGATGTCACATCTGTTTCTCTCCCTCTGTATAAAGAAAAATAAAATGCCATAGTGAATAAGTACCTCATAAAGGCTTTTGCATTATGATGGAGAGAGAAGCAGGATGAGAGGGAAAAATAAACGTGGCCCACTTTGTCAGGAGGGAGACTTCTGAGGGTCTTGATATGTTCAAACTCTCGGTCTGAGCAGTAGTTCTGTGGAGGGCTGTGGTGTGTGTGTGAGGCTGTAAAAAGCTTAAGGTTATACACTGTATGGAATGGAGTTAGCGTTCTTTGTGGTGGTTGGCGGGGGGGTTCGGGGGTAGGGCGATGGGGAATGGCTGTGTTGTGGGTACAGAATTTCAGTCTGGCAAGATGAACAAGGTCTGTGGCTGGATGGAGATGGTGTTTGCACAACCGTGTGAGCACACTTAACACAGCTAAACTGCACACTTAAAATTATTAAAGTATGAATTTTATGTTATGTATATTCTGCTGCAGTCAAAACAAATAGTGTACTGTCTCAGTGCCGTGCCTCAATCCAAAAGTAAAGATGATATAAATAAGATGTTCCACTTCCATTTAACTCTGGGGGCCACTGGAATGGTGGTGTTGATCTCTGATAATTTCATGCAGGTTGGACAAGCAATTGCAGAGATGCTCACTCCAGTATCTCGGCAGATTGTCGAACACGGGTATAAATAGCTTATTCCCCTCCAGTGCCTTGCCCATCCTCCTGTAGCTTCTTCTGACGCCCAAGTCCTCGTAATGAGTAACCTGTCTTTATCCCTGCAGAACTGCTTTCACTCTGATTTCAATGCCAAAGAAATGACTGTACTGAACAGAGTTAACAGAGTTGTAGTCCCCAGGAAATGTGTGTTTTTCTCCTTCATGTTTGTCATAAAGTTGGCAGATCATTGTGTCTCTGGTTACTTAAGCTCCCCGGCCAACTCAGTAATTCCTCCGTGATTTGCTGTTTCGATGTCCTCTTACCCTAGTCCCTGTTCTCTTGGGGTACACTCGCTCCTTGATTTTGTCCAGCCGTATGTCAACGTGTTGGAATCGGCCTCCACCTGGACCGTGGTCATTAGGATATGCTTTGCGGCCCTCCTCACATGGCGTGGTTTGCCCCTCCCCACCTGCCCCAGGCCAACACCCTTAGTGCAACCAACTCCTGACTGGCCTCCCCCTCTCACTTTGCCTCAGGGGCGCAATCCAATTGTCAGCAGCAAGAGGGACATTGGGTGGTAGTCATTTTCTAGCTGAATTCCCTTGTTGATTTCTCATTGCTCTTGGCACCAAACCCAAAGTCCGGCCCGTGAGGACTAAGCCAGTCTCTGGCTCGAGCCACTCTGGCCCTATACGGAGACGGAATGGGTACGATTTCCACTCTCTTAGCACAGTTCGTATCCTAAACCTTGGCCAGTGGAACTTTGGCTGTTCCTCAGGGGGAAAGCAAAGGAGGATGTGCCTGGATTTAGAGAAATTAATTTCCAGGGCTGGAAAAATAAAAGCACTCATTCCTCACTAATTATGAGAACAGAAAGTAGCAACGGTTTTTACATGGAGGGCAATGCATATGCACTTATTAATTAATTTGTTCATTGATTCAGTACATATTGAGCACTTTACTATACCCATGTTCTCTATCTCCAGTGAGGAGTTAGGTAATTAAGTGATGGCTTTATTATTGTTCACATTTCATAATAATTACGTACGTTAAATATTTCATAATAAATACATTTTTAAAAAATCATACTGATGATCTTGGCCTCATTAATGGAGATGATTCGAGTAATTACCTGCCTGGAGATTGTAGGAATAGGACTGTCCTTACTGATTAACCTATGTCTCATCATCTTTCTGCTGAGGTCAGTCTTTTCGGTGGCCTAAAATAGTCCTTGAAGGCACTGGAGTTTAGGATAATGTAGTAAGCATTGCTGGAACTTCCCCTGAGGGGGAAGGGTCTGCTTTTGCCTCTGTGGATATGGATATGGATATGAACAGGGATATGGATATGGTCGTCTACCATGTGTTTTTAAGGGGAAGAAGAAATGACAGGATTCTTCCTAAGCTTTTGATGTCTGGTTAATGGCGGCAGTGGTTACAAGTCTCTGTGGGATGCCGAAGATCCTTTTGGGAAGCCATCGCCTGGTGTACAAATGCTCTGTAGATTTAGTGGAACGTTGGGCTTGTGGTTGGATACTGTAGCTGCTACAAAATTGAAAACTTCTGGCTCAAAATTGATCTACCTACTCAGGTCTTCCATTCTTGCAGAAAATAGTGTCAAGCGAGGGCACTGTAAAACCATATTAACTAAAGGTCCCAGCACTGATTACATTGGGTTTCTCAAGTCATTTTTCAGATTCAGTTTAGTGTTTAGTAGCTCAGGTTTTTAATGAAGACTTTCTTTCATAAAATTGAAAGTCCAGTGCTGATTGTGCTGCATCATCTGCAATACCACGGCGGTATTTGATTTCTCTAGCAGATTAGAAGCCACTTATATACACAGAGAGGTCACCAGCAGCTTAATCAGTGTTGGTTTTAGGCCATTGCTTTGCAGTTGATTAGTTTTGATGTCAAGCTGATAATTGATAACTGGATTGATTATTTAAAAATAATTCCTGTTTGAGCATGA
Source organism: Nasua narica (assembly GCA_028533885.1). Taxonomy (NCBI): domain Eukaryota; kingdom Metazoa; phylum Chordata; class Mammalia; order Carnivora; family Procyonidae; genus Nasua; species Nasua narica. The sequence goes on from CM052805.1 coordinate 5,283,502, forward strand.
GAATGAGGAGCTTTAAAGGTATCCACTGTGAAAGCAGCTCCTGGCCTACCAGCCAGGTTGCAAATGGGGGAAAATTGGTTTTGAACTGAATATTTGAGTGTGTTTACTTTGTTATTAAAATGATTTAAAATGGAAGTTTGGGGGGTGGCAGTAAATAGAAAATGTCAGTCTGCTCATTTCAAGGAACAAGGTTGGAGGAATTGATTGAATAATCAATTTGGTTACGAGCAGAATTTCAACCATAGAAATAATTTGCTCACACCCCCCGAGGGGGCAGCCCACCGAATGTTCCATTCCGTCTGTTTAACCTCTGGACTCCAGAGGGGAAAAATTGTAACACCTCCCAACCTTGATTTGTGGGAAACAGCTGTCTCTTGCATGTGTCACAGTGATAAAATGTTTCACCATCTTGGGTGAATCTCATTCCTTGCAGAGGGGCCACATGTTCAAGCAGGTGAGAGGATGAATGGGTGCAAGCTGAGAAGAGGGAGAGAAAACCTAATCAGGGGAGTCCTCTATGCTATCAGAAGCTGAAGATTAAACATAAAAAAAAAAAAAAACCTCAAGAAATACTAGGTACTAATCTCTCGATTTGTTGTAGACTACCAAGTCTACACTGTGTAACTACTTCTCCATGGTCAGACATATTTCCTTGTTAGTTTTCTTTGAACTTGTATGATAAATCAGTTCTTTTCCTGGCATGTGCAAGAGTCTGGAGGTACAGAAGCCACTACCAAGAAGGCTTTGGGGATGGGTCATAGATCCCATCAGGTGTCGTGGTTACCATGGTGACACCAGCTATCCGACGTCCATGGTTTCTTTTGGCTTGGTGGTGTCTCAGTTATTTCTCTATCATTCTGATCACTGATGGCTCTGGAGTGAAGCTAGAAACCCGGCCCTTGGCGTTCCCCCCTGCCTGGGAGCACTGTGCTTCCACCTTGTTCTCGAGATGCAGAGATGTCTGCTTCATTCACCATCTTTGGAGCTCCTTCTCCCCACCAGGTTGTCTCTCCAAGGCACTTTTCTCTCTCCTACTCACCTTTCAGGTCACCTGCTCTGATCTCTCCCATGAGCTTCTGATCCCAGGGCCATTCACATGCCCGCAAAACTCAGACATGTGAGAGGATGAGGCAGACCTGATATACAATCAAGACGTGTGGAGACCGTGTGACCAGGAGAGCATAATTCAAGTTTAAAGATGATCAGATACAGCCGAATAAAACCCACAGCCACGTACTGGTCAAATGGATCACTTACATATTACTTGACTTAGACTTAACTAAGGAAAGAAAGAAAAATTTATATCTTCGCATTGCCTTGTGCCACAAAATGGAGTTGGAGGCAATGATGATAGAGGGAAGAAGGGAAGAAAATATGGGAAGAAAAACGTATGAATATTTGAACAAATTATCCTGCTGTATACACCTTCAAGAGGAAAAAGAAAGTGTGACTTTGCATAATCAACTAACCTCTAACGTAAAGAGACTGATTGTTTCCTATACTTGATTTTAGTGGAACCACTTGTAGGAATTAGAGCTCCATGCAGTGATTAACTGACTTCAGTGCCCATGTGAGAAGGCGAGGGTGTTTTGGAGGTAATGACACATTCCTGCAAGTCCAGGTTCAAGGACTAGAGCCCACCAGGTCTCCAGAGCTCACGTGCCCTAAATGAAATGAGGTTTCTACCAATGTAGTAGGATACATAGGTGCCCTGTAACTTTCACTGTGGGCAGAGAGTGAATATAAAATATACACACACCATGATACCGTCCCTCTCTCTCCTCCCTCCCTCTTTCTCACTTTCTCCTATCTATCTATATTTTTCCCCAATAATATACCAATATCTTAATTCAGATTTGGAAACACGGAAGATAAAATAAGTAAACATTGTAACATTTTATATAACTCCATATCTGAAACACAGGGTGTGTGTGTGTGGTGTGTGTGTGTGTGCTTACATCCCAGATCAGATCAAGAGGCATTTACAAACTTAGATGCTTACAAGGGCCAGGCCCATAAGGCCAAATAGCAAAACCACTTGCCCAGTAACATCTGATCTGGGGGACAGTTGGGAGCGGTGCAGATTGCAGAGAACTCATCATGAGCCCATTATCATCTCTGTGAAAATGTCAGTCTTACATTGCTGGATCACATCTGATATTTCCAAAAAAAAATTATACTTCCAAGTTTCATTAGAAATCTCGTGTTTAAATATTGGCAAGTATTTATGGCAAGTAGGTCAAAAACTGTATTGGTCCCACGAAATGCATCTTCAGGCTATTTGCTGTCTACAGATTTGAAACATCTGCATCACACATTCACCACCACTGCATTCCAAGTCCCTACACCGAGATTGATACAGAGCAGGTGTTCTGTAGAGTATCTGTGGAATCAATAAATGAACACATGCATGTAAATATTTAAAGATATTTCCCCCCCAAGTTTTCCTATCAGGAAGGACACATTTTTGTCCTCTGTGCAAATCTAGAATTAGTGGAGATCATGCATAGAGGTGATCTCCATCATCACAAATAGTAAGATGGATTCCCTATTTTTCTTAACCGTAACAACAAAGTGTGTCTAGTATTTCTCCTAAGTAGAGTGACCAACCGCTCTGGTTTGCCTGGGGCTGCCCTGTATTTAGCACTGAAAGACCTGCATCTCAGGAGGTCCCCTGCCGACCAGGACAGTTGACCACTCTTCTCTCCATCCCGATGGGAGATTTTACCAGTTGGTGGCTGTGTGGTGATTTTCTTGCCACCCAGAGGTAGCCGGCTCTGGGGATCTCTCCATCACTGCTGGTTTAATGGCACGGCTTGGCATTGCTTCCCTCCGAACTGCTCGGCCATTATGCATCTTGCTGCGACTACCTATGGGCCATTTTAACAGGTGCCTTGCCACCTGCCCAGTGCTGCAGACGATTCCACAATTTAGCTAATGCATTTTAATTATTTAGGTGACATTTTGCCTTGTGCAGTTTTAGAAATCAACTAGAGGCTCAGTTAGGCAGTTTCTCTGTGTGATGTGTAAATAGATAACTAATGGTCAACACTCAGAGTCCAGCAAGAAATCGTTTTTCCCCTTCTCCCCTAAAGTATGAGATGTGTTTTAATATTAATTCCTCCTTTATCCATATATCAATAATTGAGCACTGCATCAATTAATATGCCGGGCAAATTGCATTCCCCATCCTCTCGCTCATGATGTATTTCAGTAATGGAGATAATTTTCAAGATAAAGTATACAATTTAAAATGGATTAAAAAGAACAACTAATAAAGGAGAATTGATTCAGGGAAGAAAAAATTTGGATAATTTCAGAAAATCTTAACTGTGCATCCAATCCTGTGGATTTTTGTAGGGAGAGCCTGTCAAAATGATCAAGTTTTATGCACACTGCAAAACTGCCCAGGTCTGCAATTGCAAAGGATCATGGAGAAGGAAGAAAAATACACACGCACACACCCCCCCCCCCAAATCTGGTCTCCTAATGAGGGCATATGTATAATCTCCAAATCTCCATCTGTAGGTTAGGAAGGCTAAACATTTGTGTTAGCAAGTCTTTCTTGAGGCTTTCCATTTGCTGGGTTTAGTTGATGGGGTCTGGTTTTGTTTTTCATTTGCTGAATTGGCACAGAAGCCCCAAGGGCCTCCCCCTACCGTCCACCACCCCCCGCCCCCTTTTCCTACCCGGTCCCAGTGCACACCCAGGCTGAGAGCCTGCAGGGGGAGGCGGCCGCCCCCGCACCGCGATGGACAGCGGCAGCTGCAGCAGGCGGCAGGCAGCCCGGGAGCCCGCAATGACACGGCCGAGTCGGTAGATGGCTGTAGACAAGTGTGCTGAGCCGTGTGGTATAAAGAGCAATGAGTCTGGGGAGGCCTTGACCAGACTGGATGCTGCTTTTATCTGAAGTACATTTAAAGAGATAAAGGGGAAGCCGGTTGCTGCACATGTTCCTTTCACTGCGGCTGGAGCTTTACTTTGAGTTTTAAAAAAAAAAAATTCTGAGATGCCGGCCTCCCAGAGTCACCGGCTCTGTGCAGATGCGCCTGCCCCAAGAGGATCAGCCGCCTTCCTGTAAATTCCACCAGTGGGGACTTCCGCGAACCTCCCACCAGCCGTCAGGAGATGGTGTAGTGCCCGCCTGTTTGTGATTACACCATCGCTACTGTTATTAAGACACCAGTACCACGAGGGTCTGCTCTCGACACTGTTGCTGGCTGCCTAAAGTGTCCGGATTTACTCATTAAGCAGCCACACCAAGAATTTGTTACCTAAGCAGCCTTGACAGGAAAGAGAGGAAAGGCAGGAGTTAGGAGGGAAAAGGGGAGGGGGGGGGAGAGAGAGACTGAGAGAGGGAGAGAGGGAGAGAGAGAGAGAGAGGGAGAGAGAGAAAGAGGCAGCCTGAAGCAAGTCACATCACACAGTGCCACTGAAGGAATGCTATCCTCATAAACTCATAAACAAGCAGACCAAACCTTGTGTAAGGAAAGAAGAGGGGCTCTGAGGACTTGACAGGAAAAAGGCAAGATTTTCTCCCCACTGGTTTCAGTTTTTCTTCCAGATACTCTTGGTGAAGTAAGGAGACTTCTGTTTGCTGACAGAGAGCCCTTGATTTCTCTTTCAAGATGATGATGTATTTGTGGGTAGGTAGTCTCTCTCTCTCTCTCTCTCTCTTCCTTTCTCTCTCTCTCTTCCTCTCTCTCTCTCTGATTAATAAATTGACTTCGGGGATAAAGATTGCAGCCCAGAGTAATCGCATTTTGTGTAAGGTGATTATGCTTGTGACAGGATCATCTCGCAGTGCTGTGGTACATGTGCTTGCATTTCCAGTGGGAGTTTAGGCAAGACCTGGTTCATTAGCATGAAGCTGCAATTTTATTTTCAGTTGCAAAAAGGAAACAAAAAAAATGTGTGGGGGAATGCATGGCTTTCTCTTTTCTTGGAACACTGTGATGGTGAATTCAGGAGGGGGGGAAGAAAAAGAGAGAAAGAAAGAAAGAAAAGAAAGAAGAGGTCTGGAAAAGCCAGTTCAGGCATAAAGCAAATTCTGCATCACTTGTAGCTGTATGGAATTTTATTTAATTACCAAGAACGAATTGTTGTGAGTCGTGGCGTTTTTTTGTTTGTTTGTTTCGTCCTGTTTTGTTTTGTTTTCTCTCACAAGTGACTACTTATCTGTCATTTTGGGGCCGAGTGTCGTAGATGAGAGCCGCGTGCTGTGTTTGCCTTAACCAGGTGTGTGTTCCGATGTGTCTATTGTACAAGATTGTTTTTTTAAAAGGGTGGATTTCCCTGTGTTAGTCTGGGCTTACCGAGAGGGTTACTGTCACCATTCGTGTGTGTGTGTTTGTTTTAGGAGATGGCATTCACATACAAACATGGAAGTGGAAACCAGTAGTCATGAATTACGATTTTTACTGTTGAAGCAATTTGGAAAAATAGCAACCTGGCCCAGAAAGCTTAGAAAAATTCCTTAATCATGTTTTGGGGAGAAATAGACGTCCTGCTTTCGTTTGGCCACTGAAGGACTGTGTGCCGTTATCAGCCGAGGAACCAATCTCCTGTGCGAGACGGGTGTCCCCCTCTTCCATGGGAGGGAGGCATGTGCCACGTCAAACTCTGTCTTTTCCATCAGCACCATCATCAGTGCCGGTTTCCGCGGCTCAGCATACTTAGAAAAACCCCTTTTTATTCTCCTCCCTCCAATTACTCTTCTAGCTCAACTCAGATCCAAGAACTTGCCTTCGCTGGAAGGAAGAAAGCCTCTTTGTCGACTTCTTTGTTAATCAAGTCGTTCTGTGACCTCTGCTGGTGTCTCAGCCTGCCTCCCCCTCAGTGAGCTTTGTGATTTAGACTTTTTTTCCCCCTCCCCTCTTCCCTCCTCTTTTCTTGTGGACATTTTCCTTTGTAGTGACTTTAGCTTCATTTCCACCTGGTTTATTTTTGCACAGTGCAATACAATGGCTTCTGCCAGTTGGGGACAGACTGTCTCTATTATCATTTTGTTTTCCTTTTAGGGCAAGTTTCCTCTTCAAACTTGCCTATCACGAAAGACGTGTTCGGAAATACAAAACTACTGAATAGCATAAACTTAGCGTGAACGTAAGAGAGATCATGTTACCTAAAGACACTGGAATTCTCATACCATTTAATTGGGATGGCGGAGGCTGAAACAATTAAAATTTTGAATGTTTACAAATGTTGATATTTTTTTAAGCACTAGGAAAATTTACCACATGAGATCATAGCATCAGTTATTAAAGAAATTAGTATTCTAGTATTTTAAGAAGAGGCGTCTATTTTGGTTTTTGTTTTGTGGGTGGATTCTGGCTAATTGTAAACAAATTTCAGTTCCACTATGGTGAATAATGGTTTGCTACTCACACTTTTTCTCTGAGTTGCTCAGTGGTGTTGTTGATTCTATTTATTAAGTTTGCTGGCTCTTACACACACACGTGTCTGCAGCTCCGTGCGGGAGAAAAAGCATTGCCGGCCCGGGCCCTCTCCCAGGTCCTAGGTCCTAAAATCTGGCTAACCCGATTCCTGGTAATTAGTCCGTCCATGACTTTTAAAACCTGAGTCCCCCTCACCCCCGCCCCCTAATTCCTGCTTTCCTCTTTCTCACCAAGGCTTTTCGGTGCTACGTGTTCTTATTAACTGCATTTATCAAATTGAAAAATGTCTACTACCTTTCTGCCCTGTGCTCAAGTATTCTATTTACATCTTTAATTCGGATTTTTTTTTGGTCTGCATTCAAAAAAATGGCAGAGACTTGAAATGGGAACAGCTGGATCCATGCTGTTTAAGGAGATATGAATTAGTGAGTTAGCATTAACACTGTGAGGTTTGAAGGGTTTTTCCATCCTTTTCTTTTCTTTTTAATGCGGAGGTTCTGCCATTGCCTCCTGGTCTGTAAATACAGATACTGTCAGTGTGGCTTATATCTCTGTCTTAGAGCTTGTGTTGCTCGAGGAAAATGAGTCTCACCTATACCCAGGTATGAAAATAGTGTTTGCTGCTCTCTCACGGATATCAAAATGAAAACGAAGGGACATGGAGACACAGTGACACAGATCCCACATCCAGTTTATTCCTGTCATCGTTCCCTAAATGGGTTAAGTAGTCTCCGGAGGTGCACCTGTGTTCAGAGCGCACAATTTCAGCAAGTACGTGCTTATTTGGATTGGAAACTTCTCACTGAGAGCTCTGGGATCCAGTTGGGTAGAATCTTCCTTTCTTTGCCTCTGTCCCCACTTAGTCATTTTTGTGTTTGGGGACTGTCTTCTCGGGATGTGAATGGAATGCCCCGGAGGAGCACTAATGAGAGGCTCAGCTTAGCTCCCATCAGCCAGTCGGATAACGCAACTGCAGTTGTGCAACATTGAAGTCTTCAGCCCCTTCTAACATTTGTGTATCCTTTCCTTAAATTTCTTTAAGAAGTTTTTTCCTACTAAAAAAAGATTAAGTTTGGTAGTTTCTGCTGTGCTTCGTTTCCCCAGGATGAGGACAAGTTCGTGTGCAGGGGGTGGGGGGGGGGGAGAAAGTTGAGTTCTCTGGCACCGTTTTTGCTAACCTCTGAGCAGTTTTGATTCACCAAAACTAGGCGACCTTAGAAGAGGGAAACGGCTTTCCCTGAGGACTTCCCAGAAAAAGCAGGAAGTCAGTTATACTGAGGCCAGAATCTGTGCGGGGTTCCAGGCAACACGTTCCCTAGAGTAAGACAAAGCCTCTCCACTGTGCTAGTTCACCTGCTCTGGTATTGGGCTTTCGTGGGATGCAGGTGAGCTCTGGCTTCCCAGGGCAGGCAGAACAAGCTGCCATTGACACTGGCTCATCAGATTCGGAGACAAGGTCCCATCTACCCTATTCCTCAGGTCCTGGACCAAAGCGGCCCCAAATGAAACTCCACTGTGATGGGTATTTGCTTTTGACTTTGTTTGTTTTACTTTTCCCTCTTAAAATAGAGAACCATTTCTATTTTATTATTTCTACTCACATTTTCTTGTTTATGTACCAAGAGCTCTTCCTCTATTCTTTTTACTTGTAGTTAAAATACTGCCATTTTTATATTACCTTTCCATCATTTTATCACATTTAATCATACAATTTTCTGCATCCTCTTATAAACCAAGTTTTATATATACATATCTAATCCCACAGAATCTTGGAGTGATGCTCAATAGGCAGGGGAGGGAACCAGGAACCCCAGTAGGCGACACTCCTACTTTTGACAATGCAGTTCAATCACTAAAAAGAAAAAAAAAAATGAAGGAGTAAACAAAAATGCATCTACAGGATCCTGGGAGTCTGGAATCTCCCATTGTGCGTTACCCTTGGCACGATCTCCGCCGGGCAAAATATTCTTTTCTCAGACTGGTCTTAGCAAACTTTGGAAGTAGCTGAACTTTCAACCAGTCTCCTGCATTTTCACCCCCCATGCCGGGCATTTGGGGGACCTCCTCTGGACTGCCCACTCTCTTTCCTGAAAGCCTAAAGCTTTTTCTGTTCTTTGCTCCGTATTCTAGCAATTGGTGATAAACCGGTTATAGAATGCTGGATTTATAAATTCTGGCTAGACTAGAGTTTATGCATAAATTATAGATACAGATTCAGGTTGTTTTATGTTCTGGGGTCATCAAACCAATTTATTTAAAACCCCTTTGGGGTGGAACAACATCTTTCCCTCTTATTTAACAATTTTTCTTGCCGCTTTATTTCCAACAAAGCACATGCCCCTTGTAGTAAAAGTAGACAACAAGAATAAAACAAATAGCACTAACTCTTGTAACACCTAAAAACTATACCTAAATATTAACATTCATTTCTTATGCTTTTTTTAAACATTTTATTTATTTATTTGACAGAGAGAGAGATCACAAGTAGGCAGAGAGGCAGGCAGAGAGAGAGGGGGGGAAACAGGCTCCCCGCTGAGTAGAGGCGGGGCTCGATCCCAGGACCCTGAGATCATGACCTGAGCTGAAGGCAGAGGCTTTAACCCCCTGAGCCACCCAGGCACCCCTCCTATGCTTTTCTAACACACACTTAAGTGCATGCACATTTATTTTCCCAATTTGGAAGCGACATTGATTTTAAGGACTATAAGACATACCATTGATTTATTAGAGGACTTGTTTGTTTCTGTGTGTGTGTGTGTGTGTGTGTGTGTGCGCGCACGTGCACAGCAGCAGAAGTGCCATCACACCAACAGGCCATATCATTGTAAAACACATCTCAAGTTCAGATACATTAAGATGTGAAGAAGGGAAAAAGAAAGCCTCTGAAAGGGAATATTCTCTTTGAAAAAAATGAGATCACACTGTTGTAGAACTTACTGTTTTGTAACCTGCTTTCATCACTTAACATTTGGTGCCATAAGATATTTTCCACAGCAACATCTTTCATGTTTGCCTGGTTGGCGTTCCCGTGTACGGATTCTCCACAGTTTAACCCGTTCTTTAATTGCCAGTTGCTTCTATTTGTATAAATCTTTCCCAGGACCTAGCATGGTGCTGATATACACATGAAGCATTCACTCGTTCAGTTTGTTGATTATTTATGAAGGCTTTATTGAGCACAGACTGTATGCTAGTCATTACGCTGCACCTTGGGGAATATACAGTGAAGCGGAGGCTCTGCTAAGAATTCGCAAGAGCTTAAAATGGCAGGTTGATGGTGAACATTAATCACCTGTTGCCTGCAGTTCGCAGATTTGCTAATTATTTGTTCCTGCCTCCGATATACATTCTCCTTTGCCAAATCTAACTTTAAGATGGCCTCCTTTTTCACTGCAATTCCTTAGTTCTGCTTTGGAGGCCTGAGTATGCTCTGTTTTCCCCCATATTTGTTGGCCCATCAATCGGATGGTTTCTTTTTGTGGGAACTGGTGCTAGAGATTTCTGGTGGCAACCAAAGAAAACATTTTTGTTGTTGTTGTTGCGGTTGCTGTTGTGGGGAGAAAGATTTCAGTGCTTTATCCTGATGCAGAGAATTTCTGTGTTTTCTACCACTGGACTGCTTTGTAGCAAAATGCCTCAGGAGTACAAAGATGATTCCTTTTCCCCCAAAGAATTCTGATTTAGAAATTCATTTCTATTGACCTGGTGAGTTTATTTGGCACCCATAGTGGCCACCATATGTCTTAGTTAGTAACTTGGAAAAATGGACCCAATCGACACTGATTACTGTGATGAAGAATCCCATCCTTACTCATCTCTTATCTTTATTGACTGTAATTTATACTGAAATCCCCTCTTTTGTCTCTATATCCCCAGGGACAGCTCATATCTCCCAACATACTTGCATTCTCTCAAACACTTCAACCACCGTTCTCTTCCTCCAAACCCAGCCCACCTCCTCTTCTTTACTCCAACAAAGGAACACCTATAATGTTGCTACAAGGTATTTTTAAGCATTTGGAAAGAGCTGGTTTCCCAGCATCTCTGTGTCCGAGGTACCCATTTGTTTAGATGCTCTTCAGACACAAGAAGGCCGATTGGGATGCGCATCCCAACCTTCTGGGTGATGAGCAGGAAACTGGATGGACCGAAAGTTAATGAATGGGAGCTCATTTATGACTTAGGTCTTCTCTCCCTCTGGCTTAACCATTCATGGCCTCTACTCACTGCAGACTCTCTCTGGCAGAGGGAGTAATACGTTATTTTCCGCTTGAGCACCCAGAAGCCATTGATGTAAATTGATCGGTACTTTTTTTTGTATTTTTCTGAAATTCTGTTTACATGCACATTCCTCTTTGTCTGTAAAGTGATTTGTATCATAAAGCCCCATCCATTTTTCTTTCCAATCTAATAATGACACTAAACTCATTGAATTCTTGTGTCTAAAGATTCTTGCAAAAATAATGGGTCATCTATATAGGGCAGCAAAAACATGGCATTGCCTTGAAGGAAACAAAATAAAATGGGCCAGTGCTTTCTCTCAGTAGGAAATTCTCAGCATGAGACTTACAGTCTTTCTCATATTGATCTATCTATCTACCTATCTATCTGTCTATTTAAAAGCAAAACCTGATGTGTATTGATGTAAAAGGGTTATAGAAGCTTTGTGTTTAAGTTTTTTAAACATAGTCATTGGCCAATTCTGCAGGTTCTTTAGCTCTGGTAGATGGTCACAAACTGACTTAATGTGAAGCAGCCCTTCTCTTCTTCATTTTACATTTGGAGCAGAGTCCTTCATACATACACCTTTAGAAAATAGAACAGACCTTCAGACAAATACTTGATCAAACGATGCAGGTTTGAACGACATAAGCAAATTAGTTTCTGTACAAAACTTGTGTCCCCATTCAGAGAAGAACAAATTGAAAAATTGATATTCAATACCAACAAGATAATTTTGGGAAGCAATAGAGCATTGTTTTGACAACTAAGGAACATGAAGCTTTCAGGACAAGTGGGGGAAGAATTGTAGATCGTGCTTTCCATTTATTATCCAAAGACATCTTCGGTAAAAATGCAAGGAAACAATTGGGGGGGAGAGGTAGGTGTAGGAAGGAAGAAGAAAATCTGGAAATGGTTGGGAGAGATGTAAAGCTGTTTCAAGCGGTGATGTGCATTGGATGATGTGTGTTTTTATTATTGATACATTTTTCATCCCACTCCAGTATCTTTGCCAGTGGATCAGGTGGTATAGCTGAGATGGGAGGTGACCTTTGATAAGAGCAGAATATGAAAGAGTGGGGGGGGGCAGAAAGAGTTCTCTGCTTGTATTTAAATCACTTGCTATGGGTAGTATATCGATTATTTGCTTCTTTTGGTTACCCAGAAGTTTTGCCCCATCTCTTAATACCTAAAGAACAAACTTTGCTTTTCCAATACATCATAGGCAAATGTTCCTTGCAGAATAATCTTTTTAGTATTAAAGAGTGAGCTGCAATTCTGTCATTTGCAAATCTGTATTTTGCTGGCAAAGTTCATAATTTGTTCTAGCTAGAATGTTGTCTTAATGGGACCCATGACAAAATGAAAGTTTGGCTAAGTTTTTTTCAGTGATATGGAGTTGCATGCTCTCCTACATTCAGCTGGTTCTTTTCTAATTCTCTGCATTAAACTTTGAGTCCTTTCATGGAGACAGATAAAATAGAACAAAACAAAGCAGAAGTGATAACAGGAGCAAAACCAGTAGATAAAGGGTTTTAGCTAAGACTCATGGTTGCAGAACTAAGGTGAGTTCAAAAGAGGAATATATGGGTTCACGTATCTGAGAAGTCCGAAGACAGATGTTTAAGGGCACTTGGATGTCAAATCATGTCACTGGGACTCAGATTTAGTTTCTCAGGTCCTTCTCCCTTGTGCTTCTCCCACAAGGTGGCCACCGGTGGCTTCTGGCTGACGTCCACTGTGATGGCAGCCCAGTGGATGGACCACATTCATCCAAGAAGTGGGGGGTTCTGAGATAAGTTCTGGAAGTAGTTCTGTTGCCCCTGGGGTGTGTCACCTACCCACCCCCAAACGATTCCTGAGACTTAATGTCCACGCCTGGGTAAAACAGCCATTGTTTGGAATCTGAGAGTAAGCTCAGCTCTGAGAAGACATGAACGGAGTAGGGGAGAGGTGGTTTCCCAGGAAGTATTAAAGAGCTGTTACCAGAAGGAGAAATAAATGCTGGTTAGGTAAAAACAACAGATGCCCACTATACAAACAAACATTATAATCACAGCTTGTAATGAGGGCTAAGACACAATCCACGAGGATGCTTGGGTACTATGTAATGGAAGGGATATTAGGAATGGTGACATCAGGCATGGTTTGTCCAAAAAGGGATCTTTTCAGTCGGGACCTGGGGATTAGGAGGCTGCTATCAGGGAGGAAGCTTCTGGAGGTGGCAAGTAGGACACTGAATGCAAGGAACTTCCAGAAGGCCAGGTTGGCTGAAGCTCAGGGTGCAAGGGAGTGTGGCCAGAGAGGGAGTTCTGAGGGGTGCAGGAGCCAGATCACGCCGGGTGAGAGCTATGTGGCACTTCCTGTAATATCAGAAACCCACACCTGCCGAGCCTTCTAGAATTAAAGCAAGGGGCAAGAGGAGCTATAGAGAGTTGTGGAGAAGACAAAGGGAGTGACCTCCTTTTTTTCTTTGAGAAGTGTTAGAGCATTAAGTCGTTGTTTTCTCCTAGGATCTTAAGCAACTCTCCTTCTGCTACACATAACTGAATTCTACCCAATTTAACTTTGCTGCCACTCATAAAAGACAAGCATACATATATACGACACCCACTGCTTCTCCACATCCAGCTCTGATCCCTATTTTCAAAGAAACCTGATCCTCAGACCTCTACAATGACTCCTTCTAGGACGCTGAGTCGGCAGGCTTCTCGTGCTTATGTACCAAAAATCTCTGATGGGGAAGGGGGTGGATAAAGGAGAGACTTAAAAAAAAAAAAGCAGTGTGTGGACCATTGCAACCCTGAGGTCACCTGCAGAGCTGGGGAGAATGGGATGGGGACTCCTTGAATAAATCACAGTGCTTTCCACAAGGTTCACTCTGTCCAGTACCAAGCACCTGCAGCTGAGGATCAGAAATACAAAACGGTTTAATAATGGCGAGTGTTGTTAGGAATTTCAAGTATCTTCAAGGGCATTTGACTTAAATGAGCTCAGTGATGGAGTATTCAAGTAAAGAGAGTGTTGTTAATGTGCTAAATTAAAAGGCTAATCAAAGAGGCCAAGTGCTACAAATGAGAACAGGAACACAATTAGTTAATGGGGGATTGAGAGGAAGACGAGAGGGAGGGGTTTTGGGGTTTTTGTTGTTGTAGTTGCTGTTATTTTGTGTGTTGTTTTGTTTTCATATGCTTGATAGCTTCAGATTTTCCCTGAAGCCCTCAATATTTTAAAGCAACGAAAGGGGCAAAGACTCTTATGCCATTCTGTCATGTGTAATATTAAACCAAAAACAGCCTACTTTACTTTCTCAAAGAAAGAGATTGTGCCTGCATAGTCATGTAAGTACTCTTAAACATCGCAATCAAATATCATATGCAGGTAATAAAATGTTTCTTGGTGTATTCTAATTGTTAAGACATTATAATCATTAAGATCATGGACTTCGTGGTTCATCGGACTGTCGTCAGTATCAGGCCTTCCTGTATTATATACACGTAAACCTCAGTTTCTCCATCTTTGACACAGGGCCGATGCCCGCACACGAGGTTGCCATTCACTTGACGTTGAGCCAGATTGCTGAGTGGCCCACCCTGGTTTGCTTCTAGCCAGCAGCTTTTCCGTTAGTCGCTCCTTCCTTCTGGTGGGTCAGTGCCCAAACCGTCTTGCTTGCTAAATATTTCGCATGTCACTCTTGCTTAGCACAGTTTTAAAAGGTTGTGGTGAAATCAAATGCTGCATTGCAAGAAGGGTCCTCAGAATCATACACAGGAGGAGTAGGTATTTGGGAAAAATTACCTATGATCACAGTTACACTGTTAGCACAACAAGCTGTATCCCCTGCAAAGGTGAGTGAGGGTGTGCACAGTTGCAGGGGTGACCCCCCATCTGTCCACAGTGGGAAGTGGTTCAAAGAGCAGACAGTTTAAGAGCCAGCCTGATAGGGGTTCAAATTCATTTTGTACCAGCTCCTCACTATACGTGATCTTAGATATTTTACTAAACCCACTTTAAAACGGAGGGTAATACTTGAAGAAGCTTGAAGATGAGTTGACAGAATGATTTTTAGTGCTTAGCTCAGTGCTTTGCACTGAAATGTGAGACTTTAGGCTCCTCCCCCATTACTAAATAAAACTCACAAGCAGAGGGGGGAAAAAGCTTCAGAGAGGGGTAAAGAGGAAAGAAAACAGAAGATGAAAGCAGATTTGAAATTTGGGCTCAAAAGGAATGAATTAACATCAAGTCTTTGTACCCACATCCTGAAAAATGGGTCGAAGAAGATCCTCATGAAAAGTATTCTCCTTTAAAAAAGAATTATGATTACTCTTTATGAAAATAAAGGTAGTAACTGGGCATTATAAAATTGGAAACATAAATAAGAATATTAATCTCCCAAACCTGTCACTCACTGCCATTAATATCTTGATATATTTCTGCATCTTTTAAAAGATCAGTATACTTGAATTTACTTGGATTTCCTCTTCTGTCAAAAATTAGAGTCACTCTAGAAATATAATTTCATGCAAATTATTTTAGAAACAGTTTCTGGGGTTACTACGTATTTTTGAAAATATGAGTTTTTTAAGTTGGTATCATTTTTTAGCATTTGGATATAATATGATTTACTTACCCATGTCCTTATTGTTGGATGTTCTTTTTTTTTAACATAGGCCATGATAAATATTAATGAACAGTAACAACTATAAAAATGTACCAAGTGGGCAAAGGAGGATAAACAGACGAATCAGATGGAAAAATCAAATGGCCGTAAATATAGGACATTATGTTCATCGTCCCCAATGTCAAACAAATGTAAACTAAGACCAGTTTTTTTTTTTTCAAATTGAAAGAAATTTTTTTGAAGGATAATATACTGAATGCTTGCCAGAGTTTGACAGTACTCATTCTCAGGCACTTTGGGTGGAGATCTAAGCTCCTGAACGTTTTTAGAGGTTAGCTTGCAGGTATAAAGTATTTTTTTTTTTTTTAAGAGAAAAGCTGGTACTTTGTGACCCAGCCAAGGATTATTGCCCAAGGAAATCAGAGACACAGGAGAAAAAATATTATGTACAAGGATATGTGGTACTAAGTTATTTAAATACACTAAATATTTTCTCAACCTTTCATTGGAAGTTTCCATGCAGACATTTCTTGGCTTGTGTAGGACCCATTTCCATAGCTAGAAATTTATTCCTTTTGCACCAGCAAGGCACAGAAAGAAACTAAGCCAGTGCCGTACCTGTACATGATGCAGCACTGTGATTGGAGAATATCCTATTCATTGAATAAGATGGAATTCAGGAAATAATTAATACTCATATGTGATGGCAAGAAATCTCTGAGTTACATTCCAGAGCATTTATAATACTGAGCATAAAATATAACCGTGCGTACATAAGTGACATCAGAGAATTTTAGATGCTCGAAGGAGGCTCAGAGAGGGAGATAGTATGTAGCTAAGTTTATATGATCAAAAGCATGTATGGAAGGAAAAAAAAACAAATATTAAAAAGTGATACTCTTTGAAAAGATCGTTAACAGTTGATAAGGCAAAGATGAAACTTTATCAAGGTTATTAAAAGATGCATTCTGTGAGAGCATGAGTTTAAGGCACGTAGAATAGGTATTCAGTGTTTTGCATATTTTTTAAATGTGTTTGTTTGCCACTAAAGACAAATGCAGGGTTGTTCCCAAGCCTGTTCCTGTCCCTAGCCCCTCTTAATGTTAACACTTGGCTAATGCCTGGCATGAGCAGCAGTGAGTTGCAATTTCTGACTCCTAAACCAGAACCATTGGGCTCTGGTCTGTTTGCATCCTAAGTCCAGGGATTGTATAGCTAGTGAATTGCACTGAGGCCTAGATGCAAGGGTGAAATCCACTCTTTGTCCCCTCTGCCCCCCTTATCAAACCACATACCACTGTCTGGAGCTGCATCCACCCAGAGGCACGGTGCCATTTTCTCTGCACAAAGATGAGATAAGCTGTCAGTTCTTACACCTTCCAGCCTGCCCAGAGAAGGGTGCCTTTTCCTAATTCACGACAAAACAATGTAGGCAGGCAAACTCCTGCCAGAGTCTACTCTTTCTCTCATCAAGAGGAAACACTCCTCTCGCTCTTGGGCCTCAGATACCAGCTCAGCTGCTATTTGCGGGGGCTTTCCTCATGAAAATTCAAATTTGAGAAAGGAGATGAAAATGTCTACCTTGATTCTAACTTAGTAGAGGAACTGTTCTGTATATATCTATAGACTATTGGATTCCATTAGCTTCTGTGTGAACAGGGATCTGATATTGAGCCTAAATCTTTCTGAAAGCCTTAGAATTGTCTTTAGTGAAGTGTTAAATAGTAGCCTTCAAGCATTCACTTTTTAGATGTCTTCACAGGATTTAAAGGAAGAATAAAACATGCCAGGGTATTTATGAATCATGAGATTTAATAGAGACCAAAGTAGATCTTATTATTGATGTGCTTACTGCTTCATTAAATTCCCCTTAAGGTTTGCAGCATGGATATGGATCATTTGCAATAATAATTATGCAGTGATCGATTGATTGGGTCTGACATTGCACTTGTCACCTTGAAATGCAAAATCCATCTATTTTCAACAGTGTGAACATTTCTCGCTAATCTTGCACACCAGCATGCAATAGTTTATTTTATGGAGAAAGTACAATTTATAAAGTTTGGAGACTTAACATTAACCTTTTGCTAAAAACTGAAGTATCACTTGTCATTTAACAGAGAAATGAAAATCATCCAACCAGCAATTTTTTTGAGATTAGAAAACACAGTCTAATTTCAAAAGAACTTTTCAAACCAAAAAAGCATGTACTTCAATTGAGTGCTACCAGTGTACTGTGAGCGTTGCAATTGACTGAGCCTTCCCACGGAGCGTGGACGATACAATTGCAAGCTTGAGCCTAATTCTGCGTCTGTGCGTGCACATGAGCACGCACGCACACACACACCTGTCTACCTTTTTATCCGTCTACTATTCATTTATTTATTTGCACGCCCGACTCTCTAAGTAATTCTCTCTATTCCTTAAAACAATAATGGAAAGTTCTGTGTCTGAAAAGTGTGGGTGCTTCCCAACGTTTCTGCACAAGATATTACTGTATGTTTTACCACTTGAAGATTCACACATTTCTTTCCAAGTTGTGATTTTTTTTTTTTTAAATAGGGAATGGAAAACCAGTGACCTCATTTTCTTGCATTTTTATCAACTTTGATTTCTAGAACTTGAACTGTATTGAAGTGATGACGTGGCCCAGTCTCTAGTCAGTTTAGCAGCATGTAATCATGCCTGGAGTTGCTTCTGAAGGGCCAGGCCTTGGGCCTGGAGAAAACAACAAATGAAGCTGGTGTGACCCTTTATCCACATGGAACTTGGGTTCCAACAAAGAAGTGGCCCATTTTTAGTCTTACTGAATTTAGAAATGCAGAAATGTAATAATTGACGTGAAAGAGATTCACAACATACTAATGAATTAGATGATAAGTGAAAAAAAAGGAATATACACTAAGATCCCCTTTGAAATATATTAAAAATAATAATGATATGAAGGAAGGTTTGATTATTATCCCCATGATGCGTGTTATGAATTTGAAGACTAGAGAGGTTAAAATGCCTAGGATGTATGAGCTAATAAGTATCAGAGAGCCAGAATAATAACCCAGAAAGTCAGGCTGCAGAGGCCAGGCTTTGCACAATTTATTTCTAGAAGTGTGTATACACACCAGGATGGTATTCCTGGTGGCTCTTTTCTTCTTTTCGCTTTCCTGCAGTCTCAAATTTTCCCTGTTATGTATAGATGATATTTACATAATAAAAAACAATTTAGTGAAACATAAATGAATAGAAAAAATAAGCCTCCTGTAGGACACAATAACCAGCAAGCATCGTAGTATCAGAATTTGCAAAGACAGACCTGCAAGGTACTGAACGATATTTCAGAAGTCTCCAGTCCTGTTACCTAAAAGGAATTTCCCTCTAAGCCATGAGGAACTACCAATTCCTAATGACACCATTTGCCAAAGCTCTTCACAAGTGTGAGTACCCTCCAGTAGCTGTTTCTGTTTGCTGACCCGAGTCTGTCTTCCAAACGTGCATGGACACCTGGAGTCTGCCAGCCGTTCGCCGGTTCAGACAACTTTGCCTCCCATTCCATAATAACAAGAGTACAAAACAGAATTTAACCTTTTTCTTGTGGTTTTCACACATACAATCTGAAATCATCTGTTAAAGCCTTCCTAAATGATGGCTGAATGGTATATACAGATCAAGTCTAAGTTAAATAATAAAAAACAGCATTCATATATCAAATGCCAGGTGCTACATTGAAGACTTTGCATTATTAAACTTATCCCCATCTCCCCTTCAACTCCTCCAACAGAATTGAGGGTATAACACGGTGCCGGTAGTTACTGTGGCTTCTCATGGGACAGAACCAGTGTAAACTGCAAAAGCTTCTAAGTGAAACTGGGCATCTTGCCTTATCCCCATCAGGAGACAATGCCCTTCTGATTAAGATAGGCTGTTCTAATTCTGAGATTAGGAAAACTGTGTCAGGGTAATAGATGAGAAAAGTGATATTTAGAAAATTAAAATAACAGGGGGCCTGGGTGGCTCAGTGGGTTAAAGCCTCTGCATTAGGCTCAGGTCATGGTCTCAGGGTCCTGGGATTGAGCCATACATCGGGCTCGCTGCTCAGCGGGGCTCTCTCTCTGTCTGCCTCTCTGCCTGCTTGTGATCTCTCTCTCTCTCTCTCTCTGTCAAATAAATAAATGAAATCTTAAAAAAAATAAGTAAAGTAATTTGCTCAAGATCTGGTTTGCCGCCTGGCTTCGAAATTAATGATAAAGTAGGAGGAGAATGTTGGGCTTCTGAAGTCAAATCAGGACCTCTTCCTACTACATTGCTAACTCCTTAGTGTGGCTGTTTCAACTAGGGCACCCAAAGACAAGTGTTTTTCCTTTTGGTTACATGTTCATGGCCAGTGGAGATAGGGACATAAGCCAAGGGACTCTAATGTACGCTTTCTTCAATGACTTGCTCTGTTACTGGGTATTTCTCTGCCTTCTTGCAATCATGGCTGGCCCAAGTAACCAACTCCAATAGGCTTACGCAAAATCATGCATATATGGAAAATTTACTGACATACTAAACAGAAGATTTAAAAGGAAGGTCTCAGATGCAGCTACATCAAGAAACTCAGATAATATTCTTAAGACTATTATAGATATAGATATAGTCTATAGAGGTCTCTACAGATTAGATAGAGATATATAGACAGATCTATCTAAAATATACACAGATATAAACACGTACGTATGTATACAGACATACATATATATCCAGACATATATTTGTCTTTCCTTTTCTCAGCTTTTTTTTTCTTTCCTTTTTTAAGATTTTATTTATTTATGACAGAGAGACAGGGAGAGTAGGAGGGGGAGAAGCAGGCTCTCCGCTGAGCAGGGAGCCCGACTTGGGGCTCAATCCCAGGACCCTGAGCTGAGAGCAGATGCCTAATGGCTGAGCCACCCAGGTGCCCCAGCTCTGTTTTCTTTGATGTAGGCTTCAGTCACAGACAAGCCCTTCTACCTGGTAGCCACCAGCAGTTCCAAGCTTCTGTTCTTCTAGCTAAGTACCTCCAACTGAAAGACAGCATCTTTGCCTCCAGAGTCTTTTCAAGTTTAAGCAAAAAGTTTCAGTACTGCCTTTCATTGGTCCAGCTTAGGGTATATGCCCATCCATTAGCCAATCACATTGGTCCAGCAGTAGTATATGGCCACTGGACAGGTGTGGATCACATGACCATCCAAGGAGGCCAGAACTTTCATTTGTGCATCCATTTGATCTGAAAATGGGGAAGGTGGGATCTATTCAAGACAAGTGGAGGTGGGCAATTAATGCTAGGCAAGGAAAACAGTTGTTCGTGACTCATTTTTGCCTTTCCTAGTGACAGCTCTCTGAAAGGATTGTCTAGCAGGATTTCTTACTGCACAAATCTCTCGGGATTTGAGAGAAATCTCGGGACTGAGAGAAGGTCCTAGAATATTTATAATTATTTAGTATCCCCCTGATGAATTCCTCCATACTTCTTAAAAATCCTTTGCTACAGGTTTGTAACAGCACCATGAACTCTGAAGATGTAGTTCACGTCTTGAGTCTAGTCCACCTGTGTGCTCCATTGTGTTTTTAACTACCACATGCATGGCGGCTGTGTGTGTGGATGTGCGTGTCCATACACATGTGTGTGTCCATCTTTACAGATAACTCTGCTATCCATCCTGGTCAGAGAACAGGCAGCTTTAGCTAATCATATAGTAAGTTTAGTTGAGAATTGGCTAATGCCAGGATCAGATTGAAAAGTATATTGCATTTCCCCATCATTTGTTTTACATTTCTGTTGATAAGACAAACAAAAGATTAGATACCCTGGGTGATTTTCAGTGATGAACCTGTCTTTGGAATCTCTTAAAATTCAATAGTTTGTTGGTCCAAGACTACCCATTGTCTTTTTGCTTAAGTGTTTGGATTTTCTATGTGCTTCAGGACTTTTTCTTTTGGAAATTAGTCTGTCTCAAGACCCTGGAATAATAATCACTGTTTGGTTTCTGGTGTAATGATTTAATTTAGTTCAACAAACATTTATTGAAAGTCTTTTGGGTGAAACCCTATGCTAGGCCCTGGAGATATGAATTCATAACCCATAATCCCTGACCCCAGGAAGCCCCAAATTTATTAAGGTGAATTAGGTGGGGAGTGATCTGAGCAGATGCCCCCAAAGGTGTCTGAAGAACAACATTAAAGAGATACACAGTAGATAAAATAGAAAACTAATGAATTAGTTAAACCTGTATTTCTCATGAGCAGGCACTCTTCTTGTTAGTGGGTATGCGAAAGTAAGGAGATGGACAAGATCGTCCATGGCATGAAGCTTGCTTTCTCGTGCAAGAGACAGACTGCTAACAGGCAAAGCAAATACATGAATGTATGAAGACAATCGGTGGTAGGTGCTCTGAGGGACTTAAGTGGGATTTGAGGCAGAGTTGTCAGGAAGGGCCTCTTGGAAAAGGGGATGTTAAAGTAGATTCCCAAAATGAATCCAGCTCTGCAAAGAGCCAGTGCAAGAACATTCTAGGCAGCAGGAGCAGGAAGTGTGGAGTCTCCACGGTTGAAAGAGATGGCTAGGTTCAAAGTTAGAGCAGCTGGAGGGTGGTAAACAAGAGGGGAAGTGACAGGTGATGAGGTCTGAGGTCAGAGAGAAGGTGGGGCCTTCTTTCAGGGGCTGAAAGGGCAGGCAGGGAGCTTATATAGAAGTGTAGCACATTCAGGAGGTGGTGTTAGCTCAGAATGTCGGGAAGGAGGCCACCTAGGGTGAGAGCCGGACCACATCTAGAACTTCTTGATTATTGTCCATTGTCCTCCTTCTTCAGGATGGTTTATTTTTAAAAAAATGTCATTAAGGAATAATTAATACCTACTAAACGGCATACATTTAAAGCGTACGCTTTGGTAAGTGTTGAGGTCCTTGCGTAGCCAGGAAGCAGTCACCACCATCAGGAGAGTGAGCGTCTCCACTCTCAAGTGTCCTCCTGCCCCTCTGTCATCTCTCCCTGCCGCCCTCCTCAAGGCAGCTGCTGATCTGCTTTCTGTTTCTATACATTAGTTTGCCTTTTCGAGCATTTTATATAAATGGAATCATGGAGTAGGCGGGGTTACTTTTTATAGCCGTTAAACCTACACAGAATTTGAGTCTTCTAATCTTTTTCTCATATGTGTCCTTTGTGTCTGAAAAGGATCTTTAAAGTCATTTAACAGTAACCTCTTTTTTCTACAGTTGAGGTCTTAGAGCGTGTGTTTGCTTGACTCAAAAGAGTTTAGGGATTTTCCTGACTTAAAAAGACAGAATTTGGCTCCCCTTTCCTTTCCTCCATTATTATTTCAGAATATACCATTGACCTAGAAAAGATAAAGAGGGAAGAAAATGACGAAAAAGTGGGGAAATGGGAACAGAGTGACAGAGAGACAAACCAGGGGAAGATGCTGTTTAATGCTTCTGCTCTCAGAAATAGGATGCAGGGATGACCCATCTTGAGCTAATTAGAATCAAATAAAATACATCTCACTACACTTGTGGTCGACATAATTCAATCTCTGTTGATTCAGAATGGCCTTGGGGTCATCATGACATCAACTCTGGAACCAGAAGTGTGGCAGAAAGGGGTCACTAGAGAACTCGCATTCAAAGAGCAAGTGTGCATGTGTGCTAACACACGTGTTCACCGTTCTCCCCAGTAACAATAAGGAGCTAACTCATTTATATCTTATTTATATACAATTTATGCTTTGCTGCTTCCCAAAGAATTTGAAAGCACTCCCAAGTCGTAGAGCATATAATGGATGACTTTTAGATGTTAACCTACACAGAGGCCGGATGTAAAATTTATCCCTACAACCCTTTATCAAGCTTTTGTCAAGTACACGTTTATTAGGCAACTACTATCTCCGAGATATTTTTCTAGGTACTCGTATACCCAGTGGTGAACAAAATAATTACCGCAGTCTCTTTATTTGCCTACGCGTGTTTTGTATTTGAGTGTGGTTCCCTGGGATTTGTTAAATATATTCTGAATTGATTGTAAAATAAGAAAGCCAGTCCAATGCAGAGGAGGAAGTTAAATTAATACACCAGTTTGGCAATAGCCATTGCAATTAAAAATGCCCATACTGTTGGATCTTCTAATTGTACTAGTAGACATTTTCTTAGAGTCACTTACCAGTGTGCACAAAGATGCATGTTTAATGAGGCTCATACAGCCCTGCTTGTTGATCTGAAGTGCCCATCAAGGTAGAACTGGTTAGACAAGCATGAGACATACTTGGGATTGAATATTGTTCATTTATGAAGAGCGTGATGTTGACTCACCTGCACTGCCATTGAACAAACTCTTAGACGTACGGTTATGGGTTTGGGGGGGAGCAGGAAGCATACAGGACATGTGGTAGGCTTCCATCTGTCAACAGGGTGGAAAGGGGCTATATCTGTGCTATGTAACAACACAAGACACTTAACTTTAGAAAAGTTTCCATGGATCAGGGAAGCTAGGATGGGCAAAGGGAAACCTCCTTGAATTAGTTTAAATATTTACAGTGTACATGCATGGATTTCAGTTTTGTTAAACGGGCTTTAAAAGTAGATACATAGATAAAATGGTAAGTAAAGGACATGCAAATATTTCTAATATCTAGCTTAGGGTGTCTTATAATGATTTTATGCAGAAGTCCCATCAGGTTTCTATTCTGTCTCTCTTCCCCCTTTACCATGCCCTGACACAAACAAACAAAAGGAGGTTAGGGTATCCCCACAACCACACCCTCTCATCAGATTCCCCCTACTACCAATGAAATTAATGATCTGTTAACTGCTTCTCAGACCCCTAAAGCAGTATGGAGCCCTGAAGGAAGGGAATGCCCTCAGGTGGATACATCCCACCTCAACAGTGATGCTCCTTTGGATCAACAGGGAGGGGCACTTGTGAACCAGGTGTAGGACTGGGGGTCTCAGCTCAGAAGAGGAGGATCTCTGTGACTGGGGACTGGAGAAAGGGGATGAGAGAACTTCATGGTACCCACGTATCCCAAGCACAGATGTAGGACAAGGGATCCTAAGAAGAAAGCCATGCAAGGACACAACTTCCACTATTTAATAACAGTGGTGGATTCAAGGAGTGAAGGGGCTCAAGGCAGAGAAAAAAAGGAGTAATTCCAGACAAAAACAGAAATTGAGGTTAGCCCCTTGGGCAGTTTCATTATTTCATTCATTGGTTCGTTCATTCATTCATTGAACAAAGATGAATCGATACTTTCTTTGGGACAGATGCTGTGCCACATAATGGCATGTGATGGGGGGCATTGCAGATAACCTCTCAGAGAAATATGCAGTTATAAATTGTGATAGGGATTGTTGAAGAAACTTGCAGAGTGAAACAGAAGGGACCGATCATATCACAAGAACAGAGGAATTCTCATTCTCCTATTTATTTAGAAGTCTGCTACTATTAACGATTACTAACATCATCCCCACTTTACAGTCGAGGACACTGAGGGACAGAGAGATCAAGCTGTTCCTCTCTCACAGCAAGTATGAGTGGAGTTAGGATTTGAATAAATTAACACAGGGCTCAAGCTTAAAGAGAGATTGAGTCTGCACAGGGGGTCGTTTTAAGTGTAAAATCCATGATCTTCCTGGTTCATAGTAAACAGAGATCGATGCTCAAGTGGTTAACAGTGAGCAGGGATCTCTCAGCACAAGGAGTCATGTAGTTGCTTTGGTGACGTTTGGAGTGTTAATTTGGGACAGGAAGGACCCTAAACCATATCCACTGCCCATAGTTAAATGAAACAGAGCCCAGACAAACTAGAGACTGTTATTAATAGTCTAGATAAAGACTGTGATCATTGTTTTTATTTTATAAAAATAATGTGACAAAATGATAATGCCACAGGAGAAAAATTAGTGACTAAAAACTGAAATGTCTGTGTGATGTACTCAAACCCCCAAAGCCATAATGGGCTTGGTAAAGGATGTGGTGTTTTTCCCTAGGGCCACTGGCAATGAAAAATTAGGGTTCTGAACCTTAGGTTGTGGATGGACATCGAGGTATCCATATAATCCCTAAAATAAGATGTTGAACCATCTTTCTGGGAGAAAGTCTTTATCCCTTTCTTATTCTTCTAGAAGGACATGGTGCCCCACCCCCCCCCCCGAAAAAAAGGTTTAGAAAAACTGCTCTTCTCAAAAAGCCAAGGAACTGTGGTTCCCTATTTTGAGACATTTGGCAAATCTCATTTTCCTACAGATGTTGTTGGACATAAATTGATGATTTCAAGAAGCAAATAGAATATTCTGCAATGGTTGGTATTAAGGAGTTCAGTGTGATCAGATGGGGCTTTGTCAAATTGAAGTATTTGAATTAACTCACACCGTAAAAGTGGAAGTGTAAAGCTTTGCTTTTCTTCCAAGCTAATCAATGAAGATTAATATTCTATGGGAACCTGATTTCGCAGATGGAGCTGAGCTGCACTATTTTCCCTTCCATTTTTTCCTCATAGTAAATAAATCATTTTTATTATACTGTATGAATTTACTTAGCTCTTTTAATAGCCTTTGTAAGAATAATGCTTCCTTTGATTATATTACATTTTTAAATGTGTGCCATGTGTAATACAATTCTGCTGTTGGGGGGAGGGGGCAGTGAGAAGAGACGACTTGCCGAATATATCAGCCTTACCAGCTTCTCCCCTGTGTTTTAAATCAGATGAAGAAATGTCTGGATACCCTGGGAATTTTAGGAGTAAATTACTAAGTGTTCGCTTGGATAAAAAGTGTTCATACCTGTGCTTTGTCTAAAACTTTTTCTACTAGGGAGGATCAGATTAATCTGAAAGGACTTGGTCTTTGTAAAACTGTTCTGGTTGTTATTTTGTACCTTTTTTATCTTTGAGGTACTGGCAAATTTATTTGATTTTTTTTTCTCCCTTAAAGGAGGGAAATAAACTTTGTAATTTCAGGGCTAACATCCACACTGTATAAATTGATCAGCCAAATCGAGAAGCTGCTGACTGGTTGATGTGACATATACTGCGAATAGTCTCATGCACAATTGACAAACTGACTTCTCACCCTGCGAACTTGGGGGTTTAGCCCTTAACAGACAGATACAGCATGACCTAGTCCGCTTGTATTTTGCATGAGGCAAGAGGAGAGAGGGAGGGGGGAGCAGAGGAGAGAGAAGCAGGTAAGAAAGAAAGAAGGAAAGGCAGGGCGAGGGAAGGGGAGAGAGAGAGAAAACAGAGACTCAGAGAGAGATTTCATGAGAGACAAAAATATAGTATGGTTTTATTCATCAGGCCGAATCTTAAATTATTAAAGCTCCTGATGAGAAGAAATCAGAGTTTCCCAAACTTGACCTATGTCTTTTTGTGCCATTTACCTTGTATAGAGTCAACAAACTAATCCTCTTAAAGTGTTGCGTCCAAGTCACTCTCATGTTCAGAACCATTAATAAATAGCTCTGCACACACTATTAGGGGATTAAAAATCAGTACTTGTATCTGATAATTTAAGGTTTTCTTAAATCTAGCCTCAGTATGCAAACTGTGTGTTTGTGTGTGTGTGTATGTATGCACGCGCGCGTGCCTCAAAGTAGTAAGAATAAGCTCATGGAACCTTGGTTCTCTGTCTGCAATTTGTTAGTCGTGTGACAAAGATCAGTCATGTTTTCCAGGCCTCAATTTTATTTTTGTAATGGGAATAATACCAGTAAAGGCAATAATGGTGATGACAGCAATGTAATGTTTTTTAAGTGGTTTAAAGAATGTTTTTTAGGGGAAGGAATCAAATCACAGACCATATCTGCAGGTGCTCCCTCCCTCTCGGCGGTCACTGGCACTGCTGCTTGTTCAGACAGGGATACAAGGGTGAATCAGACTCTTGTAACTCAATGCAGAGAAGGCTTCGCGAGCCTGATGGAAGGCATCATTGAATGCCTCTACTCATTCTGGACATGCCGGACCATTGTCAATTCCACATTGAGCCCTCTGGGGAGACCTCAAGTCCTGATACTCTATAGGGTTGATTTGAATGGAGATCCAAGAGCACAGGTTCCAATTTTGTGGATAAGAGTAACAGTCCATACCCCCTACCTCTTTTGGACTTCGGTGGCTGATTTTGTCACAATTAAGTGGAAAGACAGTGATAAAATAGGTAGACAGTACAAATCGTACAAAGCAAACAGTAAGGGTCCCCCTTCTTCCATCACCCCCTACATTGTCCTCTTGCTGACAATGTGTCATCAGTGCGCTGTTTAGCTATGTATTAACTTTCTCTTACTTTCTTAGCTATCTTGGTAAGTAAGCTTAGTAAGATAGCTTAGTAGCTATCTACTTACTTTCCATCTAGATATACATTAGGTCCCACCACATGGCGTTGCTGATATTTGACCATTTAGACTTATAAAAACAGCAATGTATTATGCTTCAACTGAATATACATCCATATTATAAACACATAAGGGCATATTATTTTAACCCAGATGAACATACTCTATACTCTTTCTGATTCAGTACCCTTCCACTCAATAATGTTTTGGACATCTTTGCATGTCAAAATGTGTAGCTGTATCACGTTCTTTTTAAGGCTACATAAACCCTTATGTTATGAATATGTCCTCATTTATTTGAATATTTATTTCCTTATTAACAGATATTAAGCCTCCTGCCCCAGTTTTCATAATTATCAGCAATGCTGCATGTCCACCTCAAAATGTACACCTTTGTGTGCATCGGTGAATTTTTTACAGAACATATGCCTAGAAGTAGACACCTCGAGCCTTTTAAAAAATCACCCATTATGTCATTTGCATGGTGAGTGCTTAGTAAATTTGTAATTATATGACCAATGATGTATGTACAATGAGCTCTATGAACAGAAACCTCTCATCTTCAATTTGACAAAGTGATCTCTTACCGCATACTCAGGCCACCTTAAGGAAAAAAAATATGGAAAACGTTTTTATCTCTTAATTGTTCCTAAGAGATGAGTTGGTTTTAAGAGGGAAGGAAGTTCTTATGTGGTTGTTTAGAAAGTCGTGAGATGCAGAATACAGTTAGGAAAGTGACACGTGTGCCTGAATGGGAGTGTGCACACGTTTTGGACATTTTATGTCCAAGTTGGTATGAAAAATGTGAATCCTTGAGGGAGCTGCCATTTTGCTATTGAGGTCTAAGGTCGTGTATCTAACAGTTCTAAATGTCTACCCCTGGGAAGCAAGTATATGCTCACTGTTCCTTTTAATAAAGGCACAGAAATGGACCATGCAGTCTGCATCAAAGCATGAGTGAGTGCTATTCATTTTAAGAAGCACTCAAGCACTGTGAAAATTAACACTGGAACATGGTTCCAAATGAAAGCGACACCATGGGCCTAATGAGAAACTGAATACCATATATTCATCTCCCCTAGTCTGGGACCTTTCTCTTCTGTCATTTGAGTGGTTCTGAAACGCCTTCTCCTTCTGGGCAGTCTCTTCAAGGCTGAGCTGCATCTCTCACTTCCTTCCCTTGCCTGGCTGCAAATGAGAGCCCCTCTAGCTTTTTCCTTCCAGTCTCCACCGCAGTTTGGGGTTTAATCACGTGGGAAGCCCTGATTCCTTTCTGTTTATGTGCCCATCTCTGTCTTTCTGTACTGGTGTCTTTCACTTTGGGTGTGATGGTTTTTATGTTTTGCAAACAGCCAAAGCTGACTGATGAATATACCCTATTTGTGGGTTGGTTTGCTTCTGAGCAAATCAAACTTTGGAAAATTGTCTGGGTAGGGAAGGGTCACTTAGCAATGAAGCTAATGCTGTTAGGGGCTAGAGAAGGGGTCTAAGGTTGCAAATAGGATAAAGGCTTGAAAATTTCCCTAAGCATTTGCTTAAAATCATGTGTTGCATAATGTTCCTCAAATAATGATCAAACAGATATTTTCTTTTTAGTATTCAATGTCATGCCTTCCAGGGAGAAAAATGGTATGTTTCCTTTACATTATTGATGAAAAAACTCCAGGTGAAGGCTAGCCATTCCCATGTTAATGGATTTTTAGAATGGCCACCAATCCTTCATGGAAAAATACCTTTTTCGAGCGCTTGCTGTGTACCAGGGATGTTGATAGATATTAGGTATATGCTGGTGAATGAGATGCACAAAAGTCCTACCTGAGCCCATGAGGCTTACAGGCTGATGCTATTGGCTCTGTTGTCTACTGCTCTGTAACAGGTGATAGCACTGCTTAGTGACCAGAAATAGCACACCTCTATCATTTCACAGTTTCTGTGGGTCAGGAATCTGGGAGCATCTTGAATAGTTTTGGTAGGTGTTGGTTGGGCAAAAACTATGTCAGGGCTCTAGCAGAGGAAGATCTGCCTCTTAGCTTTTCTTGGTGGGTCTCAGAAAGTCTGCCTTCGTTGACATTGGTCTCTCTAGAAGACTGCCTCATGACAAGGTTCCTGGATGCCCCAGAGTGGGCAGTTCACGGGACAGTGAGAAAAGACACTAGGATGGAAATCACAGGCATTTTATTACCTCATCTTGGACATGGCATCCCATCAGTTCCGCTTTACTTTAGTTGTTAGAAATGAGTTTGTTAGTCTAGCCCACCCTCGAGGAGAGGGAGTCACACAAGGATAGGGATCATTGGGGACCATCTCAGATGCTTCCTACCACCTTTATTACATGCTTATTACCCTGGGAAGCACTGAAAAAAGCATGAAATGATGGTGATAATGGCCAGTGACATTTATTGAGGATTTAATATCATAACAGCTTTGTTTTAAGGCTCATGGTAATAAAGGCTCACATTTATTGAGCAACTACTGAGTATCAGGCACTGTGCTTAGTGTTTCATGTGCCTCTTCGCATTTAATTCTCCAAACAGCCCTCATGGGTGGTATTGTGTACCCATTTCCAGATGTGGAAATGGAGGCACAGGCATCCGCGACCTCTGAAACTCCCTTCTCCATGTCACACACCATAGGCCCACTTTTCTGTGCCATTCATCAACCACAGAGTGGGTCTAAATTGACTTCCCCCACCTTGAATATCCAGACACAGAGAAAACTCAGCCAACCGATCAGGTGCTCACTGTGTTTCTGGAAGCCTAGGGGTAAGTGGTAATTGCCTTGAGCAGGTCATGGGGAGTTATACAGAGTACTTTTGGGGCAAAGCTATTGCATTTCATGGACATAGGTCACATTCAACAATACCTCTGCTTGTCCCAGCCTTTCCTCCCAAATCAATTTAGAGGAAGCCGGCCTCACTTCATAAGCAAATAAGTCTTCAGTAAATAGTCAGCGTCCACTTTTGTTGCTACTCTCACCTAATGTACATCTCCATTCAGTGAGTCTATTAACGCTTAAAACTGAACCTTTCAGAAAAGAAAATGAAAACCCCTGATACCAGTCGGGGCCGTGGGAATTAGAAAATGCAGTTCGTGTGACTTGGCACAACCTAGTGAGGCTGCCATTAGGGGATTCATTAAGAAGCACTCTACTCACTTTTAAGATAAATGGAGACAGAGAGGGCTCTGGAGGTGCCCACCATGCATTTGGTTGATGGTTATGACCTACTTCTCTGTACCAGACACTGTTCTAGGCATCGACATATGACAGCACGTAGGACACAGACTGTCTCCTCAAGGCTTTCACAGTTTATTGGGAGTAGTCAGCAGATGACCTAAATAACATGTGACATGTGCTAGGCCAAGGGGATTTAGGATTCTGTGGGAGCAGATGGTGTTGAGAAGAGTAATGCAGGGAAGACTTCCTGGAGGAGGAGTTGTCTAAGCTGAGAGCTGTAAGCCAAGAGTGAGACAAAAGACAAAGGAGAAGGCAACTTGCCAGCATTAAGTAAAACACCTGCAGTTAACAGAAATCATGGTGCATCTGTGCAACTGCAAGGCATCCAATCTGTTGAATAAAGGACAACCAGGCGAAAGCTGGAAAGAAAAGACAGAGAAGTGACCGGTTGGAGGAGTAGCTAGAGTTCAGATCATGATGGGGCTTTTAAGCCACATTAAAGAATTGAGGTTTTATAGCAAGTACGTTGATGGGAGGGGGGTACTGTTCTTCTGTCAATGAACAGTCTAACTCATTTTCAAATTTTTATCAGAGCGCTTTGGGAGTACTTTTGAATCAATGCTAAGGTGTTAAAATCCCTAATATTCTACGTTTCTGGTAGCCATAAGACACAGAGGGAGGCATTATGAGGTAGTTATTAAGAGAACAGTTTTTGGAATCAGGTGTAAGTTGGAATTCTAGCTCAGTCATTGCTTAATGTACGACATTGGGGAAGTTGCTTAGCTTCCAAGAATCTCCATTATCCCATCTGAAAAATGGGGATAATATAATCCTTACCTCTTAGAGCTTTATAAGGATTGTATTGTATTTACTGCAGAGCAAATTACCACACTTAGAAGCTTAAAACAGTACACATTTATTCTTAGAAGCTTAAAACAGTACACATTTATTAGCTCACAGTTTCTGTGCACATGGCTTAGCAAGGTCCTCTGCCTAGGATCTTAAAGACTGCAATCAGGGTATCAGCCAGGACTGGATTCTCATCAGATGCTTCTCTGGAGCTTTCTCCAAGTACCCTCAGGTTGTTGGCAAAATTAATTTCCTTGTGGTTGTAGGTTTCATGGCAGCTTGCTTCTTAAAAGCCAGAAATGGAAACAGAGAGAAAAGGAAAGAGAAGGGTGGTGGGGGGAGGGAAACAGAAAGAGACATAAACTTTAGCAAGAGACGTTTTCTATTGTAATCACATTTATGAATATTTGTGATGTAATCACAAATATCCTATCACCGTTGCTGTATTCCATCAGTTGGAAGTACATTGCAGGTTCCAGCCACACTCGAGGGGAGACTTCACAAAGGCTTGAATGCTAGATGACAGAGGGTCAGAGTGGTAAGCTATCTGAAGTCTGTATGCCTCAAGAATCTAGTAAAGTCATGGGAAGAAAGAAAGAATGAAAGACTATAGCCTGGTGCCTGGCACAGAGAGAATTTACTCGGATCTGTCAACTGTTGTTATAGTTAGTCATATGATTTGAGGATGATGCAGTCAACTGTTGCTGGTGGTTTGTTTACCAAGATACATTCATTGGAGGTACTATGACTGGTCAGCCCTGTTGGCCCGAGGATGCTAAGAGGGAGACATCACAGTTCCCTTTCTCGTATTGTAGATGAATGAAAGCCACCTTCTATAAAAGTAAGCCCCAGATGGAATTCTATCCAGTGCTGCGATGAGTCTGCTCATATACGACCATGCATTTGACTCCAGCTAAGAATACAGAGCACATATCCCACCTCTGAGCCTGGCTGTATTCACTGTATGCAGAAGGCAGTAAGCTTTTCATGCACTTGTGTATATGCATGCGTGTGCATATTTGTCTTTGCATGCATATATGTGGATACACACTCAGGTATGTAACTGGCAGCTGCCGTCCTATCTCTGTATGGTGAACTAGTTACTGAATCACTGGAACTGTTGAGAACCTGCACTGGGGTAAACATTATGCTAGGCTCTCATGTTACAACAGTAGAAAGTATACTATATGAACTACTTTCAAAAAGAGCAAATTATTGTGGCAGATAGGACAAATAAACAGACAATTTAAAAATGCCATGTGGGAGTTCTATTTCCAGATAAGATAGAACATGCTGAGAATGACCGCCACTCTGTCTCTTCTACTGAATTTGAGACAAAGTCTACTTCAGAGCAAAGAAAGTAACTAGGATATAGGGACAGAGCATAACTATAAAAGCGTCAAGTCACTAGGAAGATATAGCAATCCTAAATGCATATGTACCATGCTGCAGAGCTTCAAAATACATGAAACAAAACCTGACAGAATTGAAAGGGGAAATCCACAAATACAGTGGAGGGGTTTTTAAGACCTCTCTCTCAGTATTTGATAGAATCTCTAAAGAGAAACATCTGCAAGACCATAGAAGTGAACTACACCACCACCCAACAGAAAATCATTGAAATATATAATCCACGCCATCCAACAATAGCAGAATACGCATTCTTTTTGAGCTCGCATGGCACATTCACCAAGATAAACCATATTCTGGGTCATAATATCAACCTTAACAAATTCGAAAGAATTTAAATCATACCACACTTTTCCTTGATAAAAATAGAATCAAACTGGAACTCAGTGATGTAAAGTTGACAGGAAAACCTACCTACAACAACAGGTGAGACTAATCCATGATGCAAGAGGAAATCTCAGGGAAATTACAATGTATTTCAAATGGAAATAAAATTAAAATGCAAAGTACAAAATATGTGATAGGAAGCTAAAGCGGTGCTTTGAGGAAAATTTATAATGCTAAATGCTTCTATTAGAAAAGAAGAAAGTTCTCAAATCAATGATCTAATAAACTTTAATCTTAAGAAACTGGAGAATTAAGAGTAAGAAAATGGAAACAAAGAAGCAGACAAAGAAGAAGGTAGTAAGTATGAGAACAGAAATCAATGAAATTGAAATTAGAGAAGCAAGAGAAAATCAGTCAAACCAAAGCAGATTCTTCAAGAGTATTAAAAAATGATAAATCTCGAATAAGACTGGCAAAAGAAGAAAATGATAAATATTAGAAATATCACATGCTTTAAAGAGATAGTAAGAACATGTTACAATCTATGTATATTTATTCAACAACTTAGACTAATTCCTTGAAAATTAGTACCAAAACTCACCCAAGATGAACTAGATAATATAAACAGTACAGAACTTTTAAACGACCTTTAATTTATTTAGAATATCCTTCTAAGACAAATATTTATAGACTTGAATGGTATCACTGTTTATTCTACCAAACATTTAAAGTTGAAAAAAAAACACCAATTATACATGGTTTCTTCCAGAATAGAAAAAGAGGGCAGAACACATCCCAACTCATTTTATGAAGCTAGAACTAACCTGATAGCTAGCCAGGTAAAAGACATACAAGAAAAAGAAACTATCTTGGGGCGCCTGGGTGGCTCAGTTGGTTAAGCTACTGCCTTCGGCTCAGGTCATGATCCCAGGGTCCTGGGATAGAGCCCTGCATCGGGCTCTCTGCTCAGCAGGGAGCGTGCTTCCCCCCTCTCTCTCTGCCTGTCTCTCTGCCTTCTTGTGATCTCTCTCTCTCTGTCAAATAAATAAATAAAATCTTAAAAAAAAAGAAAAGAAAAAGAAACTATCTTGTGAAGATGGACAAAAAAGTATCCTCAACAAAATATTAACAAATCAAATCCAGCCACATGTAAGAAGAGTAACACAGCAAAATGAAGTAAGGTTTTCCCCAGGAATGTAAGAGTAATTTAATATCTGAAAAATATATGTAATTCACTATATTAACATAATAAAGAAAATAACAGGACCCTTTTAAGCTAATGCCAAAATATATTTGAAATATACAGATGGACACTGACGACAAAAACTCTCAACTAAAACTAGAAGAGAGGGATGCCTGAGTGGCTCAGTGGGCTAAAGCACTTTCAGGTCATGAT
Source organism: Nasua narica (assembly GCA_028533885.1). Classification (NCBI taxonomy): domain Eukaryota; kingdom Metazoa; phylum Chordata; class Mammalia; order Carnivora; family Procyonidae; genus Nasua; species Nasua narica. Next base: position 5,318,230 of record CM052805.1, read on the forward strand.
CTCAGTATCCTGGGATCAAGCCCCATGTTGGGGCTCAGGGGGGAACCTGCTTCCCTTTTTCTCTGGCTGCCTCTCTGCTTACCTGTGATTTCTTTCTCTGTCAAATAAATAAATAAACAAACAAGCAAATAAATAAAACTAGAAGAGAACTACCTCAACCTGATAAAGGGCATCTGCCAAAAACCCTATAGCTGACGTCATTGAGAGCAGGAAAAAGGAAATGAAGGCCACCTTTACCACTGCTATGTGATCTGTCTTGGAAGTCTTAGTGCAGTAAGGCAAGAAAAAGAAATAAAGAACATACTTATTAGAAAGGAAGAAATAAAAATGTACTTATTCACAGACAATATTTAGAAGGTCCCAAGAACTCTCTAAAAGCATCTTAGAACTGATAAATGAGTTTAGTATTGCACCAAGATGCAAGGTCAAAACACAAACATCAGTCTATATACTATATCACTATCTATATCTGTATCTCTATACTAGCAAATAGCCTTGAAATCCAAAATTTATAATAAACCAGTGCTTCAGAAAATGAAATATTTATGTATAAATCAACAAGCATGTAAAGGATATTTATGCTGAAAACTATATAAACTATTCATGCAATTAATTAAAGAAGATCTAAATAAACAGAGGAATACTATTTCATGGATTAGAAGACTCTACGTAGTAAATATATTAATTCTCCATAAAAGGATCTAAAGATTTAATACAATACAAAACAAAATTTGAACAGATTCTTTTTGTAGATATAAGCATAAAGATTCTAAAGCTCATATGGAAAGATAAATGAACTAGAATATCCTAGATAAAGAAGAGTAGAGAATAAAGTTAGGTGAACATATCTTAATACATTTTATAAGTATATTTTATTTAATTTACACTGAGAGTAATCAAGATAGTGTAGTATTTTATGGAGAGCAGACACACTGATCAATAGAACAAGAAAGAGTCCAGAAATAGACTCACACCAATATAGCTAATGGAATCTTGAAAAAAGTGCAAATCAAGGGAGAAATTATTTGTTTAACAAACAGTATTAGCACAATTAGAAATCTATATGCAAAAGTATGAGCCTTGCCCTACATTTCATAACTTACAGAAAAACTAACTCAATATAGATCATAGGTCTAAATGTAAAATTTAGAGCTATAAAATTGTAGAAGAGAAACAAGAGAAAATTTTCATATCCTGGGAAGGCAAAAAGTTTTGAACATGACATCAAAATCACAATCCAAAAAAGAAGAAATATAAATCTGATGTCGATTTCCTGTAAAAATTTATCTGCAAAGAGCTTTTTTAAAGAAGTTTAAGAAAGGGAGAAACTGAGAGAAAATATTTACAAATCACCCTACTGATAAAAGACCAGTGTCTAGAGTACATAATGAATTCGCAAAACTCAAAAGTAAGAAAAAAACAGTTTTCAAAATGGAGACAAACAAATACTTGAATGGACAATAAACAGAGAAGATATTCATAAGGCAAATAAGTACATGGAAAGATGCTTAGTATCAGTAGTCATTTGGAAAATGTAGACAAGGGGATGAGATAACACTAAAACATCTAGTAGGGTTCATAAGATTGTTTTAAAAAGATTTTATTTATTTATTTTGGGACAGAGAGAGAAAACACATGAGTGTGGGGAGAGGCAGAAGGAGAGGAAGTGGGAGAGGAGTAGACTCCTCACTCAGCAGGGACAACCACACAGGACTGGATCTCATGACCTTGAGATCACAACATAGGCCATAATTGAGGATTGGAAGCTCAACTGACTGAGCCACCCAGACACTCCAAGGGTGTATAAGATTAAAAATATTGACGACATTTAGGGGCACCTGGGCGGCCTGGTCATTTAAGCCTCTGACTCTTGGTTTCAGCTCAGATCCTGATCTCAGGGTCGTGGAATCTAGCCCTCCTCGGGATCCATACGCAGTGTGGAGTCTACTTGAGAATCTCCATCTCTTTCCCTCTGCTCCTCTCCTCCATGTGCTTTCTCTTTCTCTGCTTCTGTCTCTAAAACAAATAAATAAATCTTTATATATATATATACATATATATATGTATATATATATATACACACACACACACACACACATATAGTATCTAGTGGTGGTGAGGATTTAGAAAAACTGGATTTCTTATATGTTGCTTGTGGGAATGTAAAATGGGGCAGTCCCTTTAGAAAATACTTGACAGTATATTACAAAGTTAAACATTTACTTCTATAGCCTAGTAATCCCAGTTCTGGGATTTTACAAAGGGAAATGAAACCTTCTAAACAAAAGTTTCAAAAACCTATAAATGACTGCTTATAGCAGCTCTATTTATGAAGGCCCCAAACTGGAAACAACCCACATGTCTTCAGATAGGTGAATGAGTAAACAAACGGTGGTATATCCATATAATGGAATGTTACTCAGCAACAAAAAGGAACAAACTATTGACCCATGCAGCAACTTGGATCCATGGAAAGGCATCATGCTGAGTGAAAGAGCAAAAGATCACATACAGTGGGAATCCATTCAAATGACATTTTTGTAAAAACAAAATTATAGGGATGGGGAATGAGTCAGTGGTTACCGAGAGTTAGGACCAGAAAAAGTGATTAGGAAGGAAAAGCACAGGGAGATTTTTAAGTGGTGGAACCATTCTGTTTTCTAATTGTGGTAATGATTAGAGAATGTATACATTGTGTTAAAATTTATAGTACGATACACTCAGAATGTCAGGTTTATAACATACTGATTTAAACAATAAAATACACAACTGATAAATCATTGAGTGATATACTGTTAGCTAATTGAATTAAAAAAATAAACAATAAAATAAATATAAACTATATTGAGGATAGAGTCTTTACATATGTTTTCTACTGTTGTTGTATCTCCAGCCCCTAGCATAGTTTCTGGAAAAAATGACACACTAAAAAATATATGTGAAAAGAAATATGGGCATTGAATAAATGAAAGGATGAAGAATTACTTTTAAAAATTCATATGTTAGGAGCTAGTATAGGGGAAATACAGTGCCTACTTGTACATATACGTTCATATGTACATAAGAATACTTTTCAGCAATAGACTGCATATAGTTAATAAGTATTGTTTCATTTTTAGAATTTGCAATATAAGGAGGCCATTAATGGGTTTTACGCAAGGGTGGGGTGGCCACTTGATCTAGTTTCTGTTTTAAGATCCCACAGCCTGCAGTGGAGAAAAGACAGGCAAGAGTGGAAGCTGTATGTTTTAATTAATGCTACATCAATGCATATTATTCCGCATATGCCTTTGCACAGGTGGTATGTAGCTAATTCTAAAAGTGGAGTTACTAGGTCAAATGATGTGTATGTTTAGAAATATGATACATACAACCACATGACCCTTTAAAATGCCCATCGTGCTTTATACTTTCACCAAGTATCAGGAGAGTTTTTAGTAGACTTGTAGATATATTTTAATAGAATATCTGTAATTTGAAGTTTGTGCTGTATGCTTCTATACTGCTTTCTTTCTTGTAATAATAACTTTTTTTTTTAAATTTTGGGGATTTTTAAAGACTTTTAATAATGGGGCTCCTGGGTGGCAGAGTTGGTTAGGCATCCCATTCTTGATTTTGGCTCATGTCGTAACTTAGGGTCATGAGGCAGAGAGAGAGGGGAAGTAGGCTCCCCACTGAGCAGGGAGCCTGATGCGGGGCTCAATCCTAGGACCCTGAGATCATGACCTGTGCCGAAAGCAGAGGTTTTAGCCTACTGAGCCACCTAGGTGCCCCTTATCCCAAAATGTTAACATCAAAATGATTCAGAATGCCCAAAAGCAAACAAACAGCCTCCTCCACATATAAAGAAAAGGCAGCTGGGTTTGGTATGAAGGTTACCAATGTGGAAGCTGTCTTTTCCAATGAAAACAGACAGCCAGTGTAGAAGCAGTCCTTACCCCATTTCTACATAGGAATCTGATTCATAAATTACTAAAGTGTATTCCTGAGAAATAAATACTTCACCAGCCAGTGACAGACTTATGAGCTAATTAAAATCTGAGTCTTGGAAGAAGTGGTGCCATTAGCTCGATTCACAGGACTGGAAAGCGTGTGGCTGCTCCTTGACTCAGAGGTAGACGTTTACAGATGGAAAGGAGGGGGCTGGCTTATTAAGAACAACATTTGGTTTGTGGTGAAGGGAGCTCTCTCTTGACGCTGAAATATTTAAAGAAAACCAAAAGTGACAACACAGAGGTTCTCCACTCATGGGAAGAGGGAGGTGGAACTGCCCAGCGGTTAAGTGTGTAGGCTCTGGGGACAGACTGCCTGAGTTCAAATCCCAGCTCTGCCACTTAGATATCAGACTTTGGGTTCATGGCTCAGGCTTCCTAAAGTTCACTATTCTGTCCATACAAATGAGCATAGAAATACCATATTTCTCATAAGGGTATGAGTATTAACTATGATCATGTCTTTAGATCACTAGCAGTGTGCCAAGCAAATAGTCACTCAATAAATGTTAGATAACTGGCACCAACTGTTTTAATGTTTAAGTGTCCAGTTTTCTCTTAAAAATCCACAGCCCATTGGATTAAAGCAGATTTCCAGTACAAAGTGGTTGGTTCCCTTGGAAAATGAAGAGAACACGCATTTTTTGAGCACTTCCTATGTGCCAAGTCAAGGACTGTTCTAAGCACTTTACGCCCTCTCTCATTTACTCCGCACAGTACCCACGGAGATCGGTATCATTAATTCTTCTTTACAGAGGAAACTGAGAGACAGTGGTGATGGATTATTTGCTCCAAAATTCAACCTAAGTTATTCTTTTAAAAAGCTTTATTTACTATAGCTTCCACCTCAAACAACTATAAGATGTGGCCTCAGATTTTAATTCCAAGTTCTCATTGTTCTTTCCTAGACTCCTTTGCTCTAAACAGCTGTGGGTAAGGGAATGGTTCATACAGTCATGTATGGTGACTCACATCCCACCCCTGAGTGTGATTGCAGGTTCAGAAAAAGAAAGTCTGTGTGAACCGGGTACCAATGTTTTCCTAAAAAATCCAGTATTTTTTAGCATTGTCCACATCTTTTATTTGTGGTGTTGTGAACAATGTGTAATATTATCCACTGTACATATCACTGTGTGGCTGTTTGGTTGCAAGAGAGGAAAAAGGGTTAAAAAAATAATAATAATATAAATAATAATATTTAGGAAGAGCTAGTAGTGTTTCCTATATGTCAGTTCTGGTTATAAGCATTTTATGAATAATAACTTCTTTGATACTTACTATCACTTTTTTGGGGTTGAACACTATTATCAACCCCATTTTATAAATAGTGTGATACCGAGGTATGGAAAAGTAAATATTTTCTTATTAATAAACAAACATAGCAGTTTTTGATGGCGGGGCTTTACTTACCAGTCTTCTGGGATATAGTATATATATTATGTGTGTGTGTGTGTGTGAGAGAGAGAGAGAGAGCGAGCAAATCAGTACTGAACTAGAGTTTGGATAAGGCAAAGTGAGAGTTAGTTAATGACAGTTCTAGGTGTGGTGACGATTTTAGGTAAGTGTGTAACTAAGGAGCGAATGAGATTCCTCCCACCCCCTGCCAGTAGACTTTGGGTTGTATACTCTTCAGAAATGGGCCCCTGTCTTCTGCATTTTTCTTTGTAGCCCTAACCCTGTGGAAGCTAGTTGGAAGTCTCAACATGTGTTGTTAAGATGACCTGACTTTAAAGAAAGGTAGTTTGCAAGAATATAAGGACTTTACTGAACAATATATTAATCAGGACGTTATTGGTTACAAGTGACAGAATCACAACTCTAACAGGCTTAAACAGAAGAGAGAATTTATTGACTTACATAACTGCAACAACCAGGAAGAAACTGGGTCCAGGTGTACAAATAGATCACCTAAAATCTGGATCTTTTCTGTTATTTTGCTCAGATTTTCTTTTCTGATATGATCTGTGAGGGCTCAAAAGACACAGAAGCTCCAGACTTATTTTCCACAAGGCAGCCCTCATGGAAAACAAATGCTTACTTCCTGAACATTTTCAAACACACAAAGAAAGAGGATTTCATTTGAATGAGCAATAGCCGGTACCAAATTCCAGTACTTTTGTGAGTACTTTATATATATACGTATATATATTAGATCTATTATCGCAACAATCCTACAAAATAGGCATTATGATTAACCCCATTTTAAGATGATATAATTTAGGCACAGAATGGTTATGTCATTTGGTTATCACCGTGTAACAAACTAGCCCCAAACTTAGTGATTTCACAGAGTGACCAGCTGCTGTTTCTCCTGGGTCTTCCTGTGACGGTTCTGGTCACGGCTGTGCGTGCTCAGGAGTCCGCAGTTACCAGGTCAGGTGGTGCCCGGATCCTTGTGTGCCCATGGCCGAGCTGGTTCAGTTCTACTCTGAGCGCTCCTCACGTGGCCTCCGCAGGTTAGCCTGGTCCTCGTAGGAAGGGAGAGAAGCCCCGGTGAGCTGGCATAGTTGTGCAGGACAAAAGGGCAGAAGTACTCACGGCTTCCCCAAACCCCACAGCTCAGTGGAGACACAGATGACATAAACAGTGTGTAAATTTAAGATGTACAACAGAGTGATTTGATACATGTGTGTATTGTGAAATATATTACCACAATAAGGTTAGTTAACACATCCATCACCTCACTTAACCTGTGTGTGTGTGTGTGTGTGTGTGTGTGTGTGTGTGTGTGCAGGTGAACATTTAAAATCTCTCTTAGCAAGATTCAACTATATAAAACAGTATTTCTAACTATACTCACCATGCTGTATATTAGTTCCCCAGAACTTACTCTTCCTAGGAGAATCTGTATCCTTTGACTGACATCTTCTCATTACCGCCACCTCCCAGCCTCTGGCAGCCACCATTCTTTTCTGTTTCTATGAGTGTGACTTTCTAAAATTTCCACACGTAAGTGAGATTGTACAGTATTTGTCTTTCTCTCTCTGACTTATTTCACTTAACATAGTACCTTCAAGGTCCATCCATGTTATCACAAATGGCAGGAAATAGAGAGAGAGAGAGAGAGATATCACATTTTCTTTACCATTCATCTGTCGGTAGATACTTAGGTTGTTTCCATTTGTTGACTATTGTGAATAATGCTGCAGTGAACATTGGGGTACACACACTTCTTTGAGAGAGTTTCATTTCCTTTGAATATAGATCCAGAAGTTGGATTGCTGGTTTATGATAGTTCTCTTCCTATAGAGGAGCGTCTATACTGTTTTACATGGAGTCTGTACCACTGTACTTTCCCACCAAGAGTGCACAAGGGTTACCTTTTCTTCACATCCTTGTGAACACTTGTTATCTTTTGTCTTTTTGGTAATAGCCATTCTGACGGATGGGGAGTGATTTCTCATTGTGGTTTTGATTTGCATTTCCTTGATGATTAGTGATGTTCTGCATCTTTTTATGTCCCTATTGACCATTGTATGTCTTCTTTGGGAAAATGTCTCTTCAGGATTATTAATCCTTTTACCACTGAGTGGTATAAGTTCCTTATATGTTTTAGGTATTCACCCCTTATCTGATACATGGTTTTCAGATATTTCTCTCATTCTATAGGTTGCTTCTTCATTTTGTTAATCATTTCTCTTGCTATGCAGCAGCTGTTTAATGTTGCCTCACTCTTTGATGGGGGGATTCCACTTGTTTATTTTTGTTTTCTTTGCTTGTGCTTTGATAACATTCAAAAAAATTGTTGCCAAGACCAGAGTCAAGGAGCTTTCTCCTTATATTTTCTTCTAGAAGTCTTGAGTTTCAGATCTTTTTTTTTAAAAGATTTTATTATTTATTTGATATATAGATAGAGATCACAAGTAGGCAGAGAGGCAGGCAGAGAGAGAGAGAGAGAGAGGAGGAAGCAGGCTCCCTGCTGAGCAGAGAGCCCAATGTGGGGCTCGATCCCAGGACCCTGAGAGCATGACCCGAGCCGAAGGCAGAGGCTTTAACCCACTGAGCCACCCAGGCGCCCCAAGTTTCAGATCTTATATTTAAGTCTGTAATCCATTTTGAGTTATTTTTTGTGAGTAGCGTAAGATAGTAGTCTAATTGCATTCTTTTTCATGTGCACATCTGGTTTTCTCAGTGCCATTGTTTTGATTACCATAGCTTTGTAGTGCAGTTTGAAATGAGAAGGTGTGATGCCTTTGTCTTCTCCTTTCTTTTTCAAAATTGCCTTTGTTATTTGGGGTCTTTCATTGTTCCATGCCAACTAAGATTCTTTTTTTTTTTTCTATTTCCGTGAATAATGCCTTAAAATTTTGATAAGGACTGCACTGACTCTATAGACGGCATGGATTAGTATGGACATTTTAACAGCATTAATTCTTCCAATGCATCAGCACAGATTATCTTCCCACTTGTTTGTGTCTTCAGTGTCTTTCATCATTGTCTTGCAGTTTTCAGTGTGCAGATATTTCCTCCTTGGTTTACTTTATTCCTAAGCATTTTATTGTTTTTGGTGCTATTGTAAATAAAATTTTTCTATTTTTCTTTTACAATTGACTTGATTAGTATAAAGAAATTTGATCAATTTTTTACATTGAGCTTATACCTTTTATCTTTATTGAATTTGCTTATTAGTTTTAAGAGGGGTTTTTTTTTAATGAAGTCTTCAGCATTTTCTATATATAAGATCATGTCATTTGCAAACAGAGACAGTTTATCTTCCCTCATTGCTCAAGGCCTTTTGGGGCTTATGCTCAGAACCAAAACACTGTCCATTCTGCCACTCCTTTTTTTTTTTTTTTTTCTTTTTTGCCAAAGTAACTAATGAGTCCAGTCCAGATTCAAACGGTGGGGAAAATAATTACCACTTCATAATATTGATAGTTACATAGAAAAATGGCCTTGATAAATAATAGGTGAATAATTTGGGCCATTTTTGTAATCAGTCTATCATAGTGATTATGAAACATGCCCAGAGTTATACTTCTATCAAGAATCAAGCCAAGTAAGTCTGGCTTTAGAGATATCTGTATATTATTTGGTTGACTTAGCTTGAATGGTGGCCCCACAACTGAATCAATCATTTTGGCCAGGACAATGAAGCATTGTCATTGGTTAGGCTTGGGTCATATCTGTATGTACCCCAGGTAAGGGGGAGAAGTGAGCCCCACATGATGCACAGATACTAGAAGCTAATAGGGGTAGTTGCTTAAAGGAGAATCATTTTCAGAAAGAGGAGAAATGTCTTGACTAAATTACATATAGAGACATGTTGTATTTGTTCCCCCTTCTGAGGAAGACGAGTGAGGAGTTTCAGTTAGCTTTAATTTTATGCACCTGGTAGATGGCTGGATAAGGACAAGGAATTTGGAAGAGATGTCTTATAGTATGAGGCAGAAATATCAAACTTTAAATGTCCTGGAGAGTCCAGAGGGAATTTTTTTACACAATTTTTGAATTCTCAGAGGCTAGCATAACTCCTGGCTTAAAGAAGACATTTATCACACTTTTTACAAAAGGGCAGATGGTTAGATGGATGTATAGATAATGAATGTATGGTGAATGGTGGATGGATGGATGGATGGATGGATAGATAGATGGATAGATAGATGACAGATTACTAAATCAGCAATGAATGAATCTGTAGGTGATAGGTTGAAACCTACCTTGCATTCCACTTCCCGCTTTGCATCTTATTCATCAGCAACGCCAGATTGGATATGAGTTTCTCCGCTCTCATCTATATCTGGCCTCTATGCCTTTGTCCATATGGCTCCTTCTGTGTGGAATCTAATTTTCTGGTCTAATCTTCTTTGTTTTTTTGAAGACTCATAATTTTGAAGCCAGTTGAATGAGTTAGGTACTCCTGCAATTCTCAGAGCATGGTTATATTATTACATTTAATACTTCTCAAGATAATCAACCTGTCACACACTTAGGAATTCCTCAAAGTCAGCAGATTTGGGGTAATCATTGCCATACCCTAATGCCTAACATAGAACCTGCCCCACAGAGAGTGCGTAGTAAGTATATTTTTGATGATTCAATGAAAAGATTATTAGTCAACATACAAGTAATGTAGAAAGGTCAAATAATCTAGGGTCAGTATGTAGGTATAGATATGCATGTGTAGATTTTATAGCCAATAACATATTTAATATCTTTTCCTTTATAAATATGACACATTTTATTTTTTTATTCCAAATTTTTATTAACGATTTACTTCCTCTCTTTTGTCCTGTAATTTCTTTTTTTTCTCCCCAAATATGTTTATTTTAATTTTTCAGTGTTACAAGATTGATTGTTCATGCACCACACCCAGTGCTCCATGCAATACGTGCCCTTCTCAATACCCATTTTAAAAAGAAAACATAAAAATAAGCAGTATTCAGGAATCCTTAGCAAAATTCCCCCTTTGATTATTGTGCTCCAGTGTTGTCAGTACATTTTACAAGAGTAGGAGCATGCTGGAGTGGAGACCAAGAACGATGCCTGTCTTCTTGTCTCATTGATAACCTGCCAGGCAATTCTAGAATGCCATCAAGAAGGGATCATTATGGGACAGTGGGACAGCAATGAACATTTTCAGTTTTATGATCAGTCCTACATGGAGAAGACACATTGCCTATAAATGAGGGTGACCAATTCTTTTATATCTAATCAGGTAGGTATTTTAAATTTTAGGAATTTATGACTTTAAATTATCTTTTCTATCGTAAGAATAATAGCTTCTGCTTAGACAGTGCCTACTTAAGTGTCAAGGACTGGCTGGAAACTTTATGTCTCCTGCCTCTGCTCAGACAGGTTTTATCATCTCCATTTTATAGTTGAGGAAACTGATGCAGAGATGTTTGAAGAAACTCACTGGGGACCACTTGACTGGCAACTGATGAGGGCTGAGATTTGAACCCAGGTTCACATGACTCTGAACGCTGTGCCCTTTTCTGTGTACGACCTCAATGACAGCTGGACCCCATTAAGACGGGCAGAGCCTCTTTGAGACCAGATCCGTCTTCTCTTTCTAGCAGACAGTCCACCAAGCGATGCCTCCTACATCTGATCAGAGGCACTTGAACAATAAGCTACTTAGCCTCCTGCAAGGAGCTTTAACTCGGGTCTGTTAACAGTCCCGTGAAGACTGGGACACATAAAAGATAAATGTTCCCTATTTCAAAGCTTCCAAATGGCATAATTGTCAGATAGCCACATCTTATTTTTAGGGGTCAGAGGGCTTCACAGTGTTTTAGAGAAGTAGTTCTACCCCACCTGCACCTTAGAACCACCTGAGGAGTTTTGCAAAGCTGGTGGCCAGCACATTGATGGTCATTGCAGCATTAGTTACGATAGCCAAGACGTGGAAGCACCCTAAATGGCTGGGGACAGATGAATGGATAAAGCAAATGTGGTATGCTCAACTCTTGGTTGGCTGTACAAGAAGAAGGAAGGAAGGGAAGGGGAGGGAAGGGAAGGAAAGGAAGAGAGGGAGGGAGGGAAGAAAAAGGAAAGGAGGGAGGAAGAAGGTAGAGAGGGAAATGAGGAGATACTGTTTAATAGAGAGTTTCAGATCTGTAAGAAGAAAAAGTAACAGTAACCCATTGCAACAGTGTGCATATAGTTAACATGACTGTACCATAGACTTAAAAATAATTACGATGGTAAATCTTATGTTACGTGGTTTTTGCCACAATAAGGAATATTCCATTGCCCATCCCCTCATCAGAACAACTAAAGGAAAATCCCTCAGTGTGACAACCAGACTCACCCCGTTAATATAATCTCTGTTAATGAAGCAAGGATCCAGGACTGGGAACTGAGGACCTCCACCGTAGAGCAGTTGTCTATAACACAAGCTGATTATTAGAATCTCCCTGAGTGCATGCAGAGATTCGAATTCCTGAGCCCCACCAAAGGCACAGCAAATTGGAATCTTGGGGTGACTCCTGGAATCCCCAGTTTTGACCAGAGACTGACTTCTTTCTTTCTTTCTCTTTCTTCCTTCCTTTCCCTTCCCTTCCCTCCCCTCCCCTCCCCTCCCCTTTCCAATTCTGACGAAATTGCAGGCTAGAGTTAAAAAATAAACCATTTTGTTCTAACGCACCCTGGTATTCGGTTGGCTCTCAGGAATGACCTCATTATTACAAAACTAGTTTTTGATATTCTGATTTGTATGTAGGAAATAGGCAGATTTTTGTACCAAAATTCATGACCCAGAAGAGGGTTTAGTATCTTATTCTCAAGGTTTTAGGGGGCAGAGGGGGAAGGCAGAACATATGATTTAAAAAAATCATATTGAGTCTCATGAGAGAAATGTTTATTTTGGGCAAAATACTATTTTATATATAAGCCGTGGAGAGTCAGCTTGACAAGTTGTGTCTGTTGGAATATTTGGATTCTAGACTCTAGTTTCTGTGAATCATAAATCCCACCGTAGGATGAGAATTCGGGTAGGAACATTGCAACTCAGGTTTTTCAAAAGAGAAGTGGTTATAGCAGTTAAGTAGCATTAGAAGAGAAGCAAGATCTTTAAAGGAGATTCAGTAATTTTGGCCACTTTTGCTGCGATAAGGAAAGACTCTTATGACAAAGAGGGAGGGTGAGGGGAGAAAACAACCCTTGTCTTAGTTTAAAGCCAGAAGAGATGGAGTGATTAATGCCAAAGAAATCTTCCATTTTATTCATGGGCCAAAAAATATAATGCTAAAGCTTATTTACATGTTGAAAGGTAAAAGGAAAAAGGCAAAAAAATAAAAATAAACAAAAACAATAAACCATTTCTTTTAAAAATGACATTTTTCTGAGTTGCTCTCTGATGTTCATTACGGCTGTAATAGCACATCATTAAGAAAAGCCCTAATTGATCTGCCGAGAAAGAAGAATAGTGACCAGCACAGCTTTCTTTGCTGTCAGTTGCCTTGTACTCCAAAATGTAATGTTCATTTTGAAATATCACGGCTAATCCAAAAAATATACAGCTACGCAGAAAAACAGCATCAGTTCAGAGTATGAGTACATGATCTGCTACTTAATATGTCAGTTTATTTGTCAGGCTGATAACATTAGGCTCCGCGGCATTCAGTCCTAAGCCTTGCAATATTTGAAGTCTGATATTGTGCTTCACTAAATTTAATACATGGGCCTCAGTAATGGAGGGAATCGCGTTAGTACTTGGCAGTTTGTTATGCTGTATAAAATTGACTGCCTTGCAAATACAATAGCGCTCGTAAAAACGGCGGTCAGCAGAGGGGGTGTAATGCATTTTGGAGGTTTCAGTAAAGGTCCAGATGAAATTTATTGAGATTTTTGCCATTTGGGTGATGATCAATAGAGCCGGGCTAATAATTTGTTGTGAGGACGTTCTCCCGGGATATGACATTTTGCTGAGAAACTTTGGGAATTCAGGAAGTAGACTAAAGGATGATACTACCCGAGTATATATAACCATCAGAGATGCTCACATCACTCGGAGAGAGGATTTACAGTGACGGTGATTACTTCTTCAGGCATCGAGGATGCGGTACACTCAATTATTGATATGTTCTCATGCATTTCCCAGTTTGGACTCACAATCATTTGATTGCATTGCCGTTTCAGCCCAGGGTTTTGTGGTAGGTATGTTGTTAATTTCATTCACAGTTTCCAAATTGCTGTTTTCTTAATTATGTCATTGATTTCCTCTCCCCGCTCCCCTTCCCACCTCCTGCTTCACCTGGCCAGAGCATGGTCTTTGAAGAAAACAAAAGAATTCCTGTTAGCCTTCATTCACATCACCAGAGTCTACTTAGAACCCGGGCTATTAAAACCACTTTTCTCATGGTGTGGCTGTTGCTGGTGTACACGGCTTGTGTGCCGTGCTAAATTTGCAAATGGGGCTTTCTGAGTTAGAGGAGTACGTGACATGGAGATAGTGTTTGTGATCGTTACAGTTTTAATGCACATATGTCAGGGGACCTGTTAAATCACCATGAGGCAGCATTCTCTTGCTTTATGGTGGTTGCTGTTGGATTTATCTTTTTTTCAATTTTGATTAGCTGCATTCCAAGGGAGATGAATTTTCTGATTTTCACAAAGTTGGATTCCTCTGCCAACGATGCAGATATCATTCTGAGAAAAAAAAAAAACACAACAAAACAACAAAATGAAGGAGACGTTAAAGGTGTGCATTTATAGTATAGGCTTCCTATACGCCCATTTTCCTGTCTGTGCCATGAGCGTGAGAGAAGTTTCAGTTTGACTTTTTGTTCGTTTCTCTAACTACCACATTGTTCTGTTACCTTACGGTGTTTCATTAAGCTGACCAATTACATTTCAGCCTCTTCTCCTAAGGAATCTTTTCATTCGGGCGGTTGGGTTCCTGTGACAAGGCACGCGCCCTGTACATAAGTTTATAGACACTCGGGTGACTTGTAGGGAAGTGGAGATTTGTCAGCACTCTGCAGAATGAACACGGAGACTAGGCACAGCAGAACAATTTATTTTCAATGAGCATGCACAAAGTAAGATTTATGGCTTTGCATCTCCGATGACATTTCTTACATTGCTACTGAGCTACAGCAAATTAAAGGGATCTGTGAATACTAAGGGGTGTGTTTTTGTAATGAGGGAAAAGAGACAGAGCAATAAGAAGATAATTAAGGTAACAACTTGTGAAAAATTAAAGCGTTTCCCTCTTTCATTTTTGAATCTCTGAGCATAAACTTTGTAGTTGTTAATTTAATTGCTGCTGTTCGCTGCATCCCTGAAGAATATTGAGGATTAATCATCTGGTTCATTCCAACAAGAGATAAGGCCTAAGTGAATTGAAATTTTACCAATTTAACCCCGTCTTCCTCCTAATATGACATGATTAACATTTTTCAATTAACAACATGTAATTATTCTGAAGGCCTCATTCCACTTCTCTCAGTCTTTCTGGCTATAGATTTGCCTTTTCAGGTAGTTTGGATCTGGAATAACTCAAAGAAAGCTCTGTTTGTTCTATCTTTGTATCTGGCACACATGTTCAACTGCATTAGGCCTTTGGAATTGCCTTTTGATCTGGAAATAAGCATCCGTAACAGTTGCATGCATTTTTGCTTGTGTGCACTTTCTGGAAATTGTAGTGCTGCTCATTTGAAGCCCAAGAAGGAACATGGTGTTGCTGGAACAGTGTTGGTGATTGAACTGATTCAAGATGAGAATTTCAAAAGTAGAGGCTCCCTGCACATGGTTTTCCATGGCGAATGCAAAGATATCAGGACTCTGGAGAGCCTGGCCTTTCCAAGGAATGGGGTGAATTCTAGTTCTGCTAAACGCCCCAACATGGTATCCAGCAGCTACAGGGCCTGCTTGCGTCTACGTTGATAAAAATTAAATAAAATTTAAAAATCGTTCAGTCATGCCTAGCCACATGCCAGTGGACCCATGTGCCCTGTGGCTGGGCATATCCACCATATTGGATAGTGCAGATGTAGGCACTTCCATTGTCACAGAAAGCTCTACTGGACAGTTCTGGAAAAGAGGACCATTACCAAGTGAGAGAGGAGTAGTGCTTATGAAGATCGAGAAATGGAAAGCAAAAGTTCCATTACAGCATTTTTAGCTTAGGAAAACCTAGTCTGATCGTCACAAAGAACTTGGAGGAGGCTAAGGGACAGGCTTTTTGGTTAAAAGCCTGATGCATGACAATAGTGTAAGTCACAATTGTCATTTGGGTTGAGTACCCAAAGAAGTAATGGTAGGGAACCAAGGCAGGTAACATGGTAGACAACTCCCCACAAGGACCTAAAGGGGAAATTCTTACAGGGTAAGGATCTACTTTCTCTTCAAAATAACGTGCACAGTTTCAAAAACTAGTTTGGATAGACAACTCCAGTGAATTTTTATCGAGTATTATATGCCAATCCTATTCTGTATTTTAAGCATTCTTTGTATTTGCCAATTTAATACTCAAAACATCTCAGTGAGGTACCTTCTCTTTTCATGGTTTTCAAGGTGAGGAAATGGAGTCAAGAGAGGTTAAGAAATGTACCTAAGCCCATATAGCAAAAGAGCTGGGGTTTTAACCAGGGAGCCTGTGCCCAAAGCCAACAGTCTTACCAAAAAACAAGCAGTGCTTGGAGAGAAGGATGACTCAGGTGTTTGAAGCAAAGCCTGGCAATGGAGGAGGCACCATGACTTGGAGAAGGTAATCAGCCAGCGCTAATCGAAAGGTTAGGGTGCAAGCATCGGACTTGGCAAGAAGGAGGGAGAAATGGATGCTTAAAGTCAAGAGAGATTGCAAGATTGCTGAGAGAGGAATAAAGAGAACACATAAGAGCCTGCACACGGGGTCTTTGGCAATAAGACCTAGTAAATAAGGCCAAGGATTTTGGCATTAGACAATCTTCTGTGCATCTTGGCTTTGCCACTTTGTGTTCTGGGCAAATCAGATGACTTTTCTGGGACAGCATTCTCTCACAGGTGATGTGGAGGCCTGGATTCCCAGAGAACTGGATGCTGTAAGGATAAAGGAGAGAATGCATGTGTGAATCCATGGCGCACGATAATCTCCGTTGTGCAAGAAGGAGCACATTTCCGTGTTATTTTAAAACAAGGTTAATTTTAGCCTCATCCCAAATTCCACTTCATGGGCAGGAAACATAACCTTCCTTATGCAAAGGATGCAGACTGTCATGTGGGGCCTGCATAGCTGAGGGGCAGAGGGTGGACATTGCCTGACTGTTACCTCTTTTTTTTTCCCAAATATGCATTTCTTCAGCCATAAGCTCCTCCCGGGTATTTGGTAGAAGCTGGAACCACATACCCTTTTCCGTTTGGAGGTCTCTGCTGCTTATGAAGCCGTAGGCTTTGGTCCTCTTACCAGTGCCTGGGACTCTCTGTTGTAATATGCATGACATCTCTCTCTGTCTCTGCCTCTCCTTCCCTCCTCTCTCCGTCTCCTTCCTTTCTTCGTTTTGTTCTTTCTCTTCTTGTCTTCCTGTTTCTATTAGAGATACCCCCTCATTCTCCATGCAGAACATTCATCATAAGTACCTTGAAAGGCCTTTGGAAAGCAAAAGTTTCTTAAAGATAGCATGGCCTTTCTCTCTGTCCTTCCTCTGACTTCCTCCCTATCCCATTTCCACATCTTGAAACCAGAGGCAAAAGGGTCCTTTCTACCTGTCTGGGTGACTAAAGTGGGAGGAGAAAGCACAGGGGGAAAAATCCTGAATTAGTAGCCCAAATAAATAGCCACCAGATTTATAAAATAGTTGGCGTGGTCCCTGGCATACTATATAAGTAGATGAATAAGGGGTAGGGTAAGTTCTATCCATGCTATTTTTATTGGTAGTGGTTAGGCGAGGAATATCAGCATGAGAAAATTGGAAACCATCTCAGGTGAGGGTTTTGACCAAAAAGCAAGGGAAGGGAGAAAGTTTCAAGAATGTTGGAATGGTGAAAATCACAGTCCGTGAAGAGGTCGAACAGTGAGAAATAAATTTGGGCTTGAAAACAAGGAATTCACTGTTGACCTTTGAGGGGGCTATTTCAGTTGAGTGTGGAGAGCCCAGCATCCAGGAGCATGCAAGTAGTGATGACAAGGCAGGGCACAAAGGAGGGGGCATGCTAATCTACATTCAGGCTGTATAGGAAGGGGAGGAAAAGATGGTACCCTGAGAAGAAGTTTTGTTTGCTGAGTGCAGATGGCAGTAGGGTGCAGTGTGGGGTCCTCAGACCAGGTAGCTGCCCAACATCAGGGAATTGGAAGTGTTAGCCAGAGGAAGCTCTCCCTTGCCTCAGTCTACACTCATGTTCTCCCCTCTGCCTCGAACCTCATCTCTATCTTTGCCCCTCTCTCTCTAATTCACTGTCAGTAGGTACCTTCCCACTCTGACCATTTAGCGTACGTGTCATCTGCTCTTCACCTTCTCTTGACCATCTTTACTGACCATCTAATTTAAGTGTTCACCTCTTCCCACCCCAGTCTGCATTCCAGAACCTTCATTATTTTCTTCATCCTGCTTACTGCAACTTGGAATTATACATTCATTCCTCTGTGGTCTGTCCTCCCAACTTGATATATTTGTGAGTAGAGGAGACCTGTCTATTTAATTTATTGATGGATACCCAGGACCTGGCACATAGTAGGAGCTTAATGTTGGTTTTTGGTTTTTGTTTGTTTGTTTGTTTAATATATAGATGAATACATCAGTGAGTTTTGGGGCATCTTGAGAGGCAGTCCTTTGTAAGTATCAGAATCAATAGTTCTTATCTAAAACCCTTAAGCAGAATATCTCCGTGTGATAGCCCATGCAATAATTACTGAAATTAGGAGTTGACAGCTGGACACTTGGATCAGCAGATACTTATGGGAAAGGTAGCAATGCACTGCCCAGCATGTTTCCTTTGTGGGGTCATAATGGGTTTCAAAGAGTCCCACATCTTGAAAGATTATGAGGACCAGGGTTCCGTAGAGTTCTTTTGTGTAATGCTTTTTATAATTAATTGGCACTTCCAAAAGGGGTTCAAGTTATGGTTTCCTAAGTGTCTCAGAGCCCAGGGTGAAAGTCAGAGAGAGAAGGAGGGAGTGAGGATGAGCTCCACTTGGAAGGAAGGATGACACCTCCTTCTGCTTTGTGGGGTTCTACAGGAAGCAACCCACAGCAAACCCTGGAAACTCCCAATGATTATCCATGGTGGTTTCTGAACCATGAGTCATGGTGTTCAACATGGCTCTAGCTTTATGGGACTGGTGTCTAGACTTGCAGTGGGCTGGGGAGAGAGTAGGAGGATCCTTATGAAGAGACTAGGAAATAGTCAGTGGGTGTTAGTACTGGGCTCAGATTGCTTCCTATCCTTCATTGTCTGGAAACTCAGAGAGTTAATTGCAGGGCGTGTATTCACATTCAATATTTATTCATTTCTCTGCACCCACAGGATGCCAGACATGGTGCTTGGTTCTGGAAATATAATGCCAACCAAGACAGATAAGGTCCCTGCTCTGATGGACCTCAGAACACAGCTTAGGAGACAGCTAGTATACCTTATCCGATGATTATTTAATGGACGTTGTGAGGGATCCTGTAAGAGGAAGTATGCAGGCTTCAGTGAAAGCAAAAGCATGAAAATGGAATTCTGCTAGAGGGAGTTAAGGATCTTTTTTTTTAGGGGGAGCAGAAGGTAATATTTGTGACTCTCCCTGACCTAATAAAGGACCCCATGTTAATAAATATACTAAGGCCCCTTGTACTTTGGATGAGTTAAATGGATCTAACTTTAACATTTCCACGTGTTTAAAAGAAATAGGCTAATAGGTTTTCCTGGGTCCCCCTTTCTCCTCTCTCAACATTTAATCTACCAGAAAGTCCTAAACCAGCTTCCCTTCTCCGTCCCAGTTCCACCAGCCTAGTCAAAGCCACCCTCAACGTTTTGCTCGGTGACTGCATAGCCTTCTACCTGGACACCGTGCTTGTGCCCTTGCACAACCAGAGTGGCCTTTTAAAGTTATAAGTCCCGTCACATCACTCACCCCTTTAAAATACTTCATTGGATTCCCATTCCACTTAAGATTAAGTCCAGACTTGTTACCATGCCCACAAGGCCAGATCCAGTTCCTGGGTCCCTCTTTGATCTCATTTCTTGTCAGTCATGCCCCAGCTCCCATCCCCCACTCTGCCTTCTTGACAGTTCCTGGAACAGGGCCAGACTCTTTCTACCTCCGAGTATTTGTACTTGCTCTTCTCGATACTGTTCCCCACACAGTGGGGAAAGGCTGGCTCCTTCACAGCCTTGGGTCTCTACCTCAGTAAGATTCCGTTATTGGAGCTTTCCCTTGTCTGCTCACCTTCTCTCTTATCAGTCAAAACAGTTGGACCCTTAACACCACAATCAGATTGTGTGTTACACTTGTTTACACGTGCGTGTTCTTACTGGCTATCTCCCCCGCTAGACTATGGCATTTGGGTAGGGACTGTCTCTTACCATTTCAGACATTGGATTCTCAACGTCTTATACGTTTGGGCCACATAGAGTTGCTTTAAAAAAAAGTGTTGCATGAGTCAATAAACGAGTGAACAAATGAAAATGGTCAACCCTGAGTCATTTTCTTTCCTCTTCTTCCTTCTCCTTAATATCCTCTGCCGACACATTTGGAAAGTATTTTCCTGTGAGAATCCATTTCTACCTATGATATAGCTGGTTTCTGACCCTTGAGATAAACTCCAGAATTGGAACTGGGTGGCAGAGAGTGCTTTAGGAGAGGTAAAATTTGTCATTAGTATTATTGTATATGTGTCTAGTGTCCTTCATATTTTTCCTTTTATATAGCATTTGACATTTGCAAAATGTTTTCCATTTATTTTTATGTAAGGGAAAGCAAAAAGCCATACGTGATTTTTTCCAGTGAACATAAAGGCAAGGCATCTGATTCAGGGTGATATTTGTGTTTTGATCGGGACAAATTAAAAGAAAGAGAGCTAGCCACAAAGAGAGAGAGAGAGGAACAGAGAGGTGACAAAGAGAAAGAGAGACAGAAAGAGAGCAAGAATGCGTCCAGCAGGCTTGCGGGCTCCACCCCACCCCCAGCTCTCAAAGAGAGAACAGCCACTGCAGAAGGGTGGCAACATTAAACGACCCAAGAAAATGTGAAATGGTGTGGGGTGTGAGATTTCTTTATTAGTCAATTTAAAATAAAATGTGGCTCAGTAATTTAGAATGTGTCTGGAGTCAAGCAGAAAATTAGCCATATTCACATATGCTCCCCCCTCCCCTGAAGGCAGTAGAAGCACCAATAAAAATAAAAATAACAATACCTTGTATTTATGGGGTAGCTTTCTCCCAGAGCTTCTTCTCACTCACCCTTTTTATCTTTCCTATGCCCTTGGAGGCAAGCAAGGACCTGGAGCCTGGAAATATCAGTTCTGCAAATACCATCGTCATCATTAAAACTTCTTCCTTTGATCATACATTCATTCATTTGTTCATTCATTTTTATTATTCAGGAGCATTTACTGAGCATCTACTGTGTGTCGTTACGTCTCTGTGGGGTCCTGTGAAACTGTGAACTGTTTAGTAACGGCCTCACCCCCAGGATCTTACACAATAATGTTTGTTCATAGACGTTGGCACAGTTTTGTTAGGTTTTCCTGAATCAGTCATGATTTTCTTTGTCTTGTCTTCAGAGCATTCCTCTTTGGGTTCCTGTGTGCCCTTGAGTGGCTTGGAAGTCTGAGTTCAGGGTCGATATGTGTGTAAAGTGACTCCTCCAAGGGAAAAAGTCTGGATAGGAATTGCCATCTGGTGGGTAAGCATGTGCCTATCTCTCTGGTTTGCTAATAAGATTGTTTTAAAAAGGGCAATCACTCCATTTCTGATCTTGAAGTTATCCTCATTTTGAGGCGGGGGGGGGGGGGTTTTCTCAGAACCTGTAGAGTATATTGATAGTGAAGGAACTTCTCCCAGAAGAATGAATATATGTATAAAGACACAACATTTTGTACCATTACTTAGGGTCTACAGTTTCCAATACCCAGTCTTGATCCCTGGTCCCTAGGGTAAATGTTCCTGATCCAGATGAGTCCAGGTCTTTTAAAAATTCCTCATGTAGACATTTAGGGATGCAGTGGAGTGTCTTTAAATGATGGCATCACTCCTCACAACAGCAGACTCCCCCCACCTTCCCCGGATAGACTCCCTCCTACTTACATCCGAGAAAATAAAATGTTTTCCTGCATCACTATGAAAAAAAAGCCTTAAATCAATAGCAAATCAAGCCACGGAATAAAGGAGTCTTTATGGCCCGAGAAGGTGATTTCTGAAGGTTGCTATTTAGCAGCACTGGGTTTGTGTCTCCCTGGGGATCTCCAGGAAGTGCGGTGTCTCTGAGCTGAGGTGCCTTTGCCTACTCGAATCTCATTTTAAATCTTGTTCCTCCAGTGGAGGTCAGGGGGATGAGAATTCTGGATGGGTTCACTGCAATTTCTTCCTTGGAGCGCTTTTCCTCCATAAACCCTGGGTCAGATGAGCCTTCAGGGCTCATTCAGTCTCAATCTTTAACACTGATACCTCTCCAAGTGTCGGTGAGTGCAGGTCTAGCCAGGATATCCTCCCACCCCTTTCCCTCTGCCACCTTTTTTTTTTTTAAGAGAGTTCAGATCATCATGTGGGTAAGCAATTGCCACATTTAAGTTTTCCTGGCTTAGGTTAGTGAGAATATTTCACAGCCCTGTTCATTTAGTGATTGCTTAATAGCCGAGTTAGAGCTTATCTAGCTGCTGATGCAAATCTTGAAATAAGCAAACAACAATGTATCTTTGCGCTTGATGTATCCCAGGGGCATGGCCCCGTGGTGGGAAGACATAGGAATATGTCCGCGTCTCGTCTCGCTGTGTGTGTCTCCCTCCACCCCCAGTCCCTCTCCCTAGCTTACCTATAAGGCTGGTCGGGTTCTTGGAGGCCTGCATCCCCTCAGGTCTGCGACCCACATGTGGAACAACAGCGGTGGCCACGCCCTCGCCTCCCTGGCTGCGTGGCAGCCACTGCGTTCTTCCTTCCTCCTCGGTACCCCCTCACCCCATCTGCTTGCTGCTGTTTGATTACCTGGCTGGGGGCTAAGAGTGTTGTAATTAAAACTGCTCACTCCCCATTCTCATGATGGTTCTAAAGTGGGGAAGAACAAGATTTAAAATGAGATTCGCGTGTTTCAGCACCTCTAGATGGGGGAGGGGAATGGGATCGCATCCTGTACCCCCCGGGGCAGGGGGGGAGGGCACAAACTGCTGGTCCCATTCAAGCTCCCGTCTCCCATCTCCCCTGAGACTCACCCGGAGACCCTGTCCAGGAACAGCAAATGTCAAGTATTGAAATTCTAGTTTTTTCTGGCACTAAAAATGGTCGATCGGCTTGCTTGTAACAAATCTCGCCTTTTGAAAATGTACTCACAGTGCTGGTCTTCCCAGGCAGAAGCAGAGAGGGAACTGCAACGTCGCGTCCGTGGCTGAACCGGCTGACCCCCTCACCTGTACCCACCGGCTTGTTTGCCGCGTGGGAGGCTGGCTTGCTGGTGACTGGATGAAAGGGGGCCTCAGTTTTCTGATACTAGAGAGGGCTACCCTGCTTAGACCTTTGTATTTTCTCCAGCTCTTCCTGAGCTCCTCGCGGTACCAAAGCGAGAGCAATATACCTGTGACCTAAAGAACAATGCCTTCATCCGGCAGTGGTTCTAGTGGGTATTTGCATTCTTCTTTATCATGGGTCTCCCTGTTGTTCCAAAACCTGCTTGAGATCTCCACTGGGGTGGAGTGCGGTATGGATCATGCAACTCAGTATTCTGTTAATTCACCAGCCAAGAGCCATAAAGTTCAAGTTTTAGAAACCAAAGTCACCTTCCCCCGCAGTCGCTTCTACCTTGCCATCCTGCCATGGCTGTGGGTGATTACGTAGTTTTTCCTCAGGAGAAATCTGCTCAAATAGTGGGTTGGGTTTGACAGCAAACAAGTAGGACCATAGGGTCCATGACTTGTTACAGGACTTCCATGGAAGCCGTTAATGGAATCAGGCTGAAGGTGTGACCAGAAACAGGAACGATGGGGATATTCTTCTGAGTAGCTTTCCGAAGAGATTTCCACCTGAACATCTTGCAGTCACATGGGAGGTACGCAGAGGTAAAAACTGCCTCCTTAGGATCAGAGGGCACGTGAAAAGGTTGCTTTTTAGCAGATGGCCAAAAATGGATGGGTCAACCTGATCACAGCTAGTCCTAGGAAATGAGGCAGCGTCAATAGGGAGAAAGCAAAAGGTGCTGGCTCTGAGCGCTAATTCAGGGGATCAGATCTTTCGACCTTGTAGTGCCTGGACCCCATCAGACCGACAGATACGTTGACAACAAAATGTTTACTACAAACTGGCGACATTGAAAGGTGCCCTACATATTGTCTCTAGAGGAATCTCGTTTTCAATGATCCTTTCAAGACAACTCAAGAGGGCTTATCTATAAGAAGTCTCCCTTTTAATGATCATGGCGAGGAAATCCCAAGACGCTGGATTTCAGGAACCATAAGCCTATCATAGAAGGAATTTTTTGCATCCACTTATCCTGCCCCCCTCTTTTATTTGTGCCTTGTCTCAAGTTCTTCCTTTACATACCCGAACCCCTCCTTTGTCGTATGCGTCTCCACCTCGGATCCTTTTTGGCCACCGAGAGGAGGCTGCACACGTTTGCCGTCTTAAGGCTGCAGTGCCCAGTTCCCTGAGCAGAAAGCATAGCTGTTTGATCGGGAGTGGAAATTTTCCGAGTTTGATTTTCTAACGACTCACCCTTTCCCTTGTACTTGTGATAAATTCCAGTTGTATAGTTTAAATGATCGTTGAATAGATGTGCTGCTCTGCTGTCTACAGTTTTAACATGCCTGTATGATCTCAAAATGAGGCGGTCGTTTGAGCAGAAACCCGAAGAGGCCTGGGAGGCAGAGCCTGCCTGAGACCGATCCTGAGTCCAGCAGCCCAGGCACTTGCCTGCAGACAGGCTCTGAGTACGTTTGTAGCCAAGGGACCCACGGGTCACCTTTGTCATTCCTCCGCCTGCTCACGGGACTCAGCCAGATGACTCGGCATGTGCCAAAAATCACTCAGTCTGATACCTTTTTGTCGCAAGAGGCATCAAGACAGAAATACCTGGAGCCATAGAGTTCTGCTGCTTTCCTACTTGGTAGACTGCTTCAAGGTCAGAGGCCTTCTGGTCTACCTACCCCAAACTGGCTATTTCTTCTTTCTGAAAGAGTCCCGTCCTCGCGGCAGGGGATGGTCTTTGAAGGCCCCGGTTTATCAAGATGGAAGAGAAAAACCAAGTCTTGGAAATCATCTTCTGCAGCTCAGTTTCCTCAAACCTGCACCTTGTATCTGACCCAGAGCCAAGGCTACCAGACTTCCTGGTGGTGTTTCAATCTGGTAGCGGTTGCTGTATGGTTGTTTGCCTGTTAAGGAGTTGGCAGCCGTCAGTCACGTCACCCGAGACTCAGGGCGAAGAGTCAAGTCTCTGGGTTTTATCTCTTGATAAGCACGAAAACACATCCATTGATTCCCTGCTGCGATCCCACTGCGGAGTCTTTGGTGACGACTGCCCACATCCCTTGCTTGGATTGGCACACACTCCCTGTGGTCTTTTCCTTCCCCTACCACACCCCCTCTCCATGCCACTCTGCCAAGTGCATCCCTAGGGATCTTTTCATCAGCAGAGCCTGGTTGTGTCGCTGCCTACTGGAGGCTGCTTGAAGGCCGGCCGTGGCTCTGGGCAGAGAGCATCTGTTCCTGACATGTCCCTTCTCATCTGGCCGCCACGCGCCATCGCCTCTACTCCCAGCTGCATCAGGTGACTTGTCGTTCCGAGAATATGCCTTGTGGTTCTTGTGTCCCCACCGTTGTACACCGTATTGCCTCTGCTGGGACCATTCCCACTTCTGTTTGACCTCTCTGCCTATTTTTCCCCCGTTGTTAAAGAATCCAGCAGAGATTTGAAATCTTACGGGAAGCTGTCTGTGAACCTTCTGCCCTGGGCTGAGTTGCCTGCCCTACTCCTCTTCTTCCCTTGTGTTTATTTGGACCGGAGGGTTTTCTTGGTCTATTATAGACGCTAGCTATTCAGTAGCCTCTTTCTGTTAGGACACGCACGCATGCCTTCAAGACAAGGGATGTGCTGTATTTACCTAAGGGCTGACAACAGTTTCAATGCAAGGGGAGGACTTCCTAACTTATTTGTGCAGCCTTGGCTATGCCCCCTAATTCTTTCTGGCTCTCTTGTTTTGTCTTCTTTATCGCTCACATATTAGGCTAGGGCCCACCCTGTGCTAATGCCCCATGATTTGAGGAGATTATTTGTGAACATCATAAACCTAAATCGGTCCCTAGGCTACATTTGAGAACTGCTGATTCATACTATACTGCGTAAAGTCACAGCCATAACAACTTCCATCCTTACTAGCACTCATTGATGATAACAGCAATTCCATAAATGATGATGCCACGGAGAAAGTAAGGAAGGGGGCTGTTTGATCATCTTATCGAAGACGGTCTCTCTGTTAGACTCCGTCGCTCACTTCCAGCTTGTTTCCTTCTCTACTCACTTCTTAATTCTTGACAACTGTTATCTCCTCCAGGAAGAATTATTAAAAGGTGCAGTAACGTTTCGAAGGAGATAAAGCAAAGATTCTTTGGATATCAGCTGTTAACTTTTTGCTTCTTACTTGGAAAAAAAATAGAGCCAGCAGTGTGCACTGGAGCATGTGTGGGTTATTAATAATTTACTCAATCTATTGATGCTTGTTAATTGCAGTAGCTGAGAAAAGTTAGTTAATGATGTGCCTGCTTGCACCACATTATAATTATGATGGTAGTTCCCCTATTATTAGGGCTGAGTAGGTGTTCCCATTAGAAACCTTAATTTTCGAGCTGATTGTCTTAGCCATTTTAAATTACATTGGGCCATATCTTGGCAGACACTTTCTGAAAGCAGATGCACTTCTTTCCAAAATTATTTTTATGGTAGCACAGGAGTTCTCTCCCTCAAGTGAAAGAGACTGTAAAGTGTCTTCGTTTGCAGGAACTCTGTTTTTGAGGCCCCCACCAGCATCTCAGCATTGCCATGCATGAAGTTGTCAGAAGGCAAGGTTTTTGTTGACCCAGAAGCCTCATTGGCTGAAATCAGACCTCCTTGGGAAAGTGAATTTTTAAAAGTCAGCCACAAAATGGGAAGTGGGTCACATTTTTCTTGGTATCAGGTGG
This sequence comes from Nasua narica, assembly GCA_028533885.1. Lineage (NCBI taxonomy): Eukaryota > Metazoa > Chordata > Mammalia > Carnivora > Procyonidae > Nasua > Nasua narica. Next base: position 5,344,947 of record CM052805.1, read on the forward strand.
ATCCATCAGAACATTTTTTATTGCAAGTGATGGAAATCAAATTCCAACAAATTTAATCTTGTTTTGTTGTTTTTTTTTTTAACAAGGAGATTTATTGGCCCATGAAATAAGGAGTCCAAAAGATATATTTTCTTCAGGTAGGGCTGGGTCCAAGGGCTCAAATAATGGTTACTGATGGTATGTCTATTCTCCATCTTTTGACTTCCTTCTGAGTGTTGGTTTCATTCTTGAGCAGATTTTCTCCATGTGGCCAGTTCTTAACAATTCTTAACAGCTTTTGTTTTGATGTAAAACATGATCCTCTCCCTTCTAGCTTCCATGTATCAAATTAGGGAGGTATCAACTCTGTTTGGATTACATCCTCATTCCTGAACTGACACCTGGGGCTAGAAGGAGAGAGAAGTCTGATTCCAGTCAAGACCGTGTATCGATAACAGTAGCACGGGGCGGGTGTGCCCAGCTTTACTTAAACCCACTGCATGGAAAGCACTCTACCAGCAAGAAAGAAATGGTGCTACCAGAAGAAATGAGGAAGAGGTGATGGGCCAGAAACAGAATGTGGATTTCCTGCTCCACAGGTGTAGCCGCTACCTCATCCCATCACTTGCCTGAGCTGATAGTCAAAGAACGTTGCCTTTAACTCTCCATACCCATCACAGTTCAAAACCCCATTAAAGCTCTGATCTCAACGTGAACCTGAGCTTCTTTACAAATGGTGCCCGTAAAGTTCCACATAGCTGGTCATGCAGCCTTGGTAAAGATGTGCAGTAAGGCTTTAGATTCCATTTGCATCATTGCCGGTGGCCTCTCTTTTGTGCCAGTGTCATCAAAAAGACAGGAGCCTGGTGGGTGTACATGTCAGTGAGAAGGAATTGATTTCACTTTGGAAATGCAGCATGAGAAATACAAGTGGCTAGTTCAGCTCCCGCAGAAAAAATAATAGTTTAGATGAGTTCTTTATGGAATATAAACACGGGATTTTATGTCCAAACACGACAGACCATTGTCCCTCCCTAGAGGAGACAACAGTGAGCCGCACAGAGCCTGGCACAGAGGAACTGATTTTTTGGGGAAGACTCTAAGGGACCCATAAGGGACAGAGAGAACAGACTCCTGAGAACAGATGTAATCTGGGCAAGGCATAACCCAAGGAATGGCCATTGTCACCACATGAAGCCTGTTTATTTTTATGCAGAGTGTGTCTATCTGTGATTCTGGTATTTTGTTTGTGTTTGGTTATTATTTGGTTAAGTGCACAGAAACATGACAGAGTTTAATATTTTGTGCAAAACCTGTCTTTTAATGTTAGAGTCTGTCTGGGGGAAAAATAAAGGGAGCTGAATTTCCTCCTTTCCTCCTGTTATGAATATATCTGTGTCGCTTGGTGGACACAAACATTTTTTCATTCTGCAATAACTCAGCTTTGGGGCTGGGTAAAAACCTCTCTCAAATGCATACCTGGAGGCGTGGGTCAGAATCTCCTGAACTTTCCCATGTCTATTGATTGAAATAAATCAATAAACATGATCTGATTTAGTCTCTATGGCCAAGCTGTAAATGCAATCTTTTACTTTAGTCTTCCCTCCCCATCCCCTGTTCCAGGAAAATTTTGACTTAAGGACAGAGGACATTTATTGGATAGAAGGGGCATCTACTTTGTTGTTGTGCTTATTATCAACTAGTCATTGTGAGGGGAAAAATACTCTGAGAAAGGTTCCCCAAAGAATGCAGCCATCAGATGTTTTTGCTCTTGATAGAGATAGATGGGGAAGGAGATAGATGTAAATTATTCTAGTTAGGCATTAAAGCTGATAAAAACATCCCTGCTCAAATAAGGAGAATAGAAATAAAGAGACAAAAACATTCTATTGACATCTCTGTGGATTTGCTTTTCAATTTATACATCATTGCCATCATCGTTGCTGCTTCCATTATTAATATTTTAACAGCAGATTTGTTTAAATATTCTGTCAGAATATTTAATGGTCTAGGTTAGATAGGAAAAACTTTATAAAGAGAAAAGCACTCCAGATCGCTCTGCAGGATTTATTTTGTTATCCAAAAGTCATTCATTTGAGCACCTACTGTGTGCTGAGTGATGTGAAGTGAAGAGATAAATAGGATCAAGTAACTACCTCAGGGATTTCCAATCAAAGGAAAATGTGCTATAAATACACAAACCATTGCACACTTTTGTGTTGTAAAGGAGACGTGCGAAAAATACCACAGGTGGAGAACTAAGCCTCAGCCGTATCTTTCTTCCTGTAGATTAGAAAAACTACACCTGAAGTGCATGGCACACATTTTATGCCAATATGGGAGGGATCCAGAAAGTGAGCCCAATCACAGAGAGACCCCGGGATCTTTTTTATGACTTATTCCACAAGAGCTCATTGGCCTGATTACCCTCAGTGATGGGGATGTCTCACAAATCAGTCTCTTTTGAGTGGCTTTAATTGTTAGAAGTTCTTCCATATGTTAGATTGAGCTCAACACCCATCTTCTTAGAGTTGAAGAAGGCATTTTAAAACTGGTGAAGGTAGAGGTGCCTGGGTGGCTCGGATTGTTAGGCGTCTGCCTTTGGCTCCCAGGATCTCCAGGTCCTGGGATCGAGCCCCACGTCTGGCTTCCAGCTCAGTGGGGAGTCTGCTTCTCCTCTGCCTCTGCCTTTCCCCTTGCTTGTGCTCTCTCTGTTGCTCTCTCAAATGAATAAATAAAATCTTAAAAAAAGAGAGAAGCTGGTGAAGATAAATGAACTACTCTAAGAAAATGGGAATAGGCAGTCATACATGTTAGCTTGGGAAGTTGCCAGACTGTCTCCCTGCAGGCGTGTGTGTGTGTGTGTGTGTGTGCGCGCACGTGCCCACATGTGCCTGTGTTTACATGCACCATATGTAATAGTAATTGAACATTACTCTTGGGTAGACATTTTATCAAACCCTCTGTGGATATCATTTTACTTAATATTTTCAATAACATTATCAGGTAACAACCTTATCAAACCCACTTTATAGGTAGAGAAGCTAGAATTTGAGTTTGCTAACTTGGTCAAATATACATAACGAGGGATGCCTGGGTAGCTCAGTCGGGTAAGCATCTCCTTTGGCTCAGGTTGTGATCCCAGATCCTGGGATCCAGTTCCTCATCAGGCTCCCTGCTCAGTAGGAAGCCTGCTTCTCCCTCTGCCTTTGCCTGCTACTCCCCTGCTTGTGTGCTCGCTCTCTCTCTCTCTCTCTCTCTCTGACAGACAAATAAATAAAACTTTTTAAAAATTTACATAGCAAGTGGTAGAGAAGAGACTTTAACTCTGCTTTAAATAACTTTTGCCTCAAAAAATCATATTGTCTGGAGTAAAGTAGATTCAACATAATATGAGTTGCTATAAAGCTGAAATACAGTGTGTGTGTGTGTGTGTTTATAATATTAATGCAAATTTCCCAGAGCCTCTCATTTTAGAAAAATCAGCAATTATTCTCAGCATGCCCATTTTTGAACAGGCTGAGTACCATTATAATATATATATTTTTAACAATCAAAGCTGAGACAAAGTGTGGGGATTTTTTTTCCTCAAGATTCTGAAAGAGTGAACTTTAAAAAAATAAATGGCTTTATTGAGGTTTAATTGATACACAGGGAACTGCATATATTTATTTAATGTGAGGAGTGTGGATATATGCATGCACCTGTGATACCATCACTACCATCAAGGCAATCAAGGTAATGAACATATTCAACATTTCTCAGTGTCCGTGTGTGTGTGTATAGAAGACTCACTGTGATATATACACTCTTCACAAATTTTAAGTGTACGATACTGTATTGTTAAGTGTAGACACTACATTGTACATCATATCTTTAGGATTTACTCACCGCATATAACTGAAACTTTATACCCTTTGAATATCAATTCCTTATGTCCCCACCTCCATGGTTACCTTTAGTCCTCCTTAAAGTAGCAGATCTTGAGAAAGGACTTAGGGAATAAGAGAAGTAACAACGTTCCTAGGAATTGATCCATGAGAGATTTGCCGGCCACCAAAAGAAGGAAGGAAGGGAGAGAGGGAGAGATGGAGGGAGAAAAGAGGAGAGAAAAAAAAGAGAAAGAAAAGAAATTCTAGTTATCCGACTGGTATTTATAAATAAATGTGCCCTGTATAATAATTCTACACTAGATATATAGAATTAATATATTCTTTTTAATAGCTTCATAGTATTCCATTTATGAATAAAACAATATTTAATAGATTTCCTATTAATGCATATTTATATGGTTTGGTTTAGTTTTTATTATTATTCTATTTCAGACACTGCTTCTATTTATACATCTATCTCTCGGTGTTTGCACATGTATATTCATAGGATAATTTCTTAGTTCTGCAAGGGCTTTATCAATTTACTTTTCATAGATATTGCTAAGATTTATCCTTCAAAAAGGTTTCATTCATTTACATTCCTACAACATATGTGATAACCTGTTTTCTTCACACACACACCAAAAGGGACCTTTTAAACAACATTTTTATATATATAATAAATACACAACCTCTGCTGTCAGACAGTGAAAGGCTGAAGGAAATTTGCAAGGAGCTCTCCCATTCTGCCCCTATTATACTTGATTATGCTACTAAATATTGAGCAACTTCCATACTATTGAGTGTGGGAGAATGCAGTCATATTCTCATTGGCTCAGGTTAATGGAAGCAAACTCACCTGAGCATCTTTTCAGCTTTAGAATTGCAGGCTGAAAAGCTCCTCCTTGTTGTGTATGTAATGCCTGGCAGTTGGTTGTGAATGCTACCCAGGTTCTTGAAATGGAAAGACAGACCATATGCTTCATTATTAAATGAATTCACAGGACAAACTATCACAGAAAACATGTGTAGTACAAGATACCGTTTCAATTTGGAAATGAATGTAGGGTAAATGGAAGGTTGCAGCCCATGCAAAACACAGGATATAGGATTGCCATGGAATCAAAGGAAATGTTATGCCAGCAGTTAGATGCAATCCTGCTCTGGAATGTTGGTACTCTGGGGTTGGTTGGGGCCTGACAGAACCATCCAGAATCAGAGTCAACACGGACAGTGGGGTTTTGGGTCGATCAGTTCCAAACTCTAGGCACATGTCAAAACCAGAACTGGGTCTAAGAACTCTGAATTTTTAGCATTATTGCTGAGCTGCTGTGAGCTGAATTGTGATGATAGCATTGACAATAATCCCGTGCCCCAAAGTGCTTCCACAAATACCCTCTTTTTGTTTGGGGTCACTGAAGCCTGGGTGGAGAGAGGGGAGACTGGAAATATTTTTACAAAACATCGGAATCTAGGCAAGAAATTAGATTTATTACATTTTTCCTTTGGTTTTGAAAGTAAATATGGATAAGACCCTCATGATGTACTTTAGGGAGGAGAAACAGATTTCGACTTCGATGTTTACTTTGATCCATTAGTAGACTTCCAGAGGATTGTTTTTTTTTTTTTAATTAAACTTTTTATTTTGAGGTAATTATACATTTGTCGATTTCCACGAAGCTTACAATGTAATACAGAGACCCTGTACCCCAAGGGCAATGTCTTAAAAAATGGTTGTAGCATAGCAAAACCTGTGGTTGATCTAATTCATACAGTAAGATCTACTGCTCCTCTTCCTCAGACGTTGCTGCCGTCTACTAACGCAACCTCCTGATCTTATTCAGATTTCCCCAATTTTGTTTGTACTCCTGTACGTACTTAGCTGCGTCCAGGTTTAGTGCCTGTATCGATTCACGTGTCCACAGCAGAGCCCAGCCCCCCCCCCAAGGATCCCTGTCACATTGCCTCACTTCCTCCTACCCCTCCCCCATCCCTAACCCCTATCTGTTCTTCACTTCTTAAGTCTTATCATCTCAAGAACACAGAAGTGGGATGTGTACCGTAGGTCACATTTTGGGATAGGCTTTTTTCGCTCACTGTCATGCCTCTGAGATTCATCCAGGTGGTTGTATCCTGTTCCCTTTACTTGCTGAGTAGTGTTCTATGATACGTATTTGCCACTCAAGTTGCTTCTTTGATAGAGATCCTGCGGCTGAGCGGGAAGGGGCCGTTGTCTCCTAGTAATGTCTGTCCTAGAGTTGGAGGGCGGGGACTGACTCGTCTGGCTTAGATGGATGTGCTCATACTTGAAAGGGAATCAGGAAGGAGAGAGAATTAGCATCCGTCTCTTGCAGAGAACACAACTCCCAAGCGTCATGAGGGCTGTCGCCATGGAACTGGTGATGGGTTGGGACTCCCATTCCCTGAGCTAGATCTGAGCTCCGGGGATGAAGGGCAGGACTGGAACAAGTGCATCCACCCACTTGCTCAGGGCTCTGGATTCCATTCTCCCTGCTGTGCACTCTCACTTCTCTTTTTTTCTGGTTCTAGAGAAGCTCAGAATTTTCAGGAGGAAATTCTGTTCACATCTGCCAAGTACAGATGTGGCTGCCTAGTCTTGGGGAGCCTGACAAACCTCTGAGATCCCTGCCTTTACTCTCTTCCATCCATTAGCTCTACTTTTCTGATGCACACCTCCCATCTGTATCAACAGAATGTGGGTAGTTTGCACACTTACAATGTGAAGTAATCCTTGGCATGGCTTTGATCATATATACTAATTATTGCTAATATAGACACCAGACGATTGCATTTTATTATATCTTTGTTTTTCACTAAATGATTTGAATTGCTTCCTCGGGGGAAGTGTCATACTAATTAATTGTTTTGTGTTTTTCTTGACATATCTCAGCATTATCTGTGCAATTATGGCTACGTGTCTGTTGTTCTAAATATTTAAGGCATTTATAACAGGAATAGAGCTAATTTCTTCCCACATCTAAAACAGTATCCTTTTTTAATTTTCCAATTCTGTCAAAAGGATTCTGATGCTTCCAGGTCTCCAAACCTCACGGTAACCTTTGACTTTTTGTCAGTTTTGTTCACAGGATAGAATCGTCCCGTCTCATTGTTGTGTCTTTGGTCAGATTCTTTCTCCTTTTTTTTTTTTTTTAAAGATTTTGTTTATTTATTTTATTAGGAAAGAGAGAGAATGAGAGAGAGCATGAGAAGGGAGAAGGTCAGAGTGAGAAGCGGACTCCCCATGGAGCTGGGAGCCTGACGCGGGACTGGATCTCGGGACTCCGGGATCATGACCTGAGCCGTAGGCAGTTGCTTAACCAACTGAGCCACCCAGGCGCCCTCTTTCTCCTTTTTTTAAGCTTCCCGTGTCCTCTGGTCTCACATTCGGATTGCTGTAATGTCACCTCACTTACTTTCCTTTTGTAGAGTCCTCTCCTCTTTTTTAAAAAATGAATCTTCCAGTTCTTCCTAAACCTAGAGCTGATTTCACTTTCCCACCCTCACCTCACTCTGACATTCAAGAATGGGCTCACCACCACAAAGAGAATCCCCAGAATGATTGGTTAGAGATGGACCACATCCCAGACTGGGCTCCTCAAATATTTTTATTATTTCAGTGTTGTTGTTGTTGTTTTAAGGAAGAAATAGTTCCCCACTCCTGACATCCAGCCAGTTACCAAGTCCTGTTCATTTCCCCCCTGAACAGTTTACCAAATCCTTCCAAAACCTCCACCTTTGTCTAAACCGCCACCTTCTCTTACATGTTCTACACCAGTAGAATGCTAGCTGGTCTTCCTGCTTCCAGCACGCACCCTATAGAGTCCATTCTGCTGAGAGCGGCCAGCGGATCTTCTCATATGCAGACATGACTACACCTCTATCCTGCTCCGACCATTCCGTGGCCTTTATCCTTTATCCTGGAGTAAGACTGAAGTCTGTAACGTGGTCTGTAAGGATTTGAGTGCCCTACCTCTTGCCACCTTACCCAGCTCCTGTCCCACCATAGTGTCTCTCCCTCTTCTCTAGCCACAGGGCTTTCATCTATTTCTTGGAGGGAACCACCATATTTAAAATTGTACGCCCTCCCCTAACATTGTCTGCTTCCTTCCGTGTGCTACTTCTCTCCTTCATAGTGATCACACTTTGACATACAATGTACTTGGAAAATTTATCTCGTATCTTCTTCCACTACCATGGAAGCTTGACAAGGACTGAAATTCTTATGTGTTTCATTTACTACTCCTTCCTGAGTAGTTATAACCATAACCTAGTTAGCCATAAAGACATGTTTATTGAATGAATGAATGCATGAATGAATGGATGTTTGCATCCATCAATGGATAAAAGGTCTTCGTGGAATGCATTTACACAAAGTGTGTTCTCAGTGGTTGTAGATTAGGATTGCTTCTTGACTGCTAGCCGGTCAAGCCCCTCCCACTTTCTTAGTGTATTGGTGAATCCACATTAGCGGGAGGACTGCTTGCAGACACAGTGTGAAGGTAAAGAACGTCTAATGACTGTGTTTTTTGGTCATGTATCATAAGATAGTGGAGTCTGCATATGCTCCAAAGAGGGGAATATTCATAACGATAGGTTCTGCGTCCTCCTCCGGGACTACTACTGTGTGCCTGCTCTTGGGCTCCACTTTTTTTTTTTTTTTGGATAAAGTACAGGAAAGAGGTAAAAAGCTTTGTGTTTTGTTGGAAGAAGGGGCTATGTTGTTCCCGGCATTGACGCACTGACACATGCCACACAAGTTACTACACAGTCCTGAGCGTCAATTGCCTGATGTGTAGAATGGCAATAAAAACAATAACATCCAAGCAAGCAAACAAACCTTTGTTTCTTCTTCTTCACCTTCCTCTTTTTTTCCCCCATTTTTTCTCTCATCCTTCCTCCCTGCCCCTTTTCCCTCTTTCTTGTGTAAGAATACGTAAAATAGTAAATGTTCAATACCTCACATACAGCACAGAATATGTTTGTGGTAAAATAAATTATTGCGTTTGTTTTATAATTATTATCTTTTTAACAATTGCCATGAATTTGTTCTTGTTGTTATCGATTATATGAAGATCACCTACTTCTATTTGCTAGAAAATCACAATACAAATAATTATCCTCCCACTTTCTTTTGTTATGAAGGATGCAGTCCACTGCCAAGTCTTTGTGAGGTACAGTCCTCATCCTGATTTCATCAAAGGGCTTTTTGTAACTCCTGTGTCCCATTTGCAGGCACTGTCTTAGCACAGATAGCTGAACTGTTTTTTTATTTTTTTATTTTTTATTTTTTTAGTTGTTGAGTCCTACAGGTTTCAACCTCGGAAACTCGCTAATCATCCAGTTCAATGCAGAATCCTTCCGTCTGTCTTATACTGCTCTCTCATCAGTACCACATTTTGTCAGCCCCAAACCTTCCTTGCTTAGGAACAAAGCAACCAGCTGCTTACTTTCACCCATAGACCTTACATTCCCTTTGGCTAGGATTTGACTCAAGTCATTCCCAGCTACTCAAATGGCTACCTTCATCATGCTTGCAGACCTTTTTTTTAGTGCTTCTACCAAGACCAATGTCTGGGGTTATGAAATGGTTTTATGGCACTATCTCTCGGTGATTGGTAGTGTCTGACTGCAGCTCCACTGTGTCCAGGCTTCTGGGGTCATAGATAGGATCATGGGGAAGAAGTGCGGTGATCAATTAATGATGTCTGCCGTGGTCAGGGAATAGGAATATACAGGATGTGCAGCTGTATTTGCTTAGCTTTAGCAGCAAGGCGCTCACTCCTGACTCAACTACTGATCCTTCCCTTATTTCGTATTCTCTCAACACTTCATGTGCTCACCTAATTCCCCCTCCTTTCAAGAAGATATTTTCACAATAAATAAGAATGCTGAGTGGAATTTGGCATGAACAGAGGACGTGCAGCACATACGTATGGTTTCCTGACCCTGTTATTTATGTAGTTCAGAACATAATTGGTCATCTTCTTCCTCCTGCAGAAAGGAGTCTCTGGAGGCTTAAGGAGGTAGTTTACGAGTAATGATTAGCAACTTGATATCTCCTCTAAGCCTTTTCTCTCCCATTTATCCATAGCTCGTCGGGAGCTAGAAATAATTAAATTACCATATTCTCCAACTACATTGGACTTAAACATAACTATTTTATTTTATTTTTTTAAAGATTTTATTTATTTATTTATTAGGAAAGAGAGAGAGAACATGAGAAGGGAGAAGGTCAGAGTGAGAAGCGGACTCCCCATGGAGCTGGGAGCCCGATATGGGACTCGATCCCGGGACTCCAGGATCATGACCTGAGCCAAAGGCAGTCGCTCAACCAACTGCGCCACCCAGGGGCCCCTAAACATAACTATTTTAAATGGATGTACTTTTGGGACGCCTGGGTGGCTCAGCTGGTTGGACGGCTGCCTTCGGCTCAGGTCATGATCCCAGCGTCCTGGGATCAAGTCCCGCATCGGGCTCCTTGCTCGACAGGGAGACTGCTCCTCTCTCTTTGCCTGCCTGCCTCTCTGCCTGCTTGTGTTCTCTCTCTGTTAAATGAATAAATAAACATCTTTAAAAATAAATAAATAAATAAATGTGCTTTTAAAATTTTTTTTGGTATTGCTCTGGAATGGATAACAATGGATACATTAAATTTTTGTTAAAGATACCATTACCCATACTTCTATTAGTAGGTACGTTGATTGTCAAGTCTGAAACACTGGATAAAGTCTTTCAGCCTTTTTATTTTAAATCCTTAGGTCCTTCTAGGAGTTAGGGAATGTCGTTGTCCCCATTGTATAGCTAGAGAAACAGAGGACCATGGTGGTAAAGTTGCTCGCTCAGGTTATATACCTAGTAAATACCAAAACCAGTCTTCGGATATGGGCAGTCTAATTCTAGAGATCTCTCTGTTGAGGTATCGAAGATAAGGTTTACGCATGCAGAAATAACTGAATTTTTCCTTGGAGCATTTCTCTTTTTCATTTGAGCAGCTCCTCATGAAAATCATCTTTCTCGATATTTGTAAGAAGAACACAAGCCAGCATTTACAGAAGTGATGTCAGCATGAGCACTGGGCAGTCAGACATTTCTATTCAGTCCTAAAGTAGGGAGATGGAACATGATCAATGCCTTCCATTCGGAGCGCCCAGAACAAGAAAGACAATGCTCACTCTTCCCTGTAAACAGGCTCAAAGGTTTGGGGCCTACCCAAGTTGGGTTTTCCAGGCAATGAACCACTAAAAACATATTTGTTCCCAGAATACAGCCAGCTAGTAAGGTTCTCCCACTGGCGCTGACATTTACTGTAACAAGAGCCTGTTTCCTTCTCTCAGAGCCGCAGCCAGCTCCTCGCAAGGGAGTTGGTGTCTTGCCAGAGAAACCCCTCCGAGCTCCAGCAGACGTGCCAGGGAAGCCAGCGCTTTTCTTTTCAGCAGAAATGCGCCTGTCATGGTGGAATGATGTCGAGGTTTTAAAATGACAAAATGAAATTTTGTCTGTGTATCATCCATCCATCCATCCGTCTGTCCACCCCTACTATCTATCTCTACGTTTGTATGATTATATGATGGATATGTATATTCATCTTAATATCACAATAATGTCATAAATATCAATGAGCAAGTTTCATTATGCCCCATTGTACAGATGATAAACTGAACAAAGCAATTGTTTCTTGATTCCTAGATAAATAAAAGGCAAAGATAAATTTTCTAACAGCTCTCTCCTTCCTCCTTCTTCCCATTCTCCTTCCTCTTCTTCCTCCTTTCTTTTTGTTGTTAAGGAACCCTAAACCTTAAAGCCGGAGGAATAATGTGAGGTATTCTCTGGTCCATCTCCTCAAATGGCATTTTGAAGTCAAGATGACTGGGCTTTAGTTCCCATTTTGGTCCCCACCTTGGGCATATTGTCTAGCATCTTTAATTTCTGTTACATTGTATGTTAATGCAGACTTTTCTATATATGTCTGAGATCTCCGGGCAGGGTTTATGTCCCTCTTATTTATCTGCCAAACACAGTGATGCACATATAAATAATTCCTACACTCCTGAAAGCATCCTCAGCTTGAGACTCTTAAATCTTATTTTTCTTATTCTAATATCAGCCAACTGAGATTTGAAAAGGTTTTGACTTGCCTGAGTTGAAGTATGGGGAGTCTACTGGCCAATTTCCTTTGAGTATTACCTTGTTTGATTTGGATGAAGGGGCAGGGAATTGTATAAATGTCACTGCAGAGAGCCCTTGTCCCCTGGTAATTAGTAACCTTATCAGTTCAGAGCAAAGAGACGTGTTCAGAGATTTTGCTTTGGAAAATGGCACACGGATGAGGGAATTTTATGACTATGTATGAAGTACCTGGTCTGGTGATGTTTTGCTTTTGCAAGTGAGTGACGGACCTCATTCACCATCTGATACGTCCCTTTTATCCCCTGGTTCTTCGGTTCCCCTTATGATTCCCTAGAATCTCAGTCTCTGCCCCTCTTGCCCACTCAGAGTTTCAATACACTTCTTCATGATCTCAGTTTGTAAACAGTGAAATAGTGTGAGGACATTTCTTTCAAGTTTGATTTTTAATTTTTTTTCATGACAGAAATAATGATATAATTTGCAAAAATTCAAAAACAGAAAAGAATAAGGGGATACAAAGTAGAGGATTCCAAATTCTACACTCTAGAGATAATTGTTTTTGATAGGGAGTAATTTCTCCTCTGCAGAAACACACACACACACGCACACAGACAACTGCATTTCAAAATCTGTATATACACACCAAGTTTTTACTCAAATGTTTCCCTTACCTGATGGTTTTATAACAGTCTTTCATTAGGATTGTCATATATGTATTTATTTTAAACAATGTGTATTTAATCAAATATATATATTTCAATCAAATATATATATTTGTGTGTATGTATATTTATATATTCCACACCTAGCACAGAGCCCAGCACAGGGCTCTGTATCACAGCCCTGAGATCATAACCTGAGCTGAGTCCTAGAGTTGTATGCTTTACCAAATGAGCCACCCAGGCGCCCCAGAATTGTTACACAGTTTAATCCAAAATTCCCCTTCTGGTGGACTACTATGTTACTCTCAATTTTTTGCTTTTAAAAACATTGTTGCTGTACCTCTTTGCAGACATTTTCAAATAACTGTAGGAGGGACAAGAAATCTTAAGTGGGCTATTAAACAAATGACCTGCTTCTGGAATTAACCCTCAGTCATAAACTAAAGACCAGGGCTGGCAAGGTCCAAGGTACATCACCACAGCCCCCGCCTAAGGATGAAGCTCTGAAGAACAAATTGTAGTTTTGATAATTTCTCACGGTCTCCAGACCACAGAAGCAGAGCTACCATTGCAGATCCCACCTTTGTGTTTGGCTGCCAAGGATACAATCCTATCAATATTTACACATTCCACAGATATTTGTTGAGTGCCTCCTTGTGCTGGATGCTGCGGCAGGCACTGAGCATTGGGGGCTTTACAGGTGGACTGAGTCTCTGCCACGATGCTTCCAGGCACCTAGCTGGGGGCAGGGGTGGGGGGACACTCTCTGCTCACCAGCCATGAACCTGGTGTGTAGCTGAGTCCAGCCAGGGGGTGAAGTGGGCTTAAAGACCGCCAGAGGCCTCAATCCCCACTCTTCTGGAGCTCCCAGTGTGACTTTGTTTCCTCCAACTCTCAGACTACAATTCTGAATAGGGAGGGGGTATCCATTTTGATTTGCCTTTTTCTAGGCAGGATTCAAGAGATTACCCTTGCCCCTTTTGATGTTTTGTTCTTCGGTAGTTATGTAGCTAGTGATTCTCTCTCTCTCTCCCTCTCTCCCTCTCTCCCTCTCTCCCTCTCTCTCTCTCTCTCTCTCTCTCTCTCGTATGAGTGCTCACACATACACACACACACACACAAAGAATTTTTTTCCCCCAAGGGAACAAATAATCTATATTTAAGAAGAAAAGCTAAATCAGCAAACAAGTTGTGAGGTTAAAGGTGACATTTGGAGGGCATGGGTTATAAGGAAAGAAAGAAAACTCGAGAGAGGTCCACAGCCAGCAGGTGATGCTGCCAATGGGAGGACGGGATGGGAATTGGAGGTTAGAAACTACGAAGTGGGTGCAGCCTGGGAGAAGCCCCAGGGTTGGGGTAGCCAGAGGATGGTTAAGAACAGCTTACTAATCAGGTATAAGTTGTTCGTATCGTTGTGACAATACTCCCACGCTCCTGATACACCCACACAGTCAGATGAAAAAGAGATGTGGGGTATCTGTCTGTGCCCCAGTCTCCTCTCATCCGATGCGCTAGGGTGGCTTCAAATAGGAGTTCCAGGCAGACACTAGCGACACTGTCTGTGGCATATGGTAGAGTTACAAGGGGCCCAGAGGAGCAGCTGTAATGTGGACTCGGGATGGATAGCCAATAGCTCATCTCTCAGAATGCATGGCCACATTCCCCAGGATGTGGGGCATCTCACTGGTGGTGCTTCGGTGAGACCCCAGTTGGGAGTGCATGGTCACAGCATCCGGTAACAATGCTCTTGTTGGAATTTTCTCTCTGTCCTGATGAGAACAGGGAGACAGTCCCAGATCGATGCGTCTGCACCTAACTCACCTCCAACACTTGCCCATCTGCCTTTGTGGCAGCGAAGGGGCAGGGTTCAGGCTTAGCGTGTAACTGTGACCACAATGCCCGTTGTCATTGTAGTTTGTTTCTGTGCTTCAAGTTCTGAAACAGGAGGGGAACGCGTCTTCTGAAACAGGCATGGTGGGTCGAAGAGTGTTCTCCCTGAAATTCACATCCACCTAGAGCCTTGGAATGTGACCTTATTTGGGAATAGTGTCTTTGCAGATGTAATTAGTTAAGGGTATCGGGGTGGAATCATTCTGGATTCAGAGAAAGTCCTAAATCCAATGGCTGCTGTCCTTTTAAGAAAAAGAGAGGGGGATTTGATCTCACAGAGGCATGTACAAGAAGGCCATGTGAAGACAGAGGCCGAGGCTGGAGGGACGTGGCCACAAACCAAGGAACACCAGGAGCTGAAAGGGGCAAGAGGGATTTCTCTCCTAGAGCCTTGGGAGGGCACACAGCCCAGCTGTCACCCTGAGTTGGACTTCTGCCCTCTGGAACTGTGAGAGAAAAAAATGTCTGTTGTATTAAGCTACTAAGTTAGTAGTCATCAGCAAACTAAGGCCTGAGGACCAGAGCCAGCCTGCTGCCTATTTTTGTAAGTAAACATTTACTTATTCATTGTTCATTCATTTATACATTGTTAATGGTGGCTTTGAAGCAGCCTCAGAGCTGAGAGACCCAATGGACCTCAAAGCCTAAAATAGTTATTTTCTGACTCTTCAGAGAGAAAGTGTGCCAACCCCTCTTCTAGGAAAGTGTTCAATTTCTGTGCATATCTGGGGATGTTGGGGATCACAAAAAAAACCTTCTCTTGACAGTAGGGACCATACAAGATGGGGATTTTTAATTATCTTATTTTTTTTAAAGATTGTATTTATTTGAGAGAGAGAGAGAGAGTGAGACAGAGAGAGCGAGCACAGGAGCAGGGGCAGAAGGAGAGGGAGAAGCAGATTCCCCTGCTAAGCAGCGAGCCTGATGCGGGGCTCCATCCGAGGACCCCGTGACCATGACCTGAGCCACCAAGGTACCCCTATTTTATTTTTTTAACTTAGCTTTTCATTTTTCAAGAAGCAGGGTTTTTTCCTCCCCAGAGGAAAAACATGAAAATGAAATGCTCTAGAGTAGTTTACGACATTAACTACATTTAAAGGGATTCAATGCAACAAAATTGTCTCCTTTCTTTTCAATCAATCAGCATTAAAATTCACTTACCAATGGCAGCTTTTATAGGAGCAGCAGCATTGCTAATGGTAGTGTGGTTTCCCTAGCAAGCTGAGGTTTGATCTGGAAAGTTTGTAGAGCATGAGTGAGTTTCTTCACTCTGAACAGGAAATGGGCCAAGGTCTGATCGGCAGCTGGCTGGACAGTGAAGGGGGATGAGCTCCAGCTGATACGTGCCGGGGAATAAGACTGAGCAAGCCAAGCCGGCCAGAGATGGGAGAAAAGTGAACACTAAAACTCCATGGTCAGATTAACAAAATGAAAAGGCAACCTACAGAAGAGGAGAAAATATTTGTAAACCATACATCCAATAAGGGGTTAATATCCGAAATATATGAAGAACAACTACAACTCAGTAACAAAAACACAAGCAGTCTTATTTAAAAAATGGGCAGAGGAGCCAGATAGACATTTTTCCACAGGACACATCCGAATGGCCAAAAGGTATATGAAAAGATGCTCTACATCACTGATCAGAGAAATACAAATCGAAAGTACAGTAAGATATTATCTCACACCTGGTAGAATGGCTGTTATCAAGAATACAGGAGATAGGTGTTGAAGAGGGTATGGCAAAAGGGAATTCCTTCTGTTGGCGGGAATATGAATTGGTTCTGTCACTATGGAAAACAGTATGGAGGTTCCTCAGAAAATTAAAAATAAAATGACCATATGATCCAGCAACCCCACTTCTGAATATGTATCTAAAGGAAATGAAACTGCTGTCTCATAGAGATATCCACACTCTGATGTTTATCCCAGCATTACTCACAATAGCAAAGATACGCAAACAACCTAAGTGTCTATCAATGGGTGAAGAAGGCATGTATGTGTATATTTATACATAAACAGTAAAATGTTATTTAGCCATGAGAAAGAAGGAAATCCTGCCATTTGCCACAACACAGATGGACCTTGAGGATATTATGCTCAATGAGATAATTCAAACAGAGAAAGACGAATATTTTATGATATCACTTATATGTGGAATGTAAAATAGTTGAATTTGTAAAAACAGAGAGTAGAGTGCTGGCTCTCAGGAGCTGGGGACTGCGGGAATTGGTGCGATGTTCGTCAAAGAGTACAAACTTGCAGATAAAGGATGAATGAGATAATTCTGGAGATCTAATGCACAGCCCTGTGATTGTAGTCAGCAATACTGTATCATTTACTTCAAAGTTGGTCAGAAACTAGATCTTAAATAGTCTCACTACAAAAAAGAAATAATGACTGTGTGACCCCATAGAAAGTTAGCTAACACTATGGAGATAATCATACTGCAATGGAAAAATGTATCATATGTACACATTGTACACTTTGAACTTACAAAATGTTATATGTCAATTATATCTCATTAAAAAAAAAAAACAATTGTCAGATCGTACTCCACCTCTCAATCAATGTGAATTTGTGAACCTTACCAGCCAGCTCAGGAAGATAGCCATAGGAAACCTAATTAATTTTGTTCATACTGGTACAGAAAACTTTCAATTAAAATTTGAATAGAAGCAGCCACATAATGCAAGAGTGAAGCAGTTAGAAGGGTTTTTACTTGTTTTTTCTACTTTACATCTTGGTTGAGGCCATTTTTATGTCCTTCGCATATTTTACTGAGAAGCCTCAGCCACTTCTAGCCATAACTTCCTCTCCTTCCTGTTACGAATTTTCTTCCTAGATTCGCTCTTCAGTCCCTAAAAATATCCGTACCGCATTATTTATTCACTCCATAATGCATACCATCCAAAGACAACAATTTTGCCAATAAACTGTTATTCTAATGAATAATTCATGCAGCCTTCATTCTCCTGACATGAACAAATACACTTTCAAATGGGAGGAGTATGGCTCTATTTTAGTCTTAACTTCATTTGCTAACATAATATTTTTTAAAGATTTTGTGATGTCCTTCTTGGGTGAACTCTATGGGCAATAATTCTAAGTCTCTAATTAAAAGAAATAAACCATGGCACAGAATCACAACTGAATTTATTATATGGGGTTTTCTATAGTAACAATAGGTGTTTGGGTGTGCTAGAAAAAGGGGCAAATTAGCCAGTATTCCAGAGTAGGGAAAATGTGGAGTCTTCCCCTAATAAGAAGCAATGCCAATCATTGTTTCAAATTTGGCCAACACCCATGGCCATAGTCTCCTGCTTACATGCGCAGGGTCCAGTTTGATGGGCGGATACAGGTGATGGTGGGTACAGAGTACAGGTGATGATGAAGAGGATAATTGTAATGACAACAGTAACATTTTTGCAGTTCCTGGGACATGCTAGGCATTGTACTAAGGGCTTCCCATATATCAAGGTTTTTCAGTGTTGGCACTATTGATACTTTGGGTCGACTAATTCTTTGTTGGGATGGGGGATGCCTTGTGCATATGTAGGGTGTTATGTAGCACCCCCAATTTCTACCCATTGATCCAGTAGAAACACCCACCCCTCTCAGCTATGACAACCAAAAATGTCTCCAGACATGACCAAATGTCCCCCGGACGACTACCCCCCGCACCCAAGTTGAGAACTGATGATATGCTTGACTAATTACATCTTCATAATAGTCCTTCACAACAAGTGCTTTGTGAGCCCCCTTTACAGATGAAGAATTAGAAGCTCAGAGTAAGTGGTAGAAGCAAAATTTAGTGCAGGCTTTACCCCCCACTGAGGTTAAGGCTATTTTGTAACATGTGATGAGTTAGAGTGTCAGTGCCTCGGCCTTCTCCCTGTGCCTCCAGGGCACAGGGATATATATATATATTTATATATATATATATATATATATATATATATATTATATTTATATAATATAAATATGTATGATGTAATTATTAGTTTGGCATATGGGCACTGGATAATTAATATTATTCTGTGTTTTGTACATAGATAACTTCAAATCCCTGAAACCTCGTATATGGGAAGTATAGATGTCATGATGACAAAATGAATCATCATTACAACAAAAATAATAATAATGACAGCAATTGCTCTTGTGCCTCCCTAGCACTGTTTTTTTTTTTTTTAAAGATTTTATTTATTCATTTAACAGAGAGAGACCACAAGCAGGCAGAGAGGCAGGCAGAGGCAGAGAGAGGAGCAGGCTCCCTGCGGAGCAAGGAGCCCGATGCAGGACTCGATCCCAAGATGCCGGGATCATGACCTGAGCCAAAGGCAGTTGCCCAACCAACTGCGCCACCCAGGCGTCCCCCTAGCACGGTTTTCCCAGCACTTTCTATATGACAGTCCAAGGGGTTAGCCTGGACCACCTGGACAACTCCCTTATCTGAGAGATACCTACTTGGGTTAACCTTGAACCCAAGACAGTGTGATTAAACCTTGTTTTGTTCTGTGTTATATCCCGAGAATTGCCCGCGGTGCCTTGCATGTTGGTTGAATGAGCAACCTCAGAGGGGATGGAACCTTAACAGAAAATACAGAGATTGCTCAGGGGGTGATAAATCTTCAACTCAGACATAGGTGATCTGAGCCCAGAGCCCCCACTGCTACCCACTGTGACTCTATAGTCACTGGTTTCATCCGAGCTGCCCCAGCTCTGCTCCCAACTGAACTGGCCTTTCACAACTCCCAAATGAACTGGCCTTTCACAACTATGTTCTGGTAAAGGTCTTTCAGTTTTCTCTTGCTGGTGACAGCAACGTGCACTGTCTCTCCCGTCTTGCTCCACTTCCTTTGCTCAGTCTCTGTTCTATCTACAGTGTCTCCTTCATTTCTATTTGTCTAAATTTTACTTAGTTTTTGAAGCCCCGGTCAGTCCCAACAAACTTCTGGAACGTTCTCGCCTTATCCTTGAACTCTCAGTGCCTTGCAGGAAGCTTGCTGCCATTGCCAGCCAGCAATCGACAAAGATCTGTTTGTTTTAAATCTCAGTCCTATCGCTTATGGAGTAGGATCTGGTGTAAACAACTTAAACTCTCTGAAGTCCTACTTTCCTATATTGTCAAATGAGAGCAGTGATATTGCTGGGCATTCCAGTTTTCTGAGGCTTCATGAGAAAATGCTTAGCATAGCCCTTGACACATAGTATGTTCTTAATTAATTGCAGCCATTAATTCACTTTCACACTATATTGTATATCCTCTCATTGATTTATGCATGTGTAGCTCATCTCCCCAATTAGACTGCAGGACTATAGAAAGAAATGTCTTATATGTTGGCTAATTAAAATTAAATTAAAATTAAAAAAAAAAAAGAAATATCTCTTGGAGAGGATTTTTAATGTGAATTCAGCTCAACAGGTAAAACGGTGTCCTCAATGTTCAAAACGTAATTTTCTCTCTTTATGTTTTGAAGTCCAGTGTCTTTATCAATAACATGGAAGAGGCCATTTCTCTTTACTTCACCATACCAGAAAGGCCCTGCAAATGGGTTGATTTATATAGTGGGCAATCAGCTCGTGCTTTCTGAGCATATAAGCATCAGGACTGTAATAGTGCATAATCTGTCTTAAAGCTCCGTTGACATTTCAGAGTCCTTAGAACCTTGGCTTTGCCAATGTCTTTTTATATGTAAAATTTTGCCTAACATATAGCTTAAAGAAGGGTGATAATTGAGTCATGTCTCTAGGTATAAGTGTCACTTAAAGCAGGATACGTCCCCTAGGAGACTAATTTCCAGAAAGCAGATGTGGACTCAGGTCCCCGGTCCTGCCTTGGAGGCTGTGTGGGGCAGTGGAAAGAGTACATTGTTTCACGAGCAGCCTGGTATCTGGTTCCACTTTTCTCTGGATTCACATGATTCAGAGCAATTCAGAAAAATCATTGTGCGCCCTAATGCTCTTATCTGTAAAATGAAGCATCCAAATCAGATAAGTTATGATTGCCTTTCATTTCTATAATTCTGCATCCCAGAATCGAAGTTCATTTGTATGAGCCAATAAATTCCACATTTTCCTTGTTGTACCTAGAATCCACATACCCCACAATAAATTTCCCACAATAGAGTTTTCAAATCCTATTTAAAAAGTCTCCTCCTCCTCTCTCTCTCTTTCTCCTTCTCTTTCTCTCTCTTACACACACACACACACACACGCACACACACACACTTTTTTATTCCCCAATGTCCCACACATTTTCCTAATAAAGTATGTAATAAAACAAAATCTGCCTGCTGCTGTGTTTGTGAAGTGGAAGGCATTGTTATTCCCACCATGATGGTGATAGAAAAAAAAATGCGTCCTTTTCTCTCT
Organism: Nasua narica; assembly: GCA_028533885.1. Taxonomy (NCBI): domain Eukaryota; kingdom Metazoa; phylum Chordata; class Mammalia; order Carnivora; family Procyonidae; genus Nasua; species Nasua narica. Next base: position 5,365,873 of record CM052805.1, read on the forward strand.
CTGGAAACCACCCTTTGATCCTCAGCCTTTTATCAACAAATCAAAAATGCTACTTCCAGTAAATTAGCACCACCTCCTGAGAAATGGTGCCAAATTCCATTAACTGTAATTAGCATTCCTCTTGTTTCTTTTGCAATTGCAAAACAAACAAACAAACAAAAACTCTGAGTTACCTTGAACACAGATAATCCCTTACACCAGCAGCATTCTAAGCAGGATCAGAACCCACAACTCTGCATTCACTTCAGCAGGGGGAGGGCAGGAGTGGCAGAATCAAAACCTTTATTTTTCGCTTTCAAAGTGAATGTTGTCTTCTCCACATGGAGTTAAAAAGCTGGCACATTGCCTTCTGATGTGAACATTTGGGGAACATGGGGAGATAACCATCTCCCTCCGTTTAAAGCTGACCTGTCCTGAGGTTCCACAGCAGAAGACTCAGATATCCTAGAGCAATACATTTCACAACTAGATTTTGGACACCCCCCCACCCCCGCGTGGTTCCAATACAAAAGAACTGCAAACCAAACCAAACCAAAGGTCTCTTTTCCCTAGAATTCCATGATAGAAATGACATTTTAATACCCAAGAAGAAGAAAGAATAGGATATCAGAATAAAGAACAGTGCTTAATAGTGGGTCCATCTCATTAATCATAGTTACTGGCAAATAGAAATATTATTTCATGTAATTTATTGTGGGAAAAATTACAGAATTATCTTATTTTTTATATTAAGATAAAAAAAAAAACGGTCACGACTTTGTGTCCCCTCTTTTATTTCAAATTTCACTGCAGGCTGTGGAAACTTAGTCAAAGACAACTGTGTTTAGACTCCACTCTTGTAAGGGACCCTTAGCAGAGACACGGGTCCCCCAAACCCCACTCACTTTGATGCTATAAAACAGAACTCAGAAACAACCAGATATCGGTGTCAATCTTATTGAAAGGCTCCAAAAGGAGGGTGCTAGTTTCAAATGTTTTGTGTGAAATTGAGTTCAATTGAGTGGCAATTTTTTTTTTCTCTCAGAAGCCATTTTGTCTCTTTACTTTTTGCTTCCTTCCTTGTATTTCAGCATTTGTCATTTCAATTACAGTACCGCAGCCTATTTTTACACTTTGAATGCAATTTCCAGAAACACTAGGGAAAGAGCAGTAAAGATATTAGGAGGTGGTAGTTAAGACTGAGAACAGCTCCAAGAGGGTGGAACAAATTTAGAACATTTTTTATTTTAATCATCTATAAAGAAAATAATTCCATAGACTCATCTACAGTGAAGTCCCACTTACAGCACAAAGCATCATAAAACTGAATAAAGTCATATTCTCCAGGACAATGTCGTAACTGTTACATTATACAAGTTAAATAACTTACGATTCCCATTTGCTTCTCAGAGTTGAGGGTGAGAAACAAACATTCCCCACCCTAGATCCTGCTACATAATGAAATGAAAGATAAACCATTGGGTCTTCTCCCAAGAAAACGTTCGGTCAAATATAGTAGCTGATTGGTGGAGGTTTATTCATTCAACAAGTATTTATTGAGCACCTGCTTTGTGTTATACTCTGGATGGTGAATAAAGTGCATATGGCACTCCTCCATGAGGACCTTCCTGTTGCTTCCCGATGCAAAGTCAGTTGAGCTCTCTTTGTAACTGAATTAATCTTGGCACTATTATTAATCGAAACTCCACTTGCACTGAGTTTTAAATGAAGGGAGGTGCCTTGCTTAGGTCTTAGATCAAAAAGAACAGGAGATCCTTGGAACCAAGTAATGACAAAATTGACTGGCCTATTGCCCTATACCTCTCCTGTATCACCATGTTGGCTTCACTCCCTTCTACTGCAGATGGGTTTTCTGTACCGGGCATGTGCCAAAACATAGGCAGCTCTGGGATTTTACTCTGGGTTTTTTTTTTACTCTCGGTTTTATTGTGAATCCAGTTGGTTGTTTTATCTAGATTCCATAATGTTCTTCGCCTTCCTAGCAGAGGACTGATTTTGCTCATGTATTCACATGGATATTCACATACCCACCTTTCTCCATCAAGTTCTTGCCATGGTGGAGAATCCAACCTCAGTCCTGTTTGGAGCTGGAGTGGGACAAGGACTTAATTGCTCTAAGCCAGTTATAATAACCCACCCAGCCCCACCCTTGTCAACATTTCGTTCTGGACGCCAGTTTTCTGGCTATCATTGGATGATGATCCAACTGGTTAGTAGTTGGGCATTTGACCAAAAAAGGGCCCAATGAGATAGAACGCAAGTATGTTTAATCTTAGCTCTTGAATTGTGCCAGTGTACAATACTTCATTCCTTGAGGGTTTAAGATCGTTTCAGTATGGGTTTTTGTTATTTGCAACCAAAAGCAGTCTAACTGATAAGCATCTCAAGATAACAGAACACACAAGGCTTGTTCTTGGCTGACTCCCCTTAGGAAAATCCTGAGGAAAAATATTGTCTGGCCGTTCTTATATCCTATGCAAGGAAATAAGAGTATTTTACTTTCCAGGTTTGAGTCATATAAACCTACCTCTGTATCTATGATTTGTAGCTTCCACTAAAAACCTGTGCGTGGAGTGAATCTTGGCACAAGACTTAACAACCCAGTTGAGGGGCTAGAACTTGAGAGAGGGCAGTCATATACTTTGAATTTCTATTTGTTTATAGCTTATTGATGCATAATTTCACATTACAAAATTCATTCATAATAAATACGCAATTGAATTTTAAGCAAACTTAGAGGTATGCAAGCCTCTTCATAATACTGATTTAGAATAGTTCCACTGCCCAGGGAGTTACCCTGTGCCTGTCTGTTAAGCTTTAATTTAGCTAAACAGAATGTTTTTATTGTTCATCTGTGTTGGTCCATGTATCAGTAGTTTCTTTCTGCTGTTGAGTAATAGTCCATTGTGTGGATATACCACATTTTGTTTATCTGTTCACCACTTCATGGGTACTTGGATTGTTTTCAGATGTTGGCTATTATGTATAATGTCGCCGCAAACACTGGTTTACATGTTTTTGTGTGGACATATGCTTTTGCTTCTCTTGAGTGGATACTTAGGAGTGGGATTGTGGTGTCACATGATTAGTTTAAGTTGAACTTGTACTACTAAACTGTTTTCCAAAGTGGCTCCCGCATTTTATATTTCTACCAGCAACGACAAGGGTCCTACTGGCGCTACATCCTTCTCAAGTCTTGATATTACCGGTCTTGTGATTTATAGCCATTCCAGTGAATATGTAGTGGTATCTCACTGTGGCTTTACTTTGCCTTTGCCTAATGTTTAATAATGAGTATCTTTTCATGTTCCTTACTGTTTCATGAAATAACCTTGTTCCCCTGTGAAGTGGGACTTAATGAATCTTGAGGAGTCTTACATCCCTTGTCAACAGTTCCTTTTCTCTTGTAAATAAAGCAGCAAAGAAATGGGTCCAGCAGCTGGAATGGGGGAAATAACTCCCTCCCTTTTATGCAGAAATGTAGGACTGGAATGGAAACTTCCCTTGCCCTGTTACATCCATAGTTCAGGGCTAGCTGTGGGGGCCACTGACCTCATATGCAAATGATGCCATTTGCAGACAAGCGGCACTTGGTTCAAGAGCTCTGCCTCAGAGAGGGTAGGATTTGGGCTCATCACCCCACCCTTGCTGCTTGCTGCTGCGGCTTTTGAAAGCAGTGCATGACCCTGTTAGAACAAGCTTCCTCAGGTAGCCTCTTGCAGCCACACGGTAGTTGGTGCTATTTCTTTTATCTTTTGATAAAATGACTTGCTCCCTATCAGGGGCAAGCACGTCCCTGCACATGTTTCTCAGCTGGATTGCAGTAATCTGTGCTTTCTAGGAAAAGGTCACTTCTTAGAGGGTTGAAAGACTCAGGGTTCATACATTGCCCCCCTGAGCATGTGTGAGCCTAAGATACCAATTCCTCTGTTATATAGGTTTTCAAACCTTGAATACTCTGAAAACAAAAGACTAAGTACCTGGGAGGGGAGAGCCTAGCAGCAAACTCACTTTGACACTTACACAAGTGGACTTCTGTCAGCAGAAGTTCCCACGAGCAGACCACTGGTGTGGTTTAAAGCATGTACTTTAAATCAGATTTCTTCAGTTGTAATCCTGGCACTACATGCTGTGTGTGTGATTTGGGGGCAAGCTACTTAACCGTGGCAAGCTTGGGTTAACTGAGCTGTAAAATGGGATTAATAATAATACTTGGCTCTTAAAATCATTGATAGGATTAAATGAGATAATGCATGTAAAGTGTTTAACATCGTTCTAAATTTCTTTAGCTGTTGTAATTTTTATATTTGATTTTATATCATTAGAAGTTGGAAGAAAGCCTGATACACAGTGTGCACTCGGTGATTTATTTAACCACACACAGTTGAGATATTCATTCATTCACCCACTCAGATATTAATTAATTCAGTACCACTCAGGATTTCATCCTGTGTATTCATTGATATAGTAGATATTTATGAGGTGCCTACTGTGTGTCAGACAGTGTTCTAGGTCATGGGTTAGGAAACTATAAATCCAGCCCTCCACGCGTTTTGGAGCATAGTCACACCCACTCATCTGCATACTGCCTATGGCTCTAAATTACTATGACAGAGATTGTATGGCTCACAAAGTCTGAAATATTCACTATTTGACCCATTCAGGAAAAGTTTTCCAACACTTGGTTTAGATACTGAGGCTAAAATAGTGAACATAATAAGGTGATGTTCTCATTCACATCATAGTCAGGATGAGACAAACAGAAAATAAATACATATTTACATACACATATAAATGTAAAATATCTGTGGTGGTAAGTGCAATGCCAAAAGAAAGAGAGAGAGAGAGAAAAAGAAAGAAAGAAAGAAAAAGAAAGAAAGAAAGAAAGAAAGAAAGAAAGAAAGAAAGAAAGAAAGAAAGAAGGAAGACTGTAAGAGAATAGAGAATAGGGATAACTCGGTGGCTCAGTTGGTTAAGTGCCTGCCTTCGGCTCAGGTAATGGTCCCAGGGTCCTGGGATCAAGTCCCACATGGGGTTCCTTGCTCAGTGGGGAGCCTGCTTCTCCCTCTGCCTGCCACTCCCCTGCTTGTGCTCTTTCTCTCTCTCTCTCGCTCTCTCTCTCTCTGACAAATAAAATCTTAAAGTGATAAAGAATAGAGAAGAGCCAGGGACAAGGATGGGAGGAATTATTTTTAAAAAGAAAAAAAAAGTTCTGTTTGAATTTTTAATTGCAGATTTGAAGCTCAAAGTTTCTCCTTTGTAGTTTATTTACGAGGTGATTTATCAATAGCAAAACAAACACTCACTGCTCATGAAGTCTCACTGGGACATTCAGAAACCATCCCAGGCTGCCAGTAAATCCAGATGTGGCCTACCGTAAAAAGCTTGTTTGGAGAGACCTCGTATACAGTGGTACGAAACCAAGAAAAGTCAACATGGCGCTTTGCTGACTGGCATATAGCTCTGCCCATAAGTAAGTCACCTCACGTGGAGAATAGTGAGGACGTCACTTCTTCCAGTGACAGAGGAATGACATTTGGACCCTCTTCGAGGCTGCTTACCTCTGGGCAGACTAAATTGAAAAGTGTCTGTTCTACAAACAAAGAAGAAACCCTCGGGGCCTCAAGAGCTGATGATAAGAGGACTAAGAATTAGGTCAGGGATGCTACGGAAGCTTTTCTGCCCCGTCTTATTTTCAGTAGGGTTTTCACAGTGGTCACCTTTTGCACTACAGGTGGCTCGCTCTTACAGCTTCTATGCAAGCAAGTTGCATTATTAACAAGATGGTAGCAAGAAGCAGGGTGCTTCCACAAAATTCTAGTGCAAGGGTCAGGAAACCTTTTCTGTAAAGAGACAGATTGTAACTATTTTAGATTTTGCAGGTCTTATAGTCTGTGCTGAAACTACTCATCTCATCCACTATGGCTCAAAGCAGCCTTGGCCAATACATAAATGGATGAGCATGGCTGTGTTCCAATAAAACTTTATTTACAAAAGCAGAGAGGATTTGGCCTTGGAGTCGTGGTTTGCCAGCCAATGTTCTAGTGTATTTTTCTTCCTCAGGTGTGCTCACAAGATTAATTGGGAGCGTGTGCACCGCACAGGTGCTTTGTCTCCTCCCTTCTGACCTGTGGACTCTGACCTCTAGGAGGAAAGGCCAGCCATGTGCACTTGCTCCGAAGCTGTCACAGATAGTCTGTGTACGTCAGATTATGCTGCAGTTACAGACAGCCCCCAGATTCTCGGTGACAGTAAAACAAAAGTTTGTTTCTTGCTTGTGTAAAGTCTCCCACGGGTCTGGTCCACTCTCCTGGTGACCTGGCAATTCAATCTGATGGAAGAATCATCAACCTGTAGCTGCACTCTTTTTTAAAATATTTGTTTATTTTAGAGAGAGAGAGAGGGAGAGAGCACAAACAGGAGGTGCAGAGGAAGAGGGAGAGAGAATCCCAAACAGACTCTGCACTAAGTGCAGAACTTGAAGCAGGGCTCCATCCCATCACCTCAAGACCACAGCCTGAGCTGAAGCCAAGAGCTGGAGGCCCAACCACTTGTACCACCCAGGCACCCCTATAGCTCACTTCTCAGAACACAAAGGCTTCCTGGTTGCTGTGGCTGAGAAAGACCAAGAGTGGGAGGTCTTGCAATGGTAGTTACATGACTAAGTCACTAAGAGTTTAGCCGTAGCTAATCACATGGTCCCAACCAGCTGCAAGGAGATGGAAAAATGTGATCTTCCCGTATGTCCAAAAGGAAAGGGGAACTGGATTTGGGTAAGCATAAAAAGTTTTTTGTTTTTTGAACAGTTGGATGCTTGAATAATTGATTGATAGTCACTACTAAACAATCTGGTGTACCCACCAGTGAAGAACCTGTGTTGAGTTCATGGAGACATGTTGTTCGCATCACCAGAATTTGGCCAGTTGTACATTGAGGGGAGTCTAAAAGGAAAACACTGTAGACTTAGGGTTAAACACTTCTTACCATATTATATTCTTGTATTTGATGTTGAAAACCATTGTCAGTGTTGTTAATCCCATGCCTGAACTTGGAATGGGTCTCCATCCTTTGAAAGTCAAGCACCTTCATGCTAACCAAATGTCTCTTGACATTGGGTTTCAACTGTTCTTCCAGAAGTCGTGTCTAATGAACACTCATCTTCACTTCGCATACTGATCCAGTTTGGTTGACTTTACTAATTTGGTTAACAAGACCATAAATAATAATCCAGTCTCCTTTGTTTATGGTTAACAATCCTGGCCCATTATAATTTTCTGTGGCAGCACATATGGTGGGCAATAAACTAACTAATAAAGCTGCCACATGGAGGATAGGTCTGCTTTTATTTTTATGGCTGTTTCTTTAATCTGATACATAATTAATGTGCAAGGTTCAACTTTTTCTTGGTCAGATCCCAGTTTATTTGATGCATTCTGAGGTGTTAATTTTCTTGATGCATTTGTGGGTAGGAGAGTGGGATAAAACTATACAGCTCTTTATATGGAAAGGTGCTCAACCAGGAATTTTTTGAAAGGAAGACACTTAAATTACCTTTGCTTTCAGAGTTCATTTCCATTGAAAAGGTAAAGTAATTCTAGGTTCAGACTTTCTCAAGTCAACCCCTCCCTTATTTAAGAGAACACAGTTCTAAAAATCTTCTCCTTGGAGAATAATTTTCTCTGCCTTCCATCTCCCTCAATGATTTGTTCAGTCTCCTCAATTTGTCTGGCTTCCTCTTGAACTGATTTACGATTCACCAAAATCTGTGGGAGAATTTGCCAAGCTGCAGACTAATTAATTATGTTTGCTGTTGGACCTATCTATTAGGTGCTGGCATTTCCTCTTTGTCATACATTTTAAATTTAATGTGCACACATGTTTCGCTTTTGTTTTTCCTAAGTACCAAGCTGACCACACAGCGGTGATTCCAACAACAGCAACACAATTCCAGGGAGGTGCACTGTCCTTCATTTATATACAGGAGCTGGGGAAAAAATTCACCGTTTTTGCAGAAATGTGGCACTGGAGTCCATTTCTCTTAGAGAAAAAGTTCTGTGTTTTGTCCACAATAGCCCCAATCTTCACAGTGAAAATGGTGTTCTTCAAATTCTGCTTTATTAGCACTATTACTATAACAAATAATAATAATATCCAAACAGCAGTCACAGTTGTTCATAAAGACTTACTGTATATCTGTCCTTTAATGCAGTTTACATGTATTAATTATGCAAATTATCCTGTAATTCTGTAAGGTGGGAGGATACTGGTATTATTTCCTTTTTTTTTTTTTTTTTTTTCCCCAGATAGAAAACAGGCTCAGGTTGGTTAAGTAAGTGCTTGTTACCACACAGCTAGAAAAGGGCAGTTTCGGGAAGCCTGCTTCCCTCATGACAGGATACTCTTCACAGCAGGAACAGGGTAGGGCAAGTGTCTCCATTCTGAAGGCATGTTTTCAGAAAGCCCAGGCAGAAACATGATTATGCACTAGTATCGGTTTATCTGGTAGGGCCCTTTGATTTTATTGGATAGTACTTTACAGGCTGCTAGATGAGTTGCCACTAAGTTTAGTGACACTGTTTCTTCCCTTTTCTGTAAAAGGTAAGATGGTTCCCTGTGGTGTTAGAAAGGATTCCAAGAGATTTGCTTGGGGAAAATTATCTCTCCTGCTCCTCAGCTCCATTTCTGCTGTGAGTTATTATGATAAAAAAAAAAGAAGAAGAAAAAGCCAGAACACTTGCTTCAAGGTGAAAATATTTAGGCACAATATTACCACAGGGAAAGTTTATTTTCAGCATCCTGGTGAAAAAGAAGCATGTGTCAAGTTCAGGATTTTATCCTTAAAGCTCATAACAACACCATAAAGCGCCGGTTGGCAAACTTTTTCTGCAAAGGGCAAGACAGTAAATATTTTAGGCTTGTGGACCATACAGTCTCATCACAAGGACTCAACTCTGCAGGTGTAAAAGAAAAGCGATCACAGGCAGCATGTAAACAAGTGAGCAGTGAGCGTGGCAGTGTTACAATAAACCTTTATTTTCAACAATAGGCAGCGAGACAGATTTGGTCCCCAGGCCACAGTTTACTGTCCCTGTGTTGTAAGGGAATAGCCAGGAGTCTTAGCGATGGGGTTTCTCTCCTGGCCTCCCGTTTGTCACCTGAATGCCCTGGAAAAAGTCACTGAACCTCCTCTGGGCCCCAGTCTCCCCAGCTGCTAAATAATGTGATGGCTACTCCCCAGGCAGCAAGGGCACCACAACTGAATGAGTGAAGCACCAGGCTTAACCCTTCTCTGCTCTCTTTCAGACTCTTTTCTCTACTCCCTCTTCCAACCTTCTGCTTTTCAGTTAATAAGTGATCCCAGTTAGTTCTGGTTGCTTGAGAATTTCAGAGTGCTTTTATTTTGGACTCTGTCAGTGTTAGAGAAGCACCCCCAGAGGAGATCTTGCTGAATAATTGTATGCAAAGTGGTTTTGAAAAAGTTGCTAGGAAATGAAAGAACTCGGCCTTCAGGGTAAGGGGAGAAAAAGGGTTAATTCCTTTGGAGCAGGAATAGGGAATGAAGAGCACACCACCTTTTTCTGCAGGCCAACACCCTTGACACACAGGACTGGGTGGTCACAATTGTCTTTGCTGATGTGCCAGATAAGGCTTCAGAAGTGTGTTCATGGCAATTCGTTAGTTGCTGTCAGCGGTTTGTAGCTGCCTCTCGTCAGTTGAACCTCATTGAGGTATCTCTGACCTAGATAATTAGCTTTGGGGGTTGGAGAGTTCGAAACTTTTCTGAATGGTTAGCAAGATGAAACTGTTGAAGAGTTGCCGGTTTCCCCTTGCTTTGTAAACAGTGATGCTCTTCTATAGGGAACTTGGCTTGAATTCTGCAGCCACAAATTCAAAACGAAAAGTGAAAAGTATCTTCCTTCCCCCCTCAAGCCTGAGTTCTTCATGAAATGATCTCACGCTCAAACTTACCTGAACTTCCTCTTTTTCCTGGTTCTAAAAGGCTGAGCAGCGGCTTAATATCTATTCTGTCTCCTTGTTTCGAATATTTTTGCCCTTTTCCGGATATTCCATGGTGAGCTGGTGTTCTAGAAATTTGCGGATAAGAGATAATTCTAATTCTTCTGTGTGTAAAAAAAACAACAACAACAACCAGAAAGTCCCTTCAGACTCACTTAAATAAAAAGGGAGAATTTAGTTTCAAAATAATCCATAGATGCCAAGAGGAGAAAGAATAGTATGACCCAATGGAAAAAAACAAGAATCAGGAAAGGGATCAATCCTCAACCCTCAAAACAACTCACCCTTTTCTTTGCAGCTCAAGGGCAACTGATCAGATTTGCCCTTCTCTCCACCTTGCCCACTGCACAAAATCCTTCTGAAATGCTCCCCCCAGATCCTTGCATTGTTGGTTCCTTTATGTTAATTGCATCTCAGCTCATGTTACCTCTTCCAAAGGTCTTCCTTGGCCATACCAATCACATGCTGTGGTCCCAAATCATCTTACTTTCTTTGTTGACTCATTTACCCTATGTCTCTCCTAGTAGAACCTACATTTCAGAGAGCAAAAACTTATTCTAAACAATGCTTTATACATGCTAGACACATCACAATGTTTTTGAATATATAAAAGTATAAATAAGAGCTATGGCATCCTTAATTCTAAATTGTCTAGGTGAAAGAATTAAGTTGATCCAGCTAGGGTTGGTATTCAACACTGGTCTTATTAATTGAAGTGCAATGGGTTGAATCACACAAAATAACTACTTCTTATGGGTGTCTCTGAGAGGAGATTGACTTGATTTTGGGGAGCCATGATGAAGGAGTTGTATCCCCAGATAACTACAAGTGTATTATTGTGTTTGTGAGTTTAAAAGGATAGTGAAGGTAAGAGTTGAACTGAAATTGGCAGAAAAAAACACAGGGATAATTTTTCTGCTTGAAATTTCATGCCATCAGCTGAGGCCTACTGACCAACATGGAAGTATCCTAACCCAAAGACCTTTTTAATAAAAGATTTTATTTATTCATCTATTTGAGAGAGAGAGCCAGAACATGAGCTGGGGGAGGAGTAGAGAGAGGGACAAGTGGACTCCACACTGAGTGTGGAACCCAATGCAGGACTTGATCTCATGACACGGAGGTCATAACCTGAGCCCAAATCAGGAGTTGGGCACTCAGTTGACTAAGCCACCCAGGTGTCCCTGAACCCAAAGACTTTTACTTGTTTGCAGTTGTTAGATAATAAAACCTTCTCAGGTCAGTCCAAACTTTAGCTACAAGAGATGCTTTGTACTTTTTGTTCCCCTTTACTTCATCAATATTTCTGAATAAAATTGTGTGTGTGTGTGTGTGTGTGTGTGTTTTATTTCCAAGGTTCCCAGAAGCCTGCATTAATGATCTCATAGGGTCCTTATGCAGGAAGATGTATTCAGAATACAAGGCCAAATGGTCTTCTCCAAGTAGGAGTCACAGAATAGTTGATTCACACAGAAAGTAAGCAAGGGCTTAGCATTACTGTTCAAATAGTTCAAATAAAATTGGTTCAAATAAAATTCAAATAGTTCAAATAAAATACTGTTCAAATAAAATTGGTAAAACCTATGGAGAACTTTTCATCTTATTTAATTTCTGTTCAGCAAGGAGATACCTAGCACCTCCTGTTGTCAGGTACGGTTTTAGGTATGAAGGTTATCAGGTCTCTGCCTTCATGGAACAACCATTCTAATTTGGGGAATAGTTTAAAAGATATAAAGTAAGCCAGTAAAGAGAGGATAAAAGTTCAGGCTGTGATGCTATCATTAAGACAGTGAAATGGAATGACTTGAACTGAATGACTAGGGATGGCCCAGATACAGGGTGGGAGGAGAGGAATACAGGATCTGTAAGGGGAGCCCAACAGCATGAAGGCATATACGTGGTCACTGGCAGGAAAGGTGTGGTGGGTTTGAAGAGCAGAAAAAGGGCAGTAAGGGTCTAGAATGAACTCCAAGAACAAGGGGAAGAGAAGAGGGTAGAGGAGAAGCAGATCAAGGAAACTTCTTCACTCATGGTGAGGAAATGAAATTCAGTCTCAGAGCAGTGGCCTGCCATTGAAGCGGCTTAAAAGAAGGGGCATCAGCCAATTTAAAATTTATAGGAATTTTGTAGAGAGTAGACTCTGGAGAGGGTGACGGTGAATGTAGGGGGATAAGCCAGCAAGTTTTAGCAGAAGACCTGGGAGAGATGATGGCCATGACAATATACCCACCAACTCACTACATGACACAGGGCATGTGTTTATCTGTATTCCGTGTGGGTTTTTACTTCTCCATAGTTACCCATAACCCTAATCTCATGATCAAAAATTAACTAAAGGATCTAAGTGTGACTCCTCTAATATGCCTTTATGGCAGTCCTGGCCAGGTTAGCAAATAGTGTGGTAACACAGTATGCTACAGGGGTCAAATATTCAGGTCTTGATCATGTGGGTGTACCTAAGGAGATACGAACCCCTATAAATGTTTGTGAACTCTTGTGAAACTTTATTTTTTTAAGACCTTAAGTAATGGGGACCTACAGACAGAGCTTGGACTTTTAGAGTCAGAACAACCTTGGTTTGAAATTTCTGTGCATCTATATATCAAATTCAAACCTTAGACAAGATACTGAAATTCTAAGTATGCGTGTGTGTTTAAGGGGATACTAATTAACCACGGTATTAATGCTTTCTCATAATTGTTACTTAATAATAGTATACGAATGCTTACTTTGTGCCAAATATATGCGTGAAACTTTATATAAATATATTTATAATTATTATAATATATTAATATTATATTATATCTCTTTGAAGCATTGCAGTGACCACATGATATGCACATTAAATGCCCTACAGGGCAGATAAGGAAATTAAACCTTAGATTAAGTATTAAGGAATACATTTGAAATTGTGCAGTGAGTACATAGAAGAGCATCCACAGAGTTTATCTCATTTCATCTACCGCACAATGGGATTTTATGGAACTGTGTATTGGAAACATGGAAACACTTGGCAGAGCTTCAGCCAGAGTGGATGCTTGATAAGTTTAATGTTCTATATCGCTCTGCAGATTTCAAATATTTATGACCACAGAATTAATTCTAAGGAAAGTAAATTGAAGGAGGTGTTTGTGTGTAATTTTTTTTCTTAATGATTGCACTATACCCTTGAGCATTTCTACATTTGTGTTTAATCACAGAATCTCAGCCATGATGTTTCTGACAGGTAATTTCCTTAATGCATTTGACAGAGATGGATTGTACGGAAGACCATTGGATCCCCTGCTTTTCTCTGCAAGTGATAAGACTAGATGCGAGCTATCTGGGTCTGGTGCCTCTGATGCTATTGCATCCTCATAATTCCCATGATAATATGGATCATCTTTGTGGACACACACATTCTTGGGCAGATGGACTACACCATTTGCAAGAAACCCTGCCACTTTTATTACACCTTGAGAAACATCTGGGCAGATATTTGTGTGTCAGAATCATAAATCAATTTAGTCCTCAGAGATAGGCCTAGTTATGCAGTTTATCTTCAGACACACTTGTTTTTTCTTTTTCCTGCTATGACTGAAAGTGTTAGATGACGAGCACACATGTCAAGATATTGGATTCCGTTTTAGGTTGTAAAGCCTTTACACGGGCATGTGAAGATGTGAGCATCAGGGAGCCTCACAGGTACTTGGTAAGCCACGCCAATTGGGGTTCTGTGGCATTTCATCCCCAGGTACCAACAACCCCAATCCATTCTCAACACAGATACAATTGCCCAGTAGAGAGTCACTTCCTGACCCTTTCCCCTCCTCCTCTCAATTGGCTGCCAGCCTTTAGCTCCCATGCTTGGTTGATTTGCTTCAGTACAGGTCCAGAGAGCCATAGAGTCAGGGCCAGGGTCAGGGAACTCTGATGCCCCCAGGAAACGGGGATGCTGTTATTTCACAGAATGTCCTTTAAGGCTACTCATGGTCCTCACTGTCAGCAGTCATATTCTTGGACAGCATTGTGACATGACGACGACAGAGACTTAATCTTATTTCCAGTCTCCTCTTCCACTTGGACCCTGCTGTGTGCTTTCACATCCACTGAGAATGTTCTGGTTCCATTTTAAAAACTATTTTTATTAAAAATTTTGTATATATAGAAAAGGAGAGAGAGTAGTACAATGATCATCATGTACTCAGAGTGGGATTTATTAATTACACAGATATGCACAATACTTTAAAGAAAGCTTCCAGATATCATGCAGCTTACCTCCAAGTACCTAAAGGGTTGTAAAAAAAAATAAAAATAAATAAAAATAAAAAATTTATAGGATACTATATAAAACCACAATATCATTAATAAATTGACCAAATATCATCTATATCCAAATGTATTCAGTAGTTTCAATCGTATCTGTTATAACTTATTTTTAAAAACCTAGTTCTCTAGGCACTTTGAACTGCTGAAAGTATAGATAAGAAGCAAGGGGGGCAAGTGGCATAAGATAGGACATAAATTTTTTTTTTCCTTCTAGTGCACCTGTCCTTCCTTGTTTCTTCTGAGAGACTATGAATCACTTCAAAAATGGAGTGAAGTCTTAAAAAGGAGTCTACATATAACTTAGCAGTATGGGAAAATCCTTTTAACATCATGGAAACAAATATGGCTTCCTATAAAAGAATATTTATCAGCATTTTTCCTCATGGTGAAAAATTGGAAATAACCTAAATTTCTGACACCCAGAATTGGCTAATTTATGTTGGTCGTATTGGACAGTGTTCACAAGGTATCGTCAGGTGAACAAAGCAGATTCCACAATATGGCGTGGGCAAAATCACAGCACTTTAAGAATTAGCTCACACGCAGAACAGAAATCTCAAAAAAAAAATTTTTTTTTCGGTATTTCAATCATAGTTATCTCTGGATAGTGGGGTTGTAGATCATTTTATTTCATTTTACTTTTTCTTTAATTTTTGCATTTTCTGAATAAAATGTGGACTCTTTTGCTGATTGCATTAGAGAATTTTGATGAATCAGCCAATGCAGCTAGAGATGTATTATTATCTAACTGGAAAGGAAACCAGAGGAACAAATGTATTGGAATAAAACATCCTTATGGCCATGTATTCAGCCTAGGTTCCTTGAAGTGGACCATGGATGCAAAGCTGAAGAAGGTGATTCAAATGCTTTAGGCTAAAATGGAGAAGCCATAGTGCGTCTTCCCGTTATTTCCTTTGGCTTTTTAAGTCTTGCATTAAAACACTCTGATACTGTCTGAGTGGGGTTTTGTTAAAAACTCTAAAGATGAAATTTGCATTGCAATTAGTTTTAAAATACCATTTGGAGGAAGCTTTTAGCTGTATGGTGCAGAGGTCTAATATGGACCCTGGCTGAAGTCACACAGGAAGGAAATGTTTTGCTGTGTGTGTGTGTATGTGTGTGTGTGCATGTGTAATTTTCTCCCACTCCATTCCCTGAGTGTTCTTTTATACTCTAAGCAGATGACAGCAGATCTCACTGCAGACTTGTCTGATGAGTGTTGGCTCAGCATACCACTTTGTGCATTGCCATCCCGAGCCGAATATGTCCCCATGTCATTTGGGGTTCTGATGCAGATGTGTCTCACGATTGCAGAAAGTATGACCATGAGAGATGGCACAAGGCGTTCTGCAAAGGAACAAAGGAATGACAGTGAGTTTGCTGTTGAAAGTTTAAGAGTTTGAGGAACTTTCAAAGAAACATTTAAGGAAACAGCATATAGAGAGCAGCAGGCACCTAGGGATTGGAGGGAATTCTCTGACATTATGGAGGCTATAACTTCGCCTGGGAAGGGTACACCATCCAATGAAGATTTGGTTCATGAAGCTCTAGGCAGAGGCAGGTCAAGACTTCAGGGCATTTAAAGGGAAGGCTGAGTGATTCCTAGTTGATGAAGTCAGAGAGAATGGCATCTCCATAGTGACCTTGCTCTGAAGACTCACACCGATTCAGTTTTTCCAATTCCAGGAATGTATCGCCCCTACTCCAAAACATCTCCTTCCAACACACACACACACACACACACACACACACACACACACACACACACACACCCAGAGGACATAAGGCACTCTATAAGACATAATTATCTGTATCCCATTACCAATCTCTTAATTAAATCTCTTAATTTATAAACTAGCCTACCACTAGGAGAAAGGTGCTGTAGGTCGTAAATCACCAAGGAGGTCTAGGTCAGCAACCTGGCGACTTCCAGACACCTTCGGGCAATTGGCTGCATAACTTTCCCACTACATCTGTGAGTAAAGTTTTATTTCTTTCCACCAGTTTTTGGGAAGAATCTTTCCTAGCCCATCTATATCCTGACCACTTGTCTGTCTGCACAGACCCAACCCAAATGCAGAAAGAAAAAGGATCGTTATCCTAATTGAAATAGGATTGAGCAGGACATCAATGAGTGACTCAAATGCAGAGTTCTCTGTTAACTGGTTAAAAAAAAAAAAACAAAAAAAAAAACCCCTCAAGACTTCTTAGAAGGTCACTAAGAAATAAAATACAGTTGATAAAGTAGCATGTGCTTAACACAATTAAACTTAAATACATGTATAAATTAAAAAAAAAATTAAAATAGAAAATCCTTCCAGTCAGCGTCAACTGCCCTCATTTTTTTGTTAGGCTTTATAATAAGCATTGATGCTTCTCATTGTTCAATGAATTCCCAAAAGAGATTGTGACTTCTCAGACAGATGCTTTTTTTTTTTTTCTGAATGAAAATCTGATCTCTAGATGATGAGCTCAAGGGAGATGGGAATTGACCTAAGTTAGAAGGGAAAATTGAGGAGGTTGGGCATACAGAGAGATACAGTGGCCCAGAAGTCAGCAGCCCTTGAAGTCTTCCAGCAGCGGATCGGGAGTGTTATTCTCTGGCCTCCATGGTTCTAACTGTAGAGCAAGTTGCTCAATGGGGCAGACAGATTTCTCCATATTCACTGTGTCACTCATTTCTTTTAAGAGTTGGAACAGACTCGTCTGCAGACATACAAAAAGGTGCATATGTGTGCTAAGCAAGGCTTGCTTATGCTTCAGAGCATGTTAACTACTCAGAGAATTATGAAGGAAGGTCTTTTTTTTTTTAAGGGAAAAAACAAAGGGTAGTCCCAGGCTTCTCCCCAACGTTCTCAATTAGAACCTTAAGGAAGGGGCCCAGGATGTATATTACACACCCTCTCCTTACACTTGCATAGGATCCTGCTGGGATCAGTACAGCTTAGGGACTCCCAGCATATAACTTGAACATTATGAAACTATGATTCATAACCCAGAGGGAGATCGGTCTTCACTCCTTACCATTATACTTACTGTTTATAGCCAGTGCTCTCTTCCTAAGGAAACCCCTTTATCCCATTCCCACTTTTTAATATGGAATTTTGCCGTAAGAACAGATTTCTTGAGTCTTTACTATTTGACTGGAGAAGTGATTCTGGTCATGGTACGTCAGAAAGCTGTTTTTTCCCTTCTTTCTAATAAGGACTATAATCCATTGCTGACAAAAAAGATCTCTACGGCATTTCCTGGGTGCTTAAGAATACGCTGTGACAAATGGCGTCTTGCATTGTATGATCATCCTCATGGCTTGTAATACATTGTTTAATGAATGGATCACAGAGGAATGTAAAGACGAAGCAGCATTTATTTTGTATGTTATATTGCATATAATTTTTAGAGTTGACATTTATAACCATGGAGGCTGTTATTTTACATATCATCTTCAAACCATATCAGCCTTAAACACATTTAAATTTAATAAGCAAGTAGATTAGATTTGCTTTTAAGCTAGGCATATCATTACGGCGCGTGTTTCCGGCAGGAGGGCACTCTCGCGATTCAATACTGTCTTTCGTTGTCTTAAAGAAGCCAACGTTATAAAGATGGGGGTTAGAGCAGAAGCTGAAATAATTAAGTATGAAGCCCGAAGAATACCCTTTGACGGACCACTGCAAGCAGAGCCCTCCAATCATTGAGGCAAAAGAGTCCGTTTGGTTTTATTAACCATCACCAGGCAACTTTGAGGCTGAATGCAAGCCCTGGGAATGAAATGCAAATTCTATAATAGGAACATCATTGTGATAATAATTTATTAAATTTCCCAAGCCGTCTCCCTCTGAGGAGGGCAGCACGATGGCCCTGGTGATTAATTTTCAACATCGTTTAACATTTTATTAGAGGGAAACAGTTTGTAATCTATTGATGCCCTTTCTGTACAATTCCATGAGCTGTTTTCAAAACCAGAAGGAAGGGGGGAAATGGAGGAGGGTGAGGAGAAGGAACACTGTCCAGCAGTTCGGCTCCCAACTCTCTCAGACTCTCCTTTGCTTTCCTGCCATTTTGTTGTTTGAGTGTCATGGGAGCTTGTTGGTGTTTGTGGAAGGAGAGAGTTTGCTTGTGAATCTGAAGTTAGGGGAACCGCAGTATTCAGTGCAGGGGTTGGGGGAGCGGTTCATCTAAGAGACTTGGGGGTCTGAAAGTTGCTGGACTGGGGCTCCTCGGAATCCTAGCAGTGCTTACCTAGAAGCTGCAGATACAAGTGCCTGCTAAGCCCACAGATCCTCCGTATGGAGATTATTATACGAGGGAGGTAGTTGGTGTTGAGCTGAATGCTGACTTGGCAGAAGGTTGACTATGCAGAGAATAAAGAGAAATAATAGCGAAATGCAAGGGGAGACCCTGGATGGGATCCTGGCACAAAAATGGGAGGTACGTGGAATAAACAAATGAATTCCCACTGTGATCTGCAGTTTAGTTACCAATACTGCCTCAGTGTGAATTCCTTGACTTAGATCGCTGTACCGTCGTGAATTCAGGTGTTCATGTTAGGGGACACTGCATAAGACATACACAGGAACTCTCCTGTTACTTTTGCAGTCTTTCTATAAATATAAAACTATTTCAAGTTAAAAATATTTTTATAGGGGCACCTGGGTGGCTCAGTCGTTTAGCGTCTGTCTTTGGCTCAGGTCATGATCCCAGGGTCCTGGGATCGAGCCCCACTTCGGGCTCCCTGCTCTGCAGGGAGCCTGCTTCTACCTCTCCCATTCCTTCTGCTGTGTTCCCTCTCACTGTGTGTGTGTGTGTGTGTGTGTCTCTCTCTCTGATAAATAAATAATTTTAAAAAGTATTTTTATAAACAATTGGACTACCTGGGTGGCTTGGTCGGTTAAGTCTTCTGATTCTTGGTTTCAGCTCAGGTCATGATCTCAGGGTGGTGAGATCTAGCCTTGCATTGGGCTCTGCATTCAGCATGGAGTCTGCTCAAGTTTCTTTTCCCCCGCCTCTTCCGCCTCTACTCCTGCCCCCCTGCTCGTACTCTCTCTCTAAAATAAGTAAAATCTTTTTTTTTAATAAATCTTTAAAAAAATGTTTTTATAATCAATAAAAGCGAGGTGTGGGACATGACAAACATACTGGTAGGAAGAGATTACATTCAAGGGTCACCTGCTTGAGACACTCCGCTGGGCAGCCTCACACACTCTCAGGACAACTCAAAACCAGAGAGAAAGACCACATCTTCTGTTCTTTGTGTGGATAGCTTTCTCACAATCTGGCAGTGTGGGAGGTAAAATAATGCCCTCTGCCCCAGATATGTCCATATCCTAATCCCTGGAAACTGTGAATGGGTTAGAGTACATGACAAGGGAGAATTAAGGCTACAAATAGAATTGATCTTGGTCATCAACTGGCTTTAAGATGGGGAGATTTTCCTGGATTATCTGGATGGGCTCAATATGATTCCAAAGGTCTTCATAAGTGGAAGAGGGAAGTGCCCTGAAAAAAAAAAAAAAAAACTCGATGGTCATTTGCCGTCTTTAACATAGAAGGGAGCCATGCACCCAGAAATGCAGGCAGCCTCTAGAATCCGGAAAGGGCAAGAACACACATTCTCCCCTAGAGGCTCCAGAAAGGAACACAGTGCCGCCAACACCTTAATTTTAGCTCCGTAAGACCTGCATCAGATTTCTCAATTATAGAACTGTCAGATCATAAATTTGTGTTGTTTTAAGCCATTACCTTTGTGCTAATTTGTTAGAGCAGGGACAGGAAACAAATACAGGCAGGATACAGGTACAAGCAGGATGACAGCAAATGCTGATATGGCTTTTATATGTGTCAGGCATTGTTACAAGCATTTTACAAGCACTCCACCCAATGAGTTAGGTACCCCATGGTATCCTGCTTCATAGATGAGGAGACTTTGCAGAGAGACGTGAGCTTGCCCAGCGTTACAGAGCTGGTGTGTAACAAGGCAGGGAATTACAGATACGGGGTCCATGCTCTGAAACAACAATCTGACATATTAACATTTTCCTCTGGCACAACAAATCTTAGCAGAAATTAGGATTGTATGTTTAGTTAACTTAAAATTGGGAGAAATGTTGCCACAGGAAGGAGAAAGTGATTCTTGGAGTGATATCTAGAAATATGAGATATTCTGTTAGAAATATGAAAAGATAGTAGGATCTGTCTTTTTTTTTTTTTTTTTTTTTTTAAGAAAAGCATTGGCTGGAAACTGCTTTTCCCAAAGTGTGAGTCCCATCTGATTATTATGGACTTAGGTGACATACAGAAATCCTATTAAATAACATTAAACCAATCATTTGGGGATGGAGTTTTTCTGTTCTGAACTTTCTTTCCATTTTCCTGTTTGTGTCATTGAGAAGGTCTTTGTTTAGTGCTAGGGTGTCTTAAACATCTAATACGTGATCTCCATTTTTAACAATAAGTTGGAGGCTGAGGCTCAATGTCTATGGGTAATGGTAGCAAGATATTAATAACATGTGATTGCATTGTATTTATTTTATGGTTACTCTCTATTTGGAATAAGTGATAGTATTTTTTTTCTTTTCCATTTATAGTATTGATGCAAAGTTGCCTTGTAAAAATAATGGGTTTCACTGGAAGCAAAGTACATCAGTGTAAAGTTATATTAAGCTGATGGTTTATCATTATGACACATGATGGCCATTTAGTGACAGTGGCGGAAGGAAGGCTAAGGTTTGGGAACATCTGATTCTTCAGGGCTGAAGGTTTCGAAGTGTTGGGTCTAATTTCTAAAGAAACTATTCACCATTAAGTTACAAGGCCCGCAGCTATCTCTGAATCTGTTTTGTTTTCCACCTCGTCACCAGAAATAATTTCATTGACGTTTGAAAGTGGAGATTTCAAAGACAAATGAGTAACATCTTTCCAGTGTTAAAATTTGACAGGTATTAACTAAGTCCATTGGTTCTTAATTTGCTTTTTATTATTCTGCTAATCCTAGCAACAAAATATCTGAAATCCCTATTTTATGACCTTTATTAAAAAGCCCATACTATTTATTAACCTCCCTTTGTTTCAAGCCTTGAGCCGAGTCTGCTGTTGGCCGAGCCATGTCAGGGGCCAGTCTGTACTCTGCTACTGGTCCCGCTTTCCTGGGAGAGCCTTACATCCTGCGATGGGAAAGGATGTCTCTTACTGAGCCTCATCCTCTTACATTGCTTCTTATCTCACCGGCTTGCAGGACATGACTTCTTGTGAAAATGTTTGTTGTGCTGTCAACCCAAACCAATTCTACCAAGGAACTCATGTGCAAACTTTTTGTCCACCATATAAATTACAGGTCAGAGGAGATGAGCATTGCTGCATGGGCAGGGCAGGCACCTGACATCTGGCACAACATCTGGCATCTGATAGGGTAGAACAAGGCACGACTCAACAGCACAAGTCTGGAAGAGTTAATGGGTGCCAGAGGTGCTCACAGTGTAAAGAAAGCTGCTTCGCTTATATCTCTTATAAATGGATTACCGAGTGTAGCTTCGCACATGTGACATGCTTTTCCTTTCCTTCTTGGCCGCATTGCTGTTTGTGGCAGGATGTGAGGAGCTCCTCCTGGGCTCTGAGCATCTCAAGAATGTAAGCATCGTCTTGCTCAGCCTGGCAGAGGGAGTTCTGAAGCTTCGTTGAGGACTGCTCTGTTTTGTTTTGGTCCTCACCCTCCCTCCCCCTTTCTTCTTCCTCCTCCTCTTCTCCTTCTTCCTGCTTCTCCTCCTCCGTTTTTTCCTCCAAAGGAAACAAAAGCACGGACTTGGTTTAGCAATGTTGAACCTAAAAAAGGTCTCCTGTGGTCGGAGTGGCAACAGTAACAGCAATGGTTACTCTGGCTCAGTACTGAGCATGCATAAAGTGTTGCCAGTGTGCCGCTCGTGGTGCTGGCCCTGCTACTTCACTCTCACCTTCTGTCCCAAAGAGCTCTCAGCAGATCATTTCTCCAACTTGCCCTCTTTCCCTCTACTCCCTTCCTAGCCCCATTTGCCCAACTTGCTTAGCAGTGCACACTCAAGACTTGTTCAGACCGTTGCCAGCCTTGATAGGGCAGGAAACCAAAGGCTCACCCATTTCACAAACATTAAGTCCCTATGATGTACAAGGTAGTACTTTTACTTCCCCCTGACAGCAGCCCTCAGAAGGAAAGGGATTTTTAAGGAAGGAAGTTAGTATCCCTCCCTTCAAAGAACCCTTGGTTAGGAAGAGGAGATAGCTATGTGCAACAGCGAGTAAAACTGAGGGACGACATGGGAGCAAGAGTTACGCTGAGAAGGGCGTCTTGGAAGGTTGGAGAAGACAGGTGATTCCTGGACAGGGTTTTGAGGGTAGGTAGGCATTTTCAGACAGATGACTTATGGAAGGATGTCTCCGGAAAAGAGGACAGCATTTGCAAAGGGAAAGGGAAGCGGAATTCTGAGCAAAGATAAACATGTACCACTCAATATAGTTAGAGTGGTGCGCAGAGGGGAAGCTCGGTTATCTGAAATACATAAAGCCAAGTTGCATCATCTTTGTATGCAAGTCCGAGTAGTTTTAAGAAGGATTTAGGGAAGTCTGGGTGGCTCAGTGGGTTGAGGATCCGACTCTTACTTCAGCTCGGTTTGTGATCTCAGGGTTAAGAGATCGGGCCCTGCATCAGGCTCTACACTGAGCCTGCTTAGGACTCTCTCTCTCCCTGTACTTCTGTCCCTCCTGCCCCACTCATGCTCTATCTTTCTTTAAAAGAAAGGAAGGAGGGAAGGAAGGAAGTGAGGTAGGGAGGAAGGAAGAAAGAAAGGATTTAAAAGACTCTATTTCAAAGGTGGACATCCCAGCCAGGCTGTTTCTCCCTGTCTCCTAACACCTGAACACGTGCATTGTTCCTTCTCTGTCTCACCTAATTATCCCTTCTCCCTCCATTCTCCCTCCAACAGGCCCTTTTCCCCAGCATCTCTGCTTTCTCCAGGCTGTTGGAACTAAATACAGAGGTGGTTCCTTTAAGCCTCTCCCACAGCTGTTTTCCTATGGGACAGAGAAAAGGAATAAGGAAAAATATGGCTCTGAGCATCTCATGCTTCCTGTTGTATTTGAAGCAGGGAGAGGTGAGCTTGCTGTTGATTTTAACACCTGCTTCTGGGAATTCCAGAGCTACTTTCTGTTTCTGGAGTGATCTTTTCTTAAGTACAAAGTTAAAAATGGCATCAATAGGAGAGAGAATTAAAACCTGTGAATGAAAAATACTCTCATTATGTAGAAAATAGTTGGCAGGTCCTCAGAAACGTAAGCACAGAATTACCCTCTGACCCAGCACCTGCACTCCCAGACAGACACGGGAGGACTGCAGCCAGGTCCTCAAACAAAAATTTGTACGTGTAGGTTCATACACTGTTCATAACAGACAAAAGTTGGAAACAACCCTAATACCCATCTGTGTGAGAATCGGTAAACAAAATGTGGTATGTCCATACAATGGAATCTTATTCAGTTATATGAAGTAATGAAGTACTGATACATTCTATAACACAGATGAAACCTGAAACTCTCATGCCCCGTGAAATAAGTCAGACGCAGAGAGTCACGCACTGGGTGATTATATTCATATGAAATATCCAGAATTTAAAAACCGTGGAGACAGAAAGCACAATGGTAGTTCTTGGGGTAGGGGGGATAGGGAGGGATTCTTTGATAGATATGGGGTTTTCTTTGGGGATGATGAAAATATTCTGAAACTACATACAGGTGGTGGTTGTGCCATGATCGAATGTGCTAAACGCCACAAGATCGCACAGTGTAAAATGGTGAATTTCACATAATGTGAATATCGCCTCCCTTAAACAAAATAAAAGCACCAGCACAGGTAAAACTCAGCACAGGTTCCCAGGAAATGAGTTTTCTGCATTACACACGGTTTGCACAGTCCAAACTGCTTGCAAAAAGCCCCCGGAAGTTGATCATTGGAGAAGCTAAGTCCGCCTGGAGAGTGGAAAAGGAGGCAGCTCCGAGAACCAGGGCTCATTTCCAGTTCCAAGAGGCCAGTGGAGTATGACCACCAACATCACATGGCCATCCTCCTCCCCAGGGAAGTTGCAGCCTGGGAAGGTGACAGCTCATAATGTCAGAAACCGATGATGAGAAAATTGGAAATGGATGGAGTTTTATGGCAATGCATTTTTAACTCCACTTCAGCGTAGAGGGGACATTTTAAGGAGCTAAGAGCTTAAACCAGACAAGATTTCCTCCAGTGTGATAATAAATACACCAAAGTGCCCTTTTATGTTTAATAATTCAGGATCCACTGAGTGTTTAAAGGTTTTCCTGTTTTATCATTTGAAAAATCGAATGGTAATCGGTTAAAAAGTAATAGATGAGAAATGTTTTTGAGATGGGCCCTGAATCATGCACTTTGAAATGTCTTTGGAAATGGATGTCTGTGTGTATATAGGTAACAGACGCCTGAAGGTTTGGCAGTTTCAGCACAGCCACGCACTCGTCACGCCTTTGTGTGCTTATATGTGGAGATATGGCAGCCACGTCCACATGTGGCATCAGCCAATAGTCTTGAGTAGCCCTGGGACAAAATTAGACTGAAAGAACATTGTGGCACCACTTTTGCAACCAGCCATTCCTAAATGCGCTCCAAATGTAGATGCCAACAATTACAGAGCCAGATCTCTGGAAAATTTCAGAGAAAAACCTAAAAGCCAGGCTGTGGCAAAATTTTATCGTCGGGGACATGCATGCATGGTGTCAATGCCTTGTTCTGGCCTGCAGATTGGCTCCCCGTGGACCATTATGCTAAATTCTAGGCAGCACTAATTCTTAGGAAGGAAGCCCCAATCTTCTTGCTGATAATAAGTACGACCCTATGACTCTCAGATTTAAGACAGGTGGATTTTCCCAGGGAAGGGACTGGGGAAGGAGATGGGCCTCTGGCTACACTAAATTAGCCTGTCTGCCGAAAGGCAGAAAGGATCCATGTGTGCTCTTAAACGTCATGTTGGAAAATCAAAGCTACCACTGCGCTTAATTTTTAATCAGCAGGTGCATATCGCACCTGTGTTTATGAGGTGCCCATCAGACACGGAAACGGGGGCTGGGGATACTGCCACACACCTCGTGGGCCAGCTCCCTGCTTGCGTGGAGCTCGTAATGTCTGGTAGAGGAAAAACATTCAAGAAGGAATTGTGACAGAAACTGCCAGCTGCCTTTCCACTAGCCACTTGTCCCTTCTTTCTTAGTAATTGACCCCTTGGTAATGGTCCCCTTAGTCATAGCCAAGATGTCCAAATTAAAGGAAATAATACTGTGTTCTCCAGCTTTCCTAGCAGACGAGGATCACCAACAAGATGGCAATAGAAATTATTAGGTGTGGTTTCTGGGAAAACCCTTTAATAGGGGCTGACTCACAGTGCCAGCAGCATCCATGTGTTCTCCCTCTTTCTCTCTCCTGCTATAATAAACCATGTGATGTTGAGGCTACTTTGAGGATGGAATCTATGGCCTAACAAAGTGGAAGGAGCAACGAGACTTCTGATGGACTGCCTAGCCCCAGACTTATTTTATGGGAGAGAAAAATTTATGTTTCGTTTAAGCCACAGTGATTTCAGAGCTCTGTAAATAGCAACCAAACCCAATTGTTGTGAGATTGAGGCAGAAAAGACAAATTTAAAATCATTTCAGAAAGCCGAACCTCAGGGCGCCTGGGTGGCTAAGTCTGTTAAGAGTCTGCCTTCGGCTCAGGTCGTGATACCAGGGTTCTGGGATCGAGCCCCTTGTTGGGCTCCCTGCTCAGCGAGGAGTCTGCTTCTCTCTTCCTCTCCTCTTGTGCCCTCTCTCTTTCTCTGCCTCTCAAATAAAGAAATAAAATCGAAGGAAGGAAGGAAGGAAAGAGAGAGAAAGAACTCCTCTGTAGGCAACAAAAAAGAGAGTTAGGCTGGCCAAGGGGTGAGGCTACTGTGGATTGGGAAGCCACATACCGAAGTGATCAATAACTGAGAAATGAAAGTCAGAAGGGTCAGACAGTGGCAGAAGATGGAGAGAATGTCACCAGATGAGGAAGTTCTTAGCTGGATACAGGCAGGAGAATGATGATCTGATATTTCTTTACAAAGCTCACCCCAGCTGCCAGGTAGAAAGTGGGCAGAGCAAGCATGGAGTCAGGACGATCTTTTAGTTGGTGACTACAAAGCTCCAGGTCAGAGGCGATCATGGGACTGATGATGGAGGGAGCGCCGATGGAATTTAGAGGAATTTGTGAAGCCAGTTAAAACCTAAACTGCTGATGTTAGAAGGATTAGCATAGATGTAGCGTCTGTATTGCCTCTGAAAGAATCTCTCACAGAGTCTTCCTACTACAGTCACTTGACTGTGTTCAAAAAAACAACATGAATTACTCAATAACAGCAACAGAAAACATGAATCAAAAGTGGGCGAAGAACTTGAACAGACGCTTCTCCAAGGAAGACATATGAATGGCCAGTATGCACATGAAAAGATGCTCTATATCATTAATCACTAGAGAAATATCAATCAAAGCTACAGTGAGGGGCGCCTGGGGGGCTCAGTGGGTTAAAGCCTCTGCTTTCGGCTCAGGTCATGATCTCAGGGTCCTGGGATCGAGCCCCGCATAGGGCTCTCTGCTCAGCGGGGAGCCTGCTTCCCCCCTCCCCTCTCTCTGTCTGCCTCTCTGCCTACTTGTGATCTCTCTCTCTCTGTCAAATGAATAAATAAAATCTTTAAAAAAAAACAAACTACAGTGAGATACCACCTCACATCCATTAGGATGGTTACCATAGGAAGAGAAAAAGGGAGGGAAGAAGGGAGGGTGGGGGAGAGAGAGGGAGAGAGAAAGAAAGAAGGAAAAAGAAAGAAAGAGAAGGGAGGGAGGGAGGGGAAGGGAAAGAAGGAAGGAATAAAGAGTGAAAGAAAGGAGGAAGAAAGGGGGAGAGAGAGAAAGAGGAAGGGAGAAAGGAAAAAAGGAAAGAGGAGAGAGAGAGGGAAGGAAGGAAGGAAAAGCAGAAAATGGCATATATTGGTGAGGATGTGGAAAAATCGGAACACTTGTACAGTGTTGGCGGAAATGTAAAATATACAGCCATGGGGCACCTGGTGGCATAGTCAGTTAAGCATATGATTCTGGGTTTCAGCTCAGGTCATGATCTCAAGGTCCTGGGATTGAGTCTTGTGTCGGGCTCTGTACTCAGCATAGAGCCTGCTTGAGATTTTCTCTCTCCCTCTGCTTCTCTCTCGCTCTCTCTCTTTCTCTCTCTCAAATAAATAAATGAAATCTTTTAAAAAATAAAATGTGTAGGCACTATAGAAAATGATATGGTGGTTTCTCAAAAAAAAAAAATAGAGTTAGCATCTGATTTAGCAATTCAACTTGTGAATACTGAAAGGAATTGAAAGCAGGGTCTTAAAGAGGTATTTGTATGCCCATGTTCATAGCAGCAATATTCACAATAGCTAAAATGTAGAAGCAACCCAAGTGTCCACTGACAGATGAATGGACAAGCAAAATGTAGTATATTTATACAATGGAATATTATTCAGCCTTAGAAAGAAAGGAAATTCTGATATATTCTGTAACACGATGCTAAGTGAAAGAAGCCAGTCACAAAATGGCAAATACCACAGTGTTCCACTTACATGAGGCATCTAGAGCATCAGAATCACAAAGTAGAGTGGAGGTTGCCAGGGGCTGAAGGGCAATGAGGAGCTGGGTTTAATGAGTTCAGTCTCACGTTTGCAAGTAAACAGAGTTCTGGAGAGGATGGTTGCACATTGTGAATGTACTTAATACCACTGAACTATACATTTAAGTTAGCTTAAGCAGTAAATTTTATATCCTGTATATTTTACCACAATTTTTAAAAAATGAAAAAAAAAATCAATATCGGTTGCCTGCCCCTGGGATTGCAATGAGTTTTCAGCCAGCACAACCTTGTCTATCCTTCCCACAGTTCAGAAGTGAGTCCCTTTATCTGTGATGAGACCCAATCTAGCATCTCACTAGCACATGGTGTCTCTGAGTTTCCCATTTCCCTTTGCAAATATCAGCTCATTAGTGACTCCTTCTCAAAAGCCCCTCCAGACGCAGCAAAGGCAGCCTTCTGCCTTGAAAAGTGAGAGAGTGACTCCCCATCCACTGATTTCACTGGGAATCTGAGGACGTCCAGAGAGCTGATCCTTAGCAGGGGCTGAAGTCAGAACTAGTCGAGGAGGACACACGCACATTTACATGTGATTTGCATCTGCACAGGCTGTGCTGTGTTCTCAAACATCACTCACGTTATATTTTAAGACTGTCACAATCTTTGATTAACATTTAGATCTGCAGCTCGGGTGCCTCGAAATTCTCCAGCCTTCTATGTTTAAACCGGCTTCATCCTTTATCCATGGGTGGTGGCAAGTCCAGGGCTGGTAGCTGCAGATGCCTGGACGGGCCCCATCCTTCTCAGAGTTACCAGTTTTCCGTTCCTCCGTCTAGCCCATCCCCACTTTCTCAGGCCCACCCCAAGCACATGGCAGGCCCTCGTGTGTAGCAACTCTTCCTACCGAGTCAGAGATGGTGGAGGAAGCATTGTAGAAGTGTTAGCATCCTTGTTTTTCAGAGCCCCTCGGTCGTCTCAGGTGGTGTTCACTGGAAGTTTCCTCCTTACCTGGTGACCTCTATCCTTTTTCTTCTTCCGTTCCCTTCCCTCTCCCACTCCTTCCTCCCCATCCCTCTCTTCTCTTTTCTTTCTCAGTGGACCACGGGTGAGCACTCATTTGGTCCCACAGACATGCATTTGGTGCCTAATGAGCTAGTAAATAAGATGAACAAGTCCCTTCCCTCCGGAAGTTTAGCATTGTGCCGACAGAGGTATCCCCCAAAAGTCAGTAAATTAAATCCGTGAATAAATTGTTTTTGCCACAGTGAGAGATAATGGTACGTATTCAAGGAATTATGGAGGGTCACGAGCTGAAATGGAGGCATGGGAAGATGTTGCCATGTGAAGGTCAGGGTGAGGGAAGGCCCACGTGGAAGGACAGAAGGACAAAGCCCTAAAGCAGAAGAGTCTCAGCACACTCCAGAAAGAGGAGGCCAGTATGTGGGTAAGGGGAGCAGGGTGATATGTGGGCCAAAAGAGACAGGAGCCAGGAGGAAGAAGCAGACAGGGATGTACCTTGTAGGGCTTCTGATGGTCCTATCAGATATGGATTTCACTGTCGGTCTGTTTCCATTGGGGGGGAACATGATATCATGCATACCATGCATATTAAAAGCATATCACTCTGCTGGCTCAGTGGAAAGCTGCTGCCCCTCTCATATTTGCCCTACTTTTCTCCATTTTCCTGTGCTCATGGTTTCTCAGGGACTCAGTTCACCAGACCTTCAGGCTCCTCTTATGAAGAATAATGCAGCTTTATCATCAAGCTCATGTGGTGTGTGTGTGTGTGTGCGCGCGCGCGCATGCGTGTGTGTGCATGCGTGAGAGAAAGAGCGAGAGAGAGGTAGGAGGCATTATGCCACCCCCCCATGAGGTACAGGTAGAAACTGTATGTGGAATATTTAGTTTCCCTTCTGTCTGCTTCCTCTCTGCAAACCCCCCCCCCCCCAACTATCACTGATATTAAGACAGAGGATGAGAGGCGGAGAAAATGCTGCACGCGATGAGTGCTGTCTAGGTGCATATTTTGGAAAATTCCAACTGAGTACAAATGTATGGAGATAAATACAAAACCTTTGATTGTAGGTGTTTAGGTGTAGGTGTTTATACCGTGTTTATATTTCTGCCAAATGTGTTGACACGTATGACACATCTTAAGAATGGGTTTTCATGCCTTTCTGGCCATTAATAGTTTTGACGTAAACCTGGTCGTTCAGCCTTCCATCATTGGTGATAGGCAGAACGGCCAGAAAGAAAAGGAGGCCCCTGAGTCTTCGAAAGGGTCAAAGGGGAGAGTACGGGGACCTTAGTGATTATCTCTGGGAGGTGGATTGGTGCCTCATCACACGGGAACTGTGTGGCTATTACTGAGGAGCCAGTAATGTTCTGCTTACGTGTCCAAAAGGAAGCAGTCATTCCTGCCTACTCCTCAGCTTCTGTGGTGGAATCCAGGAAGATTATCTGGCTTTCTCATAGGATTCTGTTGACTGTGTAATGCGTCTGGAGCAGATGGTGTTCTTTGAACACAGGTGTGGCGTGGCCACCCAGATCATAGTGGAATGTTTTGTTTTAGTTGAAGCAACATCAAGAACCCAATAAAATGTTCAGCAGATTTAGGTAGATGCTTACTTACAGTCTAATTTAGAAAAATAATCCCCTCTGTATAGTAATATTTATTGTCTGGGTAAGCCAGGTGATACAGACTGATTGTCTTTCTAGGCAAACCGAGCGCGTAGAATAAGTTTAGTAGGGAATAGCATCTTCATATCTGGCATTTGCACCACACAGATCTGGCTAAATTAAAGATGGGGGGAGTAAGTAGGAGTTTTGAGATCGTATGCTGTGTAATGGATCTGACTTTACATCCTTCAAAACACCAGCAGACCCTTTGCAAATGCATTATGTGCATTTTTAGCAATTAGGATATTTGCCTACAGGTACTTTTTTTTTTTTTTTTTTTTGTAAGACAGAAACTTGCAAGCTGTCCGAAGCGAGTTGCCCACCATCCCATAACCCTCTGCCAATCATAGGGGTTAAGGCAGATTTTATTGCCAGTCATATTGTACTCCAGTGGAAGCACTAAGAATGCTGTCTTATCCCTTAGCCGGATTAGCTTTAAAAGGTGATCTCAGAGCCCTGTCAAGTACAGAGTGAGGATTGACGAAGTGACAAACTCATGGCCACGACATTTACTATGAGATTTCCCATAACTGAATTCCCAGCTCCTAGCCAAGGAGAAATACGCAATGGAAGAGTTTGAAAGGGAACATGTTAGCACAGACACATTTTAGAAGACAGGCAGTTCCTTTTTGAGTTTAGGTGGGGATTTCTAAACAATCAAGCATTACCCTTATCTGAAAAAAAAACGGGGGCGGCAGGAGCCATCATCTTGACTTGGAACACTGGTTTCTTTCTTTCTCCAGCCGGGGTCGGTTCCATCTCTGTGTTCGGCTCACTTACGGTGCTCGGGGCTCCATGGCCTCTTGCAGCCAACTGAGCCCTTTGTAGCTCATCATGATCTCATTCCTCATCCCGGTGACTTCAAGGGCTTTATGGAAATACCAGACAGAGGTGTACCTGCTTCTGTAGAGCCTTCAAATAACCCCATCCATCTTAATGGCATTTCTTCACTGATCAGCCAAAGGTTTACATTGTATTTTCTTTTACAGCATCTTCATTACCTCTGTCTCTTACACAGCTGCCCACTTCCATGCAGCCTGCGTCGTCAGCCCGGCCTTATGCTCGCTCCCCTGGTCACGCTCTGGCCCTTCGTTCTGCTAGCTTCAGGTTGATCAGCCATGCGTGTTTCTGAGCAGACGGAACATGCTTTTCATGATTTCCCCACTGTCTCTTCCAAGAATCCTTACTCCTCTTTCTATTACATTCACATGAACAGTAGAGAGGGGAACTCCACAGCATAAAGAAGCCCTAACAGGGGCACCTGGGCAGCTCAGTCAGCGAAGCGTCCAGCTCTTGATCTCAACTCAGGTCTTGATCTGAGGGTCAAGTTCAAGCCCTGAGTTGGGCTCCATGCTGGGTGTGGAGCCTACTTAAAAAAAATAAAATAAAAATCCCTAACAGAGAAGTTATTGAAAGCGAACAACACACCCTAGATTAACCCCTGTTGGTATCTGATGCACTAGGGATGATCCAGTGAGTATTGTTTGAATGATGAAGTGGTTGAATTAATTACTGATCTTGCTACCAAAAATAGTGACGTGGAAATAGGGCCATTCAACTTTGGGTCCAAATAAGTAATCTGTGATACCAGTAGGAAGTGCAACATGCTCACTCCAGAGTCTTCCAGCAAAACCGTGCTTGGCACTAGGAACTGCTTCTGTAACCTCAAGATGAACAGTAGTCAAGAAAGTTCTTAACCTCTTTTTAATAGAACTCAACAACTGAGTAGTGACCTGGGGTTCTCTGCATGGCAGTGGCTTCCAGCCCATTCAGGGCTCATCTGTTGGACCCAGTTCGGATAGCCTTGTGCTAGAGCCTGCACTGATGGAGGGCAGTGGGCCACCATCTGTTGCCGGACACCACCTGCCACTAGAGAACATCTGTATTCAGGGGACAGAACCATAGAGAAGAGGTGCTGCTACCTGGGAGGTCAACTCCAAGGAGTCTTCTGTTCCCCCCTCCACCCCCCGCTGCCCCGTCTCTTAGGGAAGCTTATCAGTTCCCTCCACTGGGGGCCTCTTATAAGTGTAATCTCTTTCGCCCACCACTCAAGGAGCTTAGTGCATGCCATCCTTTCTAGCAAGCTGGAACTCAGGCATCAGCAATCCTGCGGCAAATAATCAAAAGACATTGGTGTGGCTGCTGGAAAACCAAGGATTGTTACTTAACTCTGGAATTTGGCTTTTGGAGGCAGGGATCTTACTGGAGCTAAGGTATAAAATTGCCACCAATTCTCTCCCCATCTGTTATGGGTTGAATTGGGTTCCCCCAATATTCATATGTTGAAGTCCTAAATCTCAGCAGCTCAGAATGAAACCATATTTGGAGAAAGGGGCTTTAAAGAGGTAAGTAAGGCTAAATGAGGTGATTGGTGTAGGCCCTAGTCCAACAGGACTGGTGCCCTCATGAGAAGAGGAGATGAGGACAGGGATGGGCATCGAGTGAAGACCGCGGGAGGACACGGGGAGAAGATGGCTGCCTGCAAGCCAAGGGGAGTCTTCACCAGAAACCAACCCTGCCGACACCTTGATCTCAGACTTCCAGCCTCCAGAATCATGACAGCATACATTTCTGTTGTTTGCGCCCCCCAGTCCGTGCAACTTTGTTATGGCAGCTTTGGCAAAGTCGTATACCACAGCCCCCCCAAAGGTGGGGGGCTGTGAAAACACAGCTTCTCTGCGTGTGCGTGTGTGTGTGTGTGTGTGTGTACGACTTATTGCAAGGACTTGCTGACAGGATGGTGGAGGCTGGCCAGGCAGGTCTGGAGGTCTGAAATCCGTAGGGCAGGCTCTCAGGAAGAGCAGTCCGGGCTCTCAGGCAGGAGCAGAGGCGGCACTGCACAGGTGACATTTCTCCTTCTTCAAGGAAGCTTCCGTTCCGCTCTTAAGGCTTTTCACAGATTCGATTAGGCCCACCAAAATTTCCGAGGATAATCTCCTTTACTTAAAGACACCCGATAGCTGACGTTAATCCCATCAACAAAATACTTTCAACAGCAACACCAAAATTAGTGTTTGATCAAATCACTAGGTGCCTAACCCGATTGACGGTAAAATTGACCGTCATAATGACGCCGATGACAACTGCTCTTAAGTATTGCACTCTTCATAGTCGTCGGGGATGCTGCTAAGATTCCTACATGCATTATTTACATTTTTATCCCGATTATTATCCTCCTATTATCTATAAGGAGGTTCAGGGAGGTTAAAAGATATGTCCCAAGTCGCACTGGATTAAAAAGTAGGTCTGCGTGATCTCCAAATCCAAGTTTTTAACCCCTGGGCTGGTAGCTGTCAGACAGGAATCCTGGGCTCTAGGGCTCCATCATTAATAAATATAGGAAACGGTAAAAACCCCAGGGAGCATCTTCCATGTCAAAAGCATCCCGTGAATCTGAAATGAGGGAGAAAGAGCTTGTTGGAATCTAGAGCCACACCTGATAAGTGAAGCTAACTCCTTTCCTTTCCAGGGGGAAGTGAACAAGAAGCTAAGTGACTGTAATTCCTAGGTCAGGGGTCTGGGGGACGTTTCCTCTTCAGCTCCCAGGCTAGGTGGGCAGGAAGGAGCCTCACCGAGGAAGCCTCAGAAGGTGTTTTCCCTGGGCCCTTGTCTCTAAGCGGCTGTAAGCCTTCGCATCTTCCTCCAGTCTGTCCCCCGCCCTTCGCACGCTGTGGTTGCAGCATTTCCTAATATAAATGCAAGCGAAATAAAATTAGAAATGTGCCAGTGGGGGAAGCCAGCTACCCACAGGCGCCGTAAATTGCCTTTCCCTCTTACCCCTCCTCCCTTCTGCCTACCCCCTCTCACCCCCATCAAGCCACCCCGAATAACCTGCCTTGCCTGGCTGAGTCACTGTTTCTGGAAAAGCAGGGCCAGGGAGGTTCCAGACAAGTCAAGGGAATGATGATTAGCCGAGGATCAGCAGTGAAAAGTGAATTTACCAAAAGAAAGGTGATGTAATTAACCTGTGTCGATGGTGGGTCCAGAAGGGCTGCTTGGAGCAGACAGCTTGAGTGACATCTGTCGTTCAGGGTCAAGAGGAAGAGAGAAGCACAAGCTGCTAGATTTTGTCATCACATCAGCCTCTTTTGTATATGATTCCTTTGTTTCTGCTTTTTCAGTGTTGTCACAATCCTTTACTCCCAGGGAGAGGAATCTGTTGGCCGTTCCATCGGAGGCTCAGTGTTTGATGACTGAGGAACACCTGTTTTATTAGCCACTTGCCCACAAACACACTATTTTAGATGTATGGGTATGCTTGAGTCCAGGCAGAAGCTACTTTAGGGTGTGGGGAATTCACAGTCAGGGTATATACTCTGGAGCAGGTTTCTCAACATTTTTAGGATCCCTAGGGCCTGGGCACGGACCTTTTTCCAAACAGAGAAGCCTCATACCCCTGGGAGGCTGAGCACTGTGTCATAAGGCATTCTCACCAGCTGCTTTTTTTTTAAGAAAGCAGAGAAGACTAGCATCCATATTTGAGGACTTTATTGATGATAAAGCAATACTCTGCTAAGATAGTGAAAGTGATCGTGGCCTTATTATTCATGGAAGCAATAATGGCTATCTGTGATCGGTCACTGAGCTCTGGCTTTGCCACGTGTATTTTGAGGACCATCCCATAGCAAATGTCAATCAGTGCTCCCCCAAATCCTAGAAGACAGTATGATTGTCTCACTCCCGCTTTTATAGATGAGAAGAAATAAAGAGAGCCAAATTGTTGAATAGCTTGCCAAGAGTATGCTGCTAATGAGGGTTGAGAGTGGTTGGTTTGTGGGTCATCTGGAGCCAGAGGCTGAGCTCCTAACCACCTTGGAACATTGCCAGAATCCAGGGAAGTGCAGGGCACTTGGGATGTCATCAGTAGAGGGAAGAAGGTGCCTGTATTTCCCACCCCCCACCTTCATTAGTGGTTCTCCATTCTGCTTTCACATTAGGGCTTCTTGGGATACCTTAAGAGAGAGTGATGTCTATCCAGATGCAGACCAGTCAAAGATAATTTTAGGGAAGAAGGCCTTAAGTATCAATAATTTTTTAAGTGCCCCAGCAAATTTTAATGGGCAGCCAGAGTTGAGAACGACTTCCTAAAGATCATAGGTTCTTAAAATGTGGTCCATGGAGGTCTGTTCGAAGTTTTCGTGCATGAGCATTTATTGAGAATGGAAGCATGGTTTTTCCTAATTCTCAAAGGTAGCCCCTAATGCCAACAAACAAGCCAAAAGAAGACGATAAATCATTGCCTTGGAGAATGATGGTAACCGTCACCACCTTCAATTGAGAACCTACTGTGTGCCACACTCTAGAATGGGCTCTTGGCACAGGTCATCTCATTCAATCATTCTAACAGCCCTGGCATTGTCCTCTTTTATATATGAGGGAACTGAGTTTCCAAAGGGCCAGGGAACATGCCCAGGATGTCACCATGAATAAAAGATTGAGCCATAAACCAACTCAAGTCTATTTAATGCCAAAGCCAGTTCTTCCTAATAGACTTCCCTGATGGATGAGGGTTGAAAAGTCTTGCCCAGAAATAGGGGAACGGACTCAAAGACAGCTAGAGGGCTTTGCCAGCCAGAGGGCATGTAGGAACTCTAAAGTGGTGCATTGTTAAGAAAGTAAAATATTCCAAGCTTGCACTGTATAGCTCATGATTAATCTCCACTGTCCTGAAGAGCAAGAGAGAAAGAATTTGACATTTCCCTCTTGCCTAGAACCTGATCCTTTCTGGAAACTTCTGTGCTTCCTTATGGGGATTTGTTTCTTCTTCTTTCCCCTTCCACCTTCTTTTCCTGGTCTCTGACCATGTATCCCAAGTAAAAGAAGTTTTCTAATGAAGCAGATGTAGACCCTTCATTTAATCAAGAGTATGTCTGCATCCTGTTTTCTACTGATCTCTCTTCCCCAAAGCACTTCTGAAGTTTTATTTCTTGTGTGTGGGAGGAAGATGTCCTTCACAATGACACAATGATCTTACCCAGCAAATATGTTTCCCTACACGGATCTCTGTGCTGGCAAATGGCGTGGCCCGGTTGTTCAAGCTAAATGCCTTAGCCTCCTCCTTCATCCGTCCCTCTTGTGCTGCCTGCTCTCCTCTCTCACTGGCCAGTCAGTCACCATGTCCTAACATGCCTGTCAGGGCCACCATTCTCTCCCCGTCCACCATGTACGTCTCTGTTCCAGACCCCTTGTCTCAGACAGCAAACCACCGTGGCTCCTGCTTGCTCAGCCCCCAAGTCCCTCCCTCCCATGCAACTGGACTCATACTCTTTCGTACACATACTTCAGACTCTTGGCTGAGTGCTGAAAATTCACACACACACACACACACACGGAAATACAGGTGGCTCTTGAATAACCCAGGGCTGGGGATGCCAAACCTTCATATAGTCAAAAATCCACATGTAACTTTTGAGTCCCCAAGAACTTACCTCCCATCTTCTGTTCACTGGAAGATTTCTCGTTAACATAAACAGCCAGTTAACACATATATTGTATATATCATATACCATATCCTTAACAATAAAGTAAGCTAGGGAACAAATGTTATTAAGAAAATCCTAGGGGCACCTGGGTGGCTCAGTCGTTAAGCATCTGCCTTCGGTTCAGGTTACGATCCCAACGTCTTGGGATCGAGCCCCACATCGGGCTTTCTGCTCAGCAGGGAGCCTGCTTCCCCCCCCCCCCCTGCCTGCTTCTGTGCCTACTTGTGATCTCTCTCTCTGACAAATAAATAAATAAAATCTAAAAAATAATAATAATAAATAAAATCTTAAAAAAATCCTAAGGAAGAGGAAAATACATTTACAGTACTGTACTGTACTTATTAGAAAAAATCCGCATATAAATGGACCTGCGCACTTCGAACCCATGTCGTGCAAGAGTCAGCTGTACACACAAACATATGCACATATGAACACATATACTGTACATGCACAAACACACCCTTGTCAGAGCCTGAAAATAAAGTCCAGAATTCTTCACGCAACCAGCCCTATGGAGGCTGGTTTTCTCCAGTATTTCCTTTGCTTGTTGGTTCCCACTTATGCAAATTTAAGTGGGTAAAACAATAAATAAGTGTGTAAGTGTTCCTTCCAATTCCTGCCTGCACCCATGAGGTTATAAGTAAGGTGGTCTGGGTAGCTTATTATGTAAGGTGAGAAAGGACTTTTGTTTGTCCATGAAACGGCTTTACTGAGCTATATTTCACTTACTATAAAATTCACCAATTCAATGTTTTGCTTTGTTTTTTTAGTATTTATTGCAGAGATGCACTGCTGACCCCACAACTAATTTCAGACCGTTTTGATTTCACGGTGTATACACACATAATCGTCACTCTACACCTTAAATATACTGCATATGATCTTTGTCAGTTATACCTCATTAAAACTGGGGGTGGGGCATGGGGAGAACAGTTTCACCATCCAAAAAGATCCGTGAACCTACCAGCCTTCATTTACCCCTGCCCTCGACTGTCGGCAATCACTAATCCACAGTCTGCCCCGAAGGTCTACCTGTTCTGGGCATTTTGTGTAAACAGAATCATACACTAGGTGGCTTTTCGTGTTCACATTTGCCAGGTTCATCCGCATTGAGGCAAGTATTGCCCTAGAGCATTCTATCATGTGGGTATAGCATATTTTATTTATCTGGGCACCACTTGGTACACATTTGGGTTATTTCCACTCTTTGGCAGTGTGACTCATGCCACTTTCTGCACGTCGTTAGGAGCATCACTAAATCTGGGTTCTTCCATGTACTACCGGCAAAAACTCAGCCAGCTACACGATTCATCTAAGCCTCGGTTTTCTTCTCTGTAAAATGGGAAGCACAGCAGCATCTACCTCAGGGGTCCTGGTGATAATGGATTATAACAATATGAGTATAAAGAGTTGAGCCTAGGATCTCATACATAATTAGCATTCCATAAACCATTCCATAAACTCTTCTTCTAACCATTCCCTTTTCGTTGGGCCAAAATTCTTAGGGGAGTGGTTGTGGATGACTCTTAGTTTTTCACAAATACCTATTTAATTTTTATTGGGCCGTAGTCATTTATTCATTCTTTTCCAGTAAACCTATGATAGAGTCATTACTTTCTTATATATGAGGAAACTAAGTCTGAGAGGACTCAGGGATGTGTCCTCAGTAGTGAAAGTATAGCCGGATTTCTGGCCAAAAGGAAACAATGAATACTTGGAACCTGCATTTTCGGGTGTTTGGGACCCGTCCTCCACTTAACTCCCAATCCCGCGACTGCCGCCCTTGGCGCACAAAGAGTCCTGAGGCAACTCGTTCTAAGGGTATAACCAAGGGCTTAGCTTCAAAGAGCAAATGCAGACCTGTTCCTCAGCCGTGGGGAGCAGCATTTGGTGGACAGTAGCTGATCACTTTCTTCTGAGAAAAAGGTTTATGTACAGCGGGAAAGACCAGTGAAGCATTAGAAGAACTCCCTAATAGTCAAGGTCTGGGGATCTTGGATAGCTCATCTGACATTCTTCGGCAGTTTCTAGTCTATTGCCACTATCGCCATTGTGTGTGCATGTGTGTTCGTGTGTCTTTACATATGTGTGTGTGTTTGCGTGCATATATGCAAATACATGT
Source organism: Nasua narica (assembly GCA_028533885.1). Lineage (NCBI taxonomy): Eukaryota > Metazoa > Chordata > Mammalia > Carnivora > Procyonidae > Nasua > Nasua narica. The sequence goes on from CM052805.1 coordinate 5,405,151, forward strand.
TTTGTGTATATGTTGGCACGTGCATATGTATGTGCTGTGGGGGCTGCTGGGGTGCACATGCACCTGACCACAGCTCCCCTCTTTGGAGGCCAGGCGTTAGACCATCTTGCTGATTTTTCTAACCCTGTGATTTTTTTTTTTCCCCAAGGAGTTGGGAAGTGAGCTTAAGCCTCATGTTTTCTTTTTCTTCATGATTCCGGCTAAATCCTCTGCAAATCACCGTCCTCTACCTTCTGAAGATGTGTTTGGGGGTAGCAATTAAAACATACCGTCTACCTAGGCCTTACTCCATGTACGTTTCTTTCCGTCAGTCCTCTTCAATATGTGTGTCACGCAAGACACATGGATAGAGATCGAAAGAGGGATGAAAATGACATAGTTGGAGAGTGAGGAAGCCAGAGAGAGAGAGAGAGAGAGAGAGTGCCGGAGAGACTGAAATCTGTATCTGATCCCACTCAGGGAGCTTCAGGAGGAGGTTGCATGTTTGAGAGAGAAAATAGTAAAACAGTAACTAGGTGTCACTCTTCTACCAACCTTCGCAGTGATTGAGCAGAGAAATAGGCAAAAATAAAAGAATGGTTTTGTTAACCAGAGAATGTGATTTGGCTCAAGGTTTTTAGGGTTATGCAGTGCGTGTCTGTGTTTCTTTTGCTCCTACCTAGCTGCGAGCCTTTCGCAAGTCATCTCTCTCTCCGAGTGATAAAAAAAAAAAAAAAGGAGTTTTCAGTAGGGATTGCTTTTTATTTTCTCGCTTCCCCTGCAGTGAGGTAATCAGGAACCTGTCTGAAAGCATCAGAAGGCACGGCTGCATTCAGTGGGCTTGAACTGGCCCACCTCCCCTGCCTCCATCAGCCCCTTACCGGGAGTGTGTGTGGCTAGAAAGCATAGGCACAATCCTATCTCTGGGGTCTGGGCGGGTGTCTAGGCTGTCCCTAGCAGAGCCGCTGTCCCTGGCTTCACAAAAGTGCCTATTTCCTGCCGGTGGTCACAAGAGAAGGAGAGGGTGAGAGGACTCTGGGGCCAGACAAAGCGAGCTTTTGCAACCGAACATGGCATTGACCACCAGCAGCCTTCATTATCCCCATCGTCACAGGCAGTCGGGCTGGCTTTTTGTCAGCCCTGTTCAGAGAAGCCTTGTTAATTCACCCCCATGAAAATGGAAGTTTCATAGGCATTGACATAATTAATGAAGAGGCAGGCAGCATGCTCTACCAATTAACACCACAGGGAAAAGTAAAATGGGCTTTCTTTTGGCGTGTTGTGCCAAAGTTAAGGACTGTAACACACAGCAAATAAATAGAGATGCTTTTAATGAGCCGCAAGATCGAGCTGAATAACTCAGAAAGGATGGTGGGTAAACACTGCCAACTCTTTGCACCGTTAAGAGTAATTGATGAGCATAGTTAAAAGTTTGCGGGGTAAAAGGGACTGTCGGGTGCTGCAGCCATGCTCATTTATAAATGTATTTTCCCCTGAAAGTAACCGTTAGGTATGTTAAAGGATGTAATGTGCAGTCGGAAACAAATATGATAGACTGGGCATTTTGTAGTACCCGGAAAATAGGAGGCTTCGCTGTTCCAGAACGAATTCCGTGGTGGATTTTTCACGCTTGATGGGATTGTCTTTGTCAAACTCAAAGCAAAAACGGGCTCCTCACCTGTGGATCCCTGCTCTGTGTACACCCTGGGGGGGGGAGGAAGGGGAGTTTTAGAGGCGGTGTTGGAACCATTCCATCCCTCTCAGAAAGCCAGATGGATAATTTAATTATTTTTCTGTGTTCGTAGATTAAAACATGACCTTCCACCGAAGGGTTTCTTACAGTTTCTGTAAGAGTGAGTGCACTGGTACCAACAGGCTTTTCTGACCAAGGCAAAATCCATTTGATCAAAAAATAGAAACACGATGGGTTTTAGTAGCTGTTTTAGGAATTTTTCTTTTTTTCTTTTTTTAGATTATATTTACATATTTGAGAGAGAATGAGCAAGAGAGAGGAAACACAAGTTGGGGGGGTGCAGAGGGAGCGGGAGAAGCAGACTCCCCGCTGAGCAGGGAGCCCAACGTGGGGCTCCATCCCAGGACCCCAAGATCATGACCTGAGGCGAAGGCAGACACTTAACCGACTGAACCACGTAGGTGCTCCTATTTTAGGAATTTTTTAAATTCTGATTTTGGTTGGTTCTTATTAATGTGGTGTATCTGGTCCAATTAAGCTTCATTTTACAAAGTGCCTACAGTGGAGTCACGCCATTCATGTATTTAACCCAAGAGAACTCAATTATGTATGCCAGGCCAAAAAAACTCAACAGTTCTGCATAGCCCGCAACCCCCTGCTCCCAGCAACCATAACAGCAAAAGCGCAGGAGGGAAATTACTGGCGTGAGTGGAGAGCGTGCTGCGAAGTGAGCAAGAGAGCAGGGACTCAAAATGGCGCCCCTCAGTGGGCTTCAGGTCCTGTCCACCTCTCCTGGCTCTGGCATCTCACCACGCCAAGAGTGGTGTCATTGTCAAATTGTGCCCAAAGAAAGAGCAGTGCGTAAGAACATTCGAGAAGACACTGTGATCACAAATTCTGAGATTTCCCCACACGTGTATTCTGTGTATTTGGGGCTCACTGTGGCTGTGACCCTAATGTTGATGTGTCTCTTGGAAGCCACACCATTTTCGATTATATACTTTCAGGTACAATTGCTTCGTCTTCCTTCCAACTGAGAACTGTTCCCTGTGCTTTTCAGCTCTCTGCTCTGTCGATGATTTGTGGCCGTATTTTTCGGGTTGTGGTCTCTGGACCCATCTCACACTCATCTCGGGTGCTGGTCTTAGCATCCCAAAGTGGGTTTGAATCAACATGCTTCATGGGCACCCCCACAGCCCCAAGACCTTCTGATCTCTAAGAACATCGAGATCCCATTCTGCTTTCTGTCATGATGCAGTATACTTCTGGGACTGTTTTATTGGATGTGTGCTCAGGATATCTAAATGCATTTACATGTCACAGACTGATAAGAAAGAGACACCTCTCCAGCTAAGAAAACAACCCATTGTTCTACAACCCCAACAATGAAGAGCTTGGTTTATTGGGTTTGTTTTTGGACTATTAGGTATCTGTTCACTCTGTTCTGAAAGATGAGGCCAGAATAGTTGTGACTAGTTGAGTTTTGATTTGATTGTTGCGCTTTATATTGTGGCTCCTATTTAGATATCTATATAAAAACTACCTTTGCTGTTTTAGGGAGTGTGACCCCCAAACAGCTGCTTTGCACATTTCAAGGGTCCAAGAAGTAGTTTGCAAATTGTCAGAATAAGGGCCTCACAGCTACCAGGCAGGTCTCAGAAGGCAAGGTGGCCAAATTATAAAAGGGGAATTCTAACTTCTAGCTCTTTTCTTTCTGCATTACCCTTCACTCCCCCCACACACACTTTGAAGTTTCAGTGTGGTTATTCACTGCTCATTAAAGTTTGTTACTCTACCTGAATGGTCACATTTCTCTGAATTTTTTTTTTCTGGAAGATGACTTTATTTATGAATATTTTTAAACATTAAACCTCAAAAATAGAACTCCATGAAAATTACAGTGCATGATGGTGACCCATTCGTTGGCTGATTGTTGGGATATTCTTCTTGCCCAGCATTTTTACCTAATGTTGGAGTAACCTATTGAAGTGGCTTTACACCTTTTACATTCATGATGGGTCTCTGAAGTGAGACCTAGGAAGGCAGACACGCTGAAAAAATGGATGTATTCTCAGAAGAGTTCCCGATTTATCTCCTGATTTATCTTCACAGTGTCCAAGAACTGACGGCTCGCCATGTCCAACCACAAAATGGGTAGAAAGCAGTACAGTTCAGAAGAGCTCTCTAAGTCTTGGTTTTCTTTTCTGCTGGGAAAGTGGAGAGATGGCATTTTATTTTTTACCATTATTAGCCAGCCTGTCAGTCATTTAAAATTTCCTCAGGAAGACACAAAGCCAAGTTTTGAATACTGCGTGTCACTCTTTCCAGCTGATGTTATGAAAGGCGGTGGTGAATTTTCCAGCTAAAAAAAGATTCCTCGTTTCAGAAGCTCAGCTGGAGGCAGGAGAGGACCACAGAAATGACCGGAGCAGAGGGGAGGTGGCCCATAAAGGAACACACATTCCTCTTGGCTTTTGCTTATTTTCCATGAATGCAGTGAGTTTCAGCAATTGAAGTTATAATGCTGCGTTTGACAGGCAAACAGCCCTAACGTGCCAAATCTCAGGTTGGCTGTGTAGGTAGTTTCTGTGTCGGTCCCAATTATTAATACATTCCTCAGCAATGAGGGTTTTCTCGTTCATTCTTACGGAACTGTTTAGGGCTCATGGCATCCCAGAGCTCTGTCAGAAGGAGTGGTGCCCCTTGAAACGTTGGCAGGGCAGGGAAGTGACAAAATCATGCATGCTAAAGCTCTCTGGATAATGGCACCCAGGGGAGGGAGGGAGGCAGCACCCATAGCAGTCGTGCATCTGTGTTCTACTGCCTGAGTTCAAATCCGGCCACTGTTGCTTGTGAACTGCGTGCTTTTCACACGTTTCCTAGCACTTGTCAACCTTTCTTCCTCATAGGGTTGTCGTGCAGATTAAATGAGATAATGCATCAGGTTTAGCCCAATGCCTGACACACAGTGTGTGCTGCACGGCAGCTGTGATTCAAATTAGAAGCAGGGACCAGTGCAGCTCCAAGCAGCTCTCCTGGGCATGCTCCGTGCAGAGGCATTATTCAGTGATTTACAGAAAAGGGTCTTTGTCCAGGTCTTTGTCCTCACTCACATAGTTTTGCCCAACTAGACTTCTCATTCATGGCAGATTTCTTTCTGGGAGGGTCCCACCTTACTCAGTGTAGACTTCTTTGTACCATGGCCGTGCTAATCCGCTCCATTCTTCTTCCCAGACTTGTGGGCTAAAGCCTGATGGAAGGACAGATTTCTGTTCCGATATCAGGAGCAGCCTGGGAGGTTAGCTACTGAACTGGACAAGGCCAGGTCACTTGCATCTACATGGGTTAGAGGCTGGAGCACAGGGTGGAGTGAGCAGGACCAAGAAGGTTATCGTTAATGGCTGGGTCAGCCTAAGAATGCAAGTCTGAGATTAGAGTAATGAGAAGGGAAGACCTCCAGAGGAGTCTTCACAAAGCAGGGTGAAACCACGTATGCCTCCCATTCTCAGAACATGGGGAAGGATTTTTCTGTGAGCCCGGAATTTGACAGTCAGTAACAGAGAATGCTTCAGGATCTGATGCGTGTCTATGATGGATTCCATTGATAGACATGAAAAGAGAAACCAAGAGCAAGTGTCTTTTCCATTCGCTCATGATAAATTAGCATTACTAATATTAATAACATAATATGATAGATTATGATACTTAAGAGCTTTACCTGTGGGAGGTACTTAGTGGAACTCCCATTTTATAAGTGAGTTCACTTAGCCAAGAATTGTGCAGGAGGTCACACATCCATCCACGTCAGCTTAACTCCCAAACTGTGGTCTTCCAAGTTTTGCTATTCATTTCTGTGTCTCATGCCAAGGAGCCACAGAAATATTGAATCCCTACTATGGGCAAACAGTGTTGGATGTTAGAGGACAAACGGAAGGGCAGAATATTCAATTTCTGTCCTCAACGGAGCCTTCAGTGTGGAAGGAAATGAGCAAAGTCCATAGAAGCAGAGAACTGGTCCCTGGTAAATTTTTTTTTTGTCTGATAGAAATGGGGATACTCCCTAAACGACATGAGCACTTTTTTCCCCCTAGAAGTAGCAATTTCTTTATTAAAATCCACATCTCTTTCCTGGTTGGTTGGTTAGCACACCTTATAGTTTAAATGTACTGAGTTGAAGTGGACATATATCAGGATAGGGACATGTAATTACTTCTTATACGCCTTATGTACTTTCTGAAATAATACGAATTATAAGTACATAAGAAAAAATATATTATTAATATATATTTTTAAAATTTATGACTATTGGAATGAATCACTGCTTTCTTAAGCTGATTGTTCTAGGTTTTACAGAAACTAGATTTTCTTTTTTTTCCCCCAAATATGTTTATTTTATTTTTTCAGTGTTACAAGATTGATTGTTCATGCACCACACCCAGTGCTCCATGCAGTACGTGCCCTTGTCAATACCCACCACCAGGCTCACCCAACCCCCCACCCTCTCCCCTCCAAACCACTCTGTTGCTCAGAGTCCACAGTCTCTCCTGGTTCATCACCCCCTCCGATTTCCCCCCATTCACCCTTCCCTTCCTTCTCACAATGCCCTCCATGATTTTCTTTATACTCCACACATAAGTGAGACCATAAGATAACTGACTCTCTGCTTGACTTACTTCACTCCGCATAATCTCTTCTAGTCCCATCCATGTTGATAGAAAAGTTGGATATTCATCCTTTCTTTTTTTTTTAATATTTTATTTATTTATTTATTTACTTATTAGGAAAGAGAGAAAGTGAGAGAGTGCACGAGAAGGGAGAAGGTCAGAGTGAGAAGCGGACTCCCCATGGAGCTGGGAGCCCGATGTGGGACTCGATCCTGGGACTCCAGGATCGTGACCTGAGCCGAAGGCATTTGCCTAACCAACTGAGCCACCCAGGCGCCCAGATATTCATCCTTTCTGATGGAGGCATAATATTCCATTTTATAGATATACCACATCTTCCTTATCCACTCATTTGTTGAAGGGCATTTTGGTTCTTTCCACAGTTTGGCAATTTTCAAATAATATTTTCTCTTCTGACTCCCTCCTTTTCTAAAAAAAGTCTCAGTTGAAGAAGTGGCTTAATGCATGGGAATAGGTCCATAATGCTAATATTTCAATTATAAAGTGACTTATGCTAGTCTTAGTGTAAGTAAAAATTATGGAATATGTTTCTCTGAATAGTAGTAAAGTTTAGTGGTTCCATGTCAATATATTCACTCTATCGAAAGTCATCAGCAAGTCTGGTGCTATTTGAATTCTGCCCAGGGGGATTTGCAGAGTTGTTATCAACCTTGGCCTGTGATGTTTCTCAACAGGGACTCTCTAGTCCAGTGTGTCTCAGTCTTGCCTTCAAATTATAGAGCTACAAATTCCTGCTGCCTGGGCCTCATCCCCAGAGCTTCTCGTGTGACTTGTATAGGAGAATTCTGGACATTGAGATGTTCGAGCTTTTAGATTTTCAGTGGAGTGAGTATTGGGATAGAGTGGAGATCATGTTTCCAAATAGAGATGTTTATTTGGTTCAAATTAAATAGAAGGATCAAATAAGCTATGTTTTGGAAGAACCATGAATATCCTACAATCAGTTAGGATTCTCATTTTGGGGCTACCCTAGCTTTATGTGTCCTGTGTCCTCGTTGTTCAAGGTCTAGTCCAAACCCGGTACCATCAGCATCACTTGGGGACTGGCTAGCAATTCAGAATTATAGGACCCCTCCCACACACACTGCATCCGAATCTGAAACTTAACATGATCCCAAGGTGATTTAATGCACTTTGAGTTAGAGAAGTGCTGCCCTAGGAGTCAGTGGTGAGGAGAGTGATAATGATGACAGTCTGTTTTATTGGGCACCTGCTATATGTGAAGCACTAGGTCAAAACATTGTAGGATACACTTATCTTTAAATTCTTCTGGAAATAGGACGTCTGGATGGCTCACTTGGTTAAGTGTCCAACTCTTGGTTTTTGGCTCAGGTCATGATCTCAGGGTTGTGAGATCAAGTCACGTCGTTGGCTCCACGCTCAGCAGGGAGACTGCTTGAGCTTCTCTCCGTCTCCCTTTTCCTCTCCCTCCCACTCTGGCCCTCTCCTGACTCATGCATGTGTGCACATGCACTCTCTCTCAAATAAATAAATAAAATCTTTGAACTGTTCCAGAAATAGTGAGGCCTAAAGAGCAGTAAGATTAGTGTCTGATATCCCAGAATTCAAAAAAATGGGTTTTTATTATCTTGTTTAGTGCTCACAATGACCCTATAAAGAAGATGATCTTTTACTTTTTATATAGATGAGGAAATTGTGAGTAGCTTGTTCAGAGTCCCTAAGTAGTAAAGAAAAGAGGTAGATTGCCAACTGTATTTCCCCAAAGTCACACACTTAGTTTATCTGTCAAACTGTTAAAAGAGTAGCAAGTGTGAATCCAGATGGAAGTTTGCAGATTGTCTCCCTTCTACAAACCACATAAAACAATGGGATTGGTCCTTGCATCAAAGGATAACTGTGCTGGGGTTAGGGAGTGGTACTTTGTTCTCCAAACTCTTTAAGTTTGTGAATGACTGAAATCCAAAAGTGCAACATATTGTATTTTTAAAATTGTGGATTTCATGGTCCAAAATGGCTTTCAGGTATGGCTGGATCTAGGGGACCAAATGAGGACATCTTTAGGAATGTGCCTTGAAGTATCTCTAGGCTCTGCTTCTCTTGATGCTGACTTCATTCCATGGCACATTCTCCCTAAATGGTGGCAAGATGTTTACCGACAACTCTGGACTGAGACCTTATCAGTTTATCAAGATAGCATAAAGGAGTACGTCTTTCTGAATCGTATAAGGTGACATCACGGAGATAAATCTCATGTATCCCATACCCTCCTTGAACCAATTATTCTGGTCTGAAACATGAGCTATTCTGATTAGACAGGTTTGGGTCCAATATGAATGATAAGGTCTGTACTGTACTTTATAAAACTAGGGCTGGAGAAGGAGCTTTCCCCCCCCCCCTCTCTCTCTCTCTCTCTCTCTCTCTCTCTCTCTCTATATATATATATATATATATATATATAATGTTATTCTGATTGGAAGGGGAAGGAATTATTGGCAGATGTAGGGGGACATGAGTCCACTGTATGTCCTCAGTTAAGGGAATCAAGTAGAAAGAATTGTAGGGGGGACAACCTGTATTGACCTTCCACCTGCCTGCATGTACATTCTGAGGACAAAATTCTGGATTTTTCTCTTGCCTGCCATAACAACTGCTTTCAACTACATCTCCTTAGGGGGAAAGGAGCCAACATCTGGTAGCTCTGTCTGGTACTGGGACAATGCTAAGTGTTTACACAGTTAGCTTATTTTCTGTTCACAACCACTCTATCAAGTAGATCGTCCAGAGTCAAAGTCCCAGGCCAGAAAAGGCAGTGTGGAGGAACTTAGCAATGGGCCTGGGGTCCTAGCTAACCAGGAAGATGGTGTGGACTCCCAGCTCACTTCAAAACCTATGTTCCTTTGTATAGGAAACCTCTGAAAATGAATAAGGGAACACATCATGTCATTAAAAGAAAATTCAAGCTGGCGATTCTAAACTTCAAGGCTCACAAGGCAGGAAGACTTTACAACTTGCAAATATGGTCCTTTTTTTCTCATGTAGTGCATGTGTGTGATTGTGTGTGTGTGTGTGTGAGAGAGAGAGAGAGAGAGAGAGAGAAAATAACATTTCATGTGAAAGTATGAATTTCTGGCTTCTCCCACTTGCTACAAGATAAATGACTGGAGTTGAGATATTGTTGTCCCCTCTGCCAATGCATTTTTTCTGCATTCCCTCCAAAGTTCCCACCTGGCCAGCTTCAGTCATTCACTGGATCTGTTCAGCACTGGAGACACTTGAGTTTGCAAATCCTGGTGTAAGAATGTCATGCAACTTCACTCACTTACATGGTGGCCTCCACAGTGCGTCCTCCATTCCCCTGAACTGCCACAAAGCATAGCAAGTGTTCTGTATTCATATATCTGTATCTTTCATCACTGTGTGTGTGTCACACACACACACACACACACACACACACACGGGAGCAGCTTGCCTTTGCCTTGTCCTTTCCTTCCCCTGCCCCTTCTCATTTAGCTCTCCGCCTAATCCTCTTCTTGTAGCCTTCATCTCCGCAATGTAGGAATTTAGCATGCTCTCTACCCAACCGTATTAATAAAGCACTTGAAAATATGCAATTTTATTCAGGATTATTTATCTAACTATCTCTACTGAAGTGCTGCTTCTGCAGCTCCTCGTATGCAGTGGCTTCCCTGGTGGCAGCTTGTGGAGTCTGAAAGCATGGACTGCAGTGCAAAGCCATGGATGCCAGCTGCACGCCCAAGCGTCTGCAGGCCAGTCACTGCAGCAGGAGGCCAAGACGGGCACTGAAGTGGGCATCTGGGCCATCCCCCTGCCTCTGGGCTGAGCCGTACCAGTTAGCCTCAGCGCCCAGGAACCCTTGCCTTCCTATGGCAGTTACAGGAAACCCTAATCTTGCAATTGCAGCTTAGAGTCTGGGAGAGCCCAAAGCGGTGATGAAGTCTGCCTTGGCTGTTTTCACTCCTTGCCTTAATCATGGATTATCTCCTCTTTATCCCTTCACTGATAGCAGGGTTTCTCCACAGTCAGACTGTTCTTTGGTGTGGGGCCCTCCTGAGCAGTGTGGAGGCTTAACAGTCTCCCTGGTCTCAACCCATTAGATACCAATAGCATCCAGTTGTGACAATGAACCTTTCTCCTGACATTGACCAATGGGAAAATTTGCCTGGTTGAGAAACACTGCTTTCTAGAAACATAGCACAGATGGGATCCAGGAGATCAGGTACTGTGTCTGATTTCACTCATTGTTTTGTGAACTCACAGTAGATTCCCAATATTCGTTGAACGGATAAAAGAATTTACTATTGGTCGGAGCTGAAGGTTATATTTATCCCCAAGATTAAATGTAAAAACTGTAGTGATTGTAACGCACCTATGAGAAAGGAAATCAAGGGTTCTTTTTCATTTCCTCTTCCCTCTGCCATTATCAAACAAGTTCAATAAATGTTTGCTGATTAAAAGCCTAAATCATCATTATGGCTTTCATAACTTGAGTATCCATTACATGGTAGTTCTAAATAGGTCTCATCATTTAATTTAATTTCCTCAGTGACTCATTGAGATAGGTGATATCAACCAAATTTTACAGATTGGGAGCATGGAAACCAGAGCGGTCAAGTAATTTGCCCATGGCCACACAGCTGTAAAGTATTAGAGACTTGACCCAGATCAATTTTTTTTCTCTTCTCTCTGTACCTTGTTGGCTCACTCTGTCCTGTCAAAGCTCAGTGCAGGGCAACATGAAGAACACTAATCCCAAGGTGAGATGTGCAAGAGGTTACGTGTATTTGACCAGGTTTCCCATTACATTCATTTTGGGGGAAAATGGGTTACAAACAGAACCTCTTGGTCATAACTCCATGTTCACTTGAAAATGAGAAGTGAGTGTTGTATAGACCCAGAGCTTCACATTATCTATTGCATTGTGAGAAAAAGAAGAAGATGGATGAAGTAGGGCAAAGGGCATAATAATATTGCAAGGTTTTATATGGAAGGGTCAGGTGAGGAGAGGATGAGCTGAGAGGATGAGGACCAGAAGGCTAAGAAAGAAGAGCTCATAAGACTTGTATCTGAACTACTTTTAAAAATGGTGAAGGAACTCAAGGAGAAATATAAAGAAGGCAGCGCTCTAAAAGGTCAGAAAAAGTAGTCAAGTAAGAAGCAAAGTAATTTAAACATAAAAAGGAAAAGCTACAGATACTTCTTTCATGCTTCAGAAAGCATCAGTCTTAAACCTTGCAATGTCCCAATAATTCACTGCAATCCTCTGCAAGACACTAAAGTATTTCACAAAGACATCCCTTTTCCCCCTAAGCTGGTGCGTCCCTGAGATGGCCCAAATTTCCTTAAAAAACAAAATGAAACTACTAGGCTTTCTTCACATTAACCTTAAAGATAATGATGTATTGGACCTTGTCCTGTAAAGGACATAAGGAGGTGGCCTGATTAATTTCCCTGTGTGGTAACTCCATTTTTCAGAAATTGATAGATGGAAATACCAGTATCATGGGATGGGAAGGAAGGTAGGTAGGAAGGAAGGAAGAAAGGGAGAAAAGGAGGGAGGAAGGAAGGAAAGAGTGAAGGAAGGAGGGAGGGAAGTGAAAAGAAATACTTCTCATCACCATCTTTTTCTCCTCCATTCATTTATTTACTCATTCCACTATTATGTTAATTGGGCATCTACTATGTGCAATCACTGTGTGAGCCACTTGGGAGATAATGGTAAGCAAAACCAAACATAGTACCAGGTCTCATGGGGTCTAGTAGGAAAGGCAAAAAAAAAAAAAAAAAAAGGACAGAAAGAAAGAAAAGAAAAGAAAAGAAAAATAAGAATCCAATAATCACTGCTACGTGTGTTGGGAAATGGTCTGTCTTTTCACATTCATCCCTCATTTCTGGCCCAACATGGCAGCTGAAACAGTTAACTGATTTACCAGCCTGGCTATCAGACCCCACATATTTGGGGCACTGGATCAGCACCGTAATGAAACACTGCTTGATAGATTCACCCCCCAATCAGTGAAGGAGAGGAAAGCTGGGTTGGTTTTATTTCTCAAAACCAGTGAAGGAGTTGGGTTCTACCCCTGGCTTCTGATGTGTTCATCTTCAAACTCGTTTCTGAAAAATCAGTGCAGGCCTTAAATATAAAAGAGAGAGCCACTTGGAACTGAAAGTAACCCTAAGGTCACCTATGCCAGCCAGCATGAATTTACACTTAGGTTTTTGCTCCTTGGACTTAAACTTTCTCCACACTTTTGATCAGTTTGTTTTTGTCCAACAGGATTGCTACTGGTCATTTTATGGCGAGGTCGTTTTATTCCTACACAACAGTTCCTCATATTAGAGAAACAAGTTTGCTCTCCCCAAAGTTGCTGACTGTAACTTTACCCTCTGATACCAGACAACTGGTCCTGGTCTTTGGAGCTGGGGGGTCCAAATGATCTTGCCCAAGTCCCAGTATCTGCATTTACCAGCTGGGAAGCTGGAGCTAGCACTCTGGCTCGCTGAGCATCAGGGGTCTTTTCTCTAGTAAATGGAAAGTATTTTGCACACTCTCCCTCTCCAGGATTTAGTGTGGAAGACACTTGGTTGTCTGGATCATGTAGGTTTTCTGTACCTGGTACCAAGGAGACCAGTATGGCTCAAAACTGCCATCTTGCCAAGAGAACAACCCAGAAAGTTAAGATATGTTGGTTGGTTGGTTGGTTGGTTTTATATCTGGGCAAAACAAGAAAGAAGGACTAGCGTTGGTTTTCCCAGGGCCTCGTGTCCATCCTGAAAGCAACCAGAATAAGTCAGGAATGGGCTGCTGTGGTCAGTGTGACTGGAGTGTTAAAGAGTTGGTCATTGTAATGATGGAAGGAAATACCTGTGTTTACCACTCCGTGGCTTCCGCGAACAAGCCGTTTACCCAGAACACTCATCGTCCTAGACAGACTTATAAAAGGCAAGGAGAGCTTCCTGAAAAAGTTAAATGTAGAATTATAGAATCACCACATGACTCAGCCATTCTGCTCCTCTATTGATATTCAGAAGATCTGAAAACAAGAACTCAAAGGCTGGTACGTGAATGTTCATAGCACCACTGTTCACTGTGGCTGAAATGGGGAGTCAGCCCAAATGTCCATCAGCAGATGAATAGATAAACCAAATGTGGTGAATCGCTGCACTGGCGTATTGTTCAGCCCTGAAGAAGGACAGGACTCCTCACCCCTGCTGCCGTGTGGGTGAACTTCAAAAAAACACGCTGAGGGGAGGAAGCCAGACGCAGGTCACACATCGTATGACTCCATGTACAGGGAATAGCCAGCACAGGCAAATCCACAGAACCTGAAAGCAGAGATGTGGTTGTCGGGGACTTGATGGGAGGGTGAGGAGTAGCTGCTTCACGGGTGTGACGTGTTCTTTTGGAATGACGAGGTGTTGCGGAACTAGACCATGGGGACGGCTGTAGAACACTGTGGATGTGTCCGCTGCTACTGACTTGTTCACCATAAAATAGTGCATTTTTTTAAAAAAAAAGCAAGACCTTCCGCATCAGTCAAGGCTGCTGTCCCCCCTTTCTGGGCCACTGCAGTGGGCCTCACTCCCTGCTCTCTTCCCTTTGCTTCCACCAGATTTGTCACCCAACAGCCGAAGAGACAGTGTCAGAATGCACACGGGATCGTTTCCCGCCCCAGCCGAAAACCCCACGCACTGCGAATTCGTTCCCGGCCCCTTCATCTGATAGTGCAGGTCTGGTTCTTGCCAACCTCACCGAGTTCACCCCTTCTGTTCGCATTCTGATCCCGCTGACTCTGACTCGTCTCAAGCTGGCTCCATCCCTGCTGCAAAGTCCCCTCCAAGACCTTTTCCAACCAGCCTTTGTACACCAGTGACCCTTCTTTATTTGTTGTCGTGGCACCTTGCTCACTTGCTTCAAGCTCTTACTATCATTTGTAATTTTTAACTTTAACTTGGTTTTTGCTCTTCGTTCAGCTAATCCATGAATGCAGGTCCGCTGGCTAATGCAGTGCTTGGTACGTGAGGGGCCCTCAATCAGTGCTTATTAAATGAGGTCAAGGTGTGGCAATAATAATAATTATTATTATCATCCCTACCCTAAAAATGCTACAAAGTCTGCTTTCCCCCAAAGTACAGATTGGTATAAGGGATTGGTATAAGGGATACACTTACAGTTTGCCTTCTGGATGCGCCGCTGTTTCTCTGCCACTTCAACAAGGAATGTGACTTTAGCACAAGGTGGCAGCCCGTTGAACTTTGAACCCTTCTTTTATTTATGATGTATGTCTCGGGGAAACGTGACAACATCTGGGAATTCATTAAGTGACAGTTTTCCCTTCAACTTCATTCTCTATTTTATTTTGCCCAACACAATCCTATTAAGGGAAAAGCTAATTGACCACAAGCTTCATTTCTGCTGAGCTTAGCCAAAAAGTCAATCACTGCTTGGCGGTAGCTATTCTGACTGTTTAGCCAATGGACAAATTTCCATCTTCACTGGCTTTGCTGGTCCTAAGAGAATAGATGTAAAGGTGCTTAATTCTATTTTGATACTTTTCATTTTCAGCAAAACTGAGACAACCCCAAGGAGTGATATTACCATGAAAAGGCAGCCTGGAAATTTTTTCATGAGAATGCTTATTTTAGTTCCATGGCATTCAGCTCTGTTCATAAAAGTGTGTTCTCTTGTGCAACGTTCAACAGATTCGTGGGTCACAGCCACTGAGTCGGGGTACCCTGCAAAGGGACTATAAGCCTCTTGTGTGGAAGGCAAGGATTTCTCACGCCAAATAAAGGGTAATCCTTCTGAGGAAAAACAAAAAAAAAAAAACAAAAAAGCAAGAACTAGCTCTTCAGTGGTTTCTCTTCCAGCAAGTTCGCTTTGCATATAATACGAAGGTGTGAGAGTTAGCGAGGACAAGAAATCCATTTGGTTTGGGTTCTATCCGTTTGCCAGCAAAATCACAAGGGAAGAAGAGCTCTCCTTGGATGGTGAAAGGTTAGAGGGAAAGATGCCGTCTTTGAACTAAGCTTCATCCCCAGTGAAGAAGGGAGGCTAGCCCCAAGCTTTGCCTTTAGCCTTGAATAAAGGCACTGCATCCTGGGTCATATTAAGCAGGTAAAAATGGACTTTTCTAGATTCAAAAAACAACGCAAAAAGCGAACTTGCTGTTTCACCAAATCCTCCCAACTACCTTGTCCTGAATGGAGAAATCATAAGCGAGTAATAGACTACATTCAAAATCATTTTCTCTTTCCAAAAAAAAAAAAATCAGGGCACCCCATTTTTGGTACATGGATTTTTTAGCACTTAATGGATAGAAATTTTATATATCCCATAAGAATTATTCACGAACAGCTCCCAGTTCCATTTTCAGAGACCTATTGTAGACTTGCTTTTATAGCTTGGATCCAAGAAATTTATTCCTACTGCTGCAGTCCGAAAAAGGGACTATCTAATGAGTTTTTGCTAGGCAAGTCAAAGTGTCATGGCGGAATTCTTCTCCGCAAGACATGCTTCACTGGAAGGAAGAATGTAAAGCAGCAAAGGTTCTTTAAGAGGCATATAAATCTACACATCAGTAGTAGTCACACTAATAATAAACATTCATTTGGCCTCATATATTTTCAGAGTGTTTCAAAGTGTTGGCATTCCTTAGAAAGAGAGAAGACCTCTGGGATAAGAATTCTCATTTTACATTGAAGGGACAGGTCTCGCCGGAAGTGAGCAACCTGTCCACGATCGGCGACAAGGAGGAACTAGCCTATCCATCCCCAGTGGCCTTTCTGTGTCTTGGCTTAGAGCAGGGTGTGGATCGGGGTGGGAGGGACGGAAGGAACAGTATCTGGCAGACTGAGCTGAAAAGAACAGATAGAGATACATACATTGCAGACCATTTTGACTGAAGATTTTGATTTCGTCAATGTCGACATTGTAAACTAATTAAGAGAAGCTAGCAGTTTGTGACACTGTGAGCCCCCCTAGCTTTCTCACTTATATACAGTGAACGGGCACAGCTGTAATGGAAGCAAGGGGGCTGTTTTTCTCTCTCTGAGTTGATAGGCGGCCACGACTAGGGATGAACAATCCTTTTTGAGATGAATACTATACTGCCCCTTTGTGTGACATTAAGAACATTCTGTTGAGGGATACAGGAAAGCCATTCCCCCCTTTTTTTTTCTTACTGGCAATTTATTTATTAACACTTGCTCAAAATTAAAAAAAAAAAGTTTAAATCTAAGTAATATGTGTCAGCCTGTACTAGAAATAATACTTTATTATCACCATTCCAGTTTTTACAGTTGAAGGCTATTAATCAGTGAAGCAGTGTGGATCCATATGAATGTTGATCACTGTCTCGTTACCCTCCTGTGAGTGTTCTCTCTTAATGACAACCAATTGCAATATTCATTAGGAAAGGTACGTTTTCTGGATCGTACCATACCTGGATTTAGCTAAAACGTGGGCATCTTGTTTAAATGACTCCTCAGATCACCAAGATCCCAGCTACAGTCTGTCTGGACTTAGCTCAACTCTTCAGGATCTCAGAAATTCCAGCATTTTCTTATTTGTGTTTCATCTTGGACACCTAACTAATGCTACTATTAAGCACTAATTTTCTCATGTTTAATAGCTCAAAAATCAAAGCAAATATTCACTTGGTGCAGTTTAGATCTCGGATGGGAAGCCCAAACAGCCCATAGTTTCAGGGTGAACCAGGCTTCGTAGGATCTATTTAACACTATGTCACTTTAACTCAATTTGAGGGAAAGAAGAATGCCACATATGCGGAAGTATAGCAGTTTTCCCCTCACCGTGGTATCTGGAGTGCACAGACAGCACTTTTTCCTCTCACCTGTTGTAAAATCTGGCAGAATAGCTTTCTGTCCCGGGGCTCCTGAATGCACCCATCCCTTTGCCATTGAGATCCTGCATTTGGCCTCGTCCCCATCTGTGTAGGCAATTACTATCCCGTGAGCTGATATCTCTAATCCAGGAATAGCTTGCCCTTTGTAAGGTAGCATATTATAGTCAACTTCCCAAACAGTGATATATCTATGTGGCTTTTGGTAGTTATTTTTAGAAGTAATTTAGAAACCTTACTTTTTTTTTTTTTGATTCCTCAACCACTGCAAGCATGCCGTGGGGTTTAGTGCCCTGAATTATTCAGCAGTCATTGAAAATGCAATCAGTACTAAGGAAAAGTCTAGTCATCGTACCTGGGTTTGTCAACATTTCTCTTTCTCAGCAAACAGTAGGTTCATTGGAAGCGCACACAGGGGTGCGGGTGGCGGTGAGATGTCTTCTTTCTCAGGAGTGCTTGTAGGACCCCAAATGACATCACTGTTGCACAGGCAGCCTGCCTCTGGGTAGTGATTTGGCTACAAGGTGGATCTAGGATAGGCTGCCTGGGAAGAGGAGAGTGATTCTTTCACGAGAAGAGGTTATTGCATTTCCTGGCAGCCTGATTCAGGAGAGGTGGAAAGCATTGTGGGGCTTGCGGGCAGCCAGCTGCTTCCCGAACTTTCCAGGGATAGCGACGCAGCAGCCAACACAAATGTCAGTGGGATAGGCCAGCATGCCAGATGCCATCATAGAAAATAACTTTCCCTGCCTGGCATCTGGGTACTTGCCTTGTCATCCAGACCACATGCTGGACCATGAGCCCCTCTGCCCTTTCTTCTTCTGTGTCCACTGAGCGTTTGCAGGGATCACTAGGGCATGCAGAGTGGACTTTGCTTGTGCCCTTATTTGAGTGTTCTGTACATAATGATAATGAATCGTAACAGTATAAACGGATCCTCACATAGCTCCGTCTGTGGACCAGGCACCGCTCTAGATGCTGCACAGATTGGACCTCATTTACATATTTGTTATCCATCTAAGAGTTTCATTAGCCTAAAGCCGAATGGAATGAGCAAAGTAAAAAAGCAGATAATTCAGACTCCAGAGTTGGACTAACCGGCTTAATATTCCACCTCTCCTTCTTTCCATATGTGTGACTTTGGAAAATAAATTCAGCCCTCTGTGCCGGAGCCAGCTACCCTTCTCGAAAGTCTTGAAACAGATCCTCTCCTTGCCTCTGCAAGATCTTTGCATGGGCTATTTCTTCTGCCTAGAACATTTAACTGGTCTTTTTCCTACATAAACCCTCCTTGTCCTTCTGACCCTGGCACAAGCATCGCATCATTAGGAAACCCCATTTCTGTCTTCTCCCTGCCTTCTGAATTGTCCAGGTTTGAAAGCCATAATGAGATGCATATGCATTTCCTTCCATTACCCTTCTTCTTCCTCACCATTCCTGAAACAGTTTGATTCTACCATGGGCTTCTTCTCCACTTATGGAGGGACTCTGAATACTGGCATGTTCTCAGAGAAAAACAGAATCAGCTCGGGCGAAGCCTTTCAAAACGTACATTCGGTGGCCTCTCAAGCCCTGTTTTTGTGTTTGTGAAAGAATAAGATGAAGCCAGAAAGCACTAGAATCTTTTGAGATACTATTACCAACTTTTAAAGACTGACAACACATTTGTCTTATATTTGAGTACTTTTTGCTATTCTGGAGTCGATATAGACAGTTAGCTTATTGGAATTTGCTGAGGTTTTGTGTGTGTTCCTTTGAATCAGCAATAACTCATTTAAGAATGAAAATGGGGCGTGTGGCTTGTAGAAAGAAAATATTGTTTTTATTTATCTACTTGAAGCTACCACTTGAACTGAGTCCACATTGGTTCAATGTGTTCAAATTATTTCTTAATGTTGACTAATACTTCAAATATCATGGAATTCCCAAAACAAGATGCTTGTTGAAATTATGAGATATATAAATAAGAAAAAACATTTTTCAAATATTATGTATCAGACATTGTTCTAAGTATTTTACATTTATTTATTCACTGTTCTTCATAAGATGCTTATTTTATACTTGTATATCCTCATCCGTATTTTGTAGATGAGGAAACTCAAACACCGACAGTTTAGAAAAATCGCCAGTTTGGGGATACCTGAGTGGCTCAGTTGGTTAAGCATCTGACTTTTTTTTTTTAAGATTTTATTTATTTATTTGACAGAGAGAGATATCACAAGTAGGCAGAGAGGCAGGCAGAGAGAGAGGGGAAAGCAGGCTCCCCACTGAACAGAGAGCCCCATGCGGGGCTCGATCCCAGGACCCCGAGATCATGACCTGAGCCGAAGACAGAGGCCTTAACCCACTGAGCCA
Organism: Nasua narica; assembly: GCA_028533885.1. Lineage (NCBI taxonomy): Eukaryota > Metazoa > Chordata > Mammalia > Carnivora > Procyonidae > Nasua > Nasua narica. The sequence continues at coordinate 5,424,707 of CM052805.1, forward strand.
CCTAGGTGCCCCAAGCATCAGACTCTTGGTTTCGGCTCAGGTCATAATCTCAGGGTCGTGAGGCTGAGCCCCATGTCAGGCTCTGCGCTCAGTGCAGTGTCTACTTAAGATTGTCTGTCTCTCTCTCTCTCTCTCCCTCTTCCCCACCCCCTTTCTGCTCATGTGTGCTTTCTCTCTCTCTCACAAATAAATAAGTAAATCTTTTTTTAAAGAAATCCCCAATTGGTACATGTAGTAAATGTTAAAGTTACATGTTTAAAGCCAAAGACAAGTATGTAAATTTACTATATTGATTCCTATAAGTGGGTATTTTCTTAAACTCTTTCTTGCAACATTGGTATTACGTTAGCTTTTTTTTTCTTCCCAAATATGTTTATTTTTCCAGTGTTACAAGATTGATTGTTCATGCACCACACCCAGTGCTCCATGCAATACGTGCCCTTCCCGATATCCACCACCAGGCTCGCCCACCCCTCCAACCCTCCCCTCCAAATCCCTCAATTTGTTGCTCAGAGTCCACAGTCTCTCCTGGTTCATCGCCCCCTCCGATTTCCCCCCATTCACCCTTCCCTTCCTTCTCACAATGCCTTCCATGATTTTCTTTATACTTCACACATACGTGAGACCATAGATAATTGACTCTCTCCGCTTGACTTATTTCACTCTGCATTATCTCTTCTAGTCCCGTCCATGTTGATACAAAAGTTGGATATTCATCCTTTCTGATGGAGGCATAATATTCCATTGTATAGATGCCCCACATCTTCCTTATCCACTCATCTGTTGAAGGGCATTTTGGTTCTTTCCATAGTTTGGCGATTGTGGCCATTGCAGCTATGAACATTGGGGTACATGTGGCCCTTCTTTGTACTGCATCTGCTTCTTTGGGGTAAATACCGAGTAGTGCAATTGCAGGGCCATAGGGTAGCTCTATTTTTAATTTCTTGAGGAATCTCCATACTGTTTTCCAAAGTGGCTGCACCAACTTGCATTCCGTTAGCTTTTAAAAACAACAACACAAAATTTCTTGACTTCAGTGTGACATTTTACTTTTCCCCACACCTTACCAGACCATTGCCTTAAGTGCAGCCAACATCAGTTGTGGCTTTGTTGAAAATTTGATGAAAATTAAGTCTATGGGGTTTAGATGGGGAAGCAATATTTTATTATGAAGTAGAGCTTCGGTATTTATATCAGATTGCCATTTCTGACTAGGATGACCAAGAAAGAAGTATCTCTTGCATGTATAATATGAGAAGCCCACCAGAGGACTGATTATCCAGAATCCTGAAACATATTGCCCCACCTGGAACGTGAATCGCCAGAACGTTTTCATACTCATTAGCTGAATGCTGGCACCTCCATTTTTATGCTGGTGTTATTTTAATGCCTCTCAGCTTGAGTAATGGATGTGGCCCAGGCAGAGAGCAAGTCACCTCCTGGCCCCGTGAACTGTCTTGGAAAAAGTATGTGATTCCCTGTGGTATTAGAGGATTTGCAGTTCACTGGGTAAATTATGCACTCCAATATCTGAGCATTGTTGTTTAATTTAACCCTTTGGTTCATTCAAGATGACTAGCGTGTTTCCAGGCAGGACATTGAAAGTTATTAAAATTTCACAGCAAAAACCTGGCATGGACCTTTATGGATTTGGTTTGGGTTGGGGCATTGTGAGAGAGTTACTTAAAATGTTTTTGTGTATCTGGATTCATAGTCAAGAAAAAATAGTCTTTTCTTTACGTCTATCATGTTTCCAGTATAAGGCATTATGAAAAATCCATACCTGGAAGACAAATATGATACAAGCGCAAACATATACACACACACCTGTCCATTTACACATTCCCTCACCTGATATAGATAGAGATTTTTAATAGATCTATGCACACATATATTACATGCACAAATGTGTCTGTGTATATATACATACACAGGTATATAGATTATATGTATGTGTAACACGTTTATGATATGTATGTTAATGAAAACATGAGTATATCTATGTACGTGTATATGTAGAGTTCCTCAACCTTGGCCTTACTGATAATTTGGATTGAGAATTCTTTGTTGTTGGGAGGGTCTGTCTTGTGCATTACAGAATATTTAACAGACTTCTACCCACTAGATGCCATTAGCACACACACCCCAGTCATAACAATAAAAGAATATTCTCCCAGGCACTGCTAAATGCTGGGGTGTGGGATGGATTGCCCCTCTTCTGGGAACCATTGCTCTACACGCATACACACACGTACACACACACAGTTGTGCGTGTCAGATATACACTCGAATGCATAGAAAACCTTGTTTCATGAGTAGTTTATCAACAGACTGACAAAAGTACTCATCTAAAATTCAGGGACATGGTTGCATATAAATGTCTCAAAAAAACAAATAAAAATTAAATACCACATCATAGGAATCGTGCATTCTCATGGGGAAAGCAGGTACCTTTGATGCACACATTGGGCTGTGCCATATGACTGTTGCATAGCCTTAGGCAGGTAACTAGACCTCTCTAAGCCTGAGCTCCCTCATCCATGAAATGGGAGACATCATGGTTATCTTGCAAAATTAATTTTTTATTATGGTGCAGAAGAAGGCAGGAAGTGGCAAAGGGATGGGTCAAGATGTAGACAAGGACAAGTGTCCCGGTGTCTGAGCATGAGAGGAATTACTGGCAGGCTGGAAGGACCCTCCGTGCCTTTTTCCTGACTGTACCCTAGTCCCCCAAAGGTCAAATCCTACTGCAGTTCTTCAGGAGTTTTCTGGCCATGAGAGGCCCCAGAACCCACTGTCCATGAAAGGAGAGACTCTCCATAGAGGTTGAAGGTTTTCTGGGCACAGGAGGGGTTGGTCCTTTAGTTTTAACACTCACGGAATTCATGGATATAGCCAACCTCAGCCAGCAGCCCTAGTCACACCTCCGCTATAGAAACAGGATGCACGTGGAGGACGTGGAGGTCCCCTGACTGTTGGCTGAGAATGAGCTGAACAAACCTTCGGAAGCAACAGCTGCACGGTGCTCAGCACTAAGGCAATTCGGTCTAACATTAACATGTTGTGGTGCACCTCCACCAGCCAGTTGGACTGGGTTTGTGATGGACACTTTGGCCACATATTACATATGACTGATAGGATTGCACTGACTAGTTGCCTGGGAGAGCTGACTAAACAGCTCAGCCAAATAGTCGATCTGTTATTTCAGCTCTGACTGTCTTGGCCAGATGCAGGCTGCGCCAGTGGGAGAATTGAGTCTGTGGTCAGGTGCAGGGGATACATCTCTCTATTCTTGCCTCATATGTAGATCTAGGTCTACCCTACCTTTCTATCATCTTTATCTTGTTCCTCCTTTTGTCTCTTCACTTCTTGCTTTTGTGCCTTGATTTCCAGAATGTCAAGCTCTGACATTATTTAGATAAATGGTGATTGATAGATAGATAGGTAGATAGATAGGAGGGAGGGATGGCTGGATAGAGGAAGGGAGAAAGGAAGGAGAGGAAGGAAGGGAGGAAAGAAGAAAGGAAGGAAAGGAAAGAAGGGAAGAGAAAAAGGGAGGGAAGGAAGAAGGAAAGGAAAGAAGGGAAGCAAGGAAAGGAAGGAAACCACAATAAAGAGAAAGAAATGTATTCTTTGTCATTAACTTAAAATATTAGAATGCCAATATAAAGTACATTTGAAGGTTTTCATTAAAATTGTAATACAGCCAGTATTAAATCAGAAAGTGAATGTTCAGCAAACATTTATCGGTCTCTTACCATGTGCCAGCAACTATTCCAGCACTTGGTATGAATTCAGCTCACTTATCCTCCAAACAAGCTCATGAGTTATGGATTGACATTATTCGGGTTTAGTAGATGAGGAAAATTAAGGCTCAGGTGTTCATACAGCCATGGCTGAGCCAGAGACAGCCCCAGGAGGTTGACCCCATTCTCCTTATTCTTAGCAATGATGTTGTGTTACTGGATTTCATGTGATCACAGTTGGTAATTTCTAATGTTGGGTTCCGGAGATCCCTTTAACCTATGGAAGCCACACAGGAAACTCTTCCTATGTCTAACTTGCTTTTGATTTATTTTTTCCTGTAGGAAATATTCATAGCTTTGAAAGCAGAGTCTCAGAGGGGTCTTGGTGCCCTCAACAAGATTGAAACTAATCAGCATATATTCAAACTCTTTCTGTCTCTTGGGTCATTCTCTAGCTTAATTTTAAATGGCAACATTGTCATTGAGGGGTGTCTTCATAGGTAAGAGGTAGAAATGTAAAGAAACATTCATGGGGATGTATCTTTCATCTCCTTTTCAGGATGTGTTCTGGGAAAATGCCAGATTATCCAACAAGGAAAAAAAAAAAACTCTAATATTTTGTATTAACCAAAGGTTAGCCTTTAGGATCGTCTTGATTTTGAAAGTTGCTGGCACTCGAGCAACTTCTTCAAACCCTGAAGATGTGCCCTCGTGGGCCACACTGGACCTTTTCCCTGAGCGAGCCATTTGAGCACACATCTTTGTCATATTGAGATCAAGTTTGGCCATCCCCTTTGCAAAATCATATTCAATTTTCTTAAGTGAGAGTGTTTTTTTGGCAAGCTGCCACTGGAGTCAGAGCCAGCAATCACTTTCCACTGTGATGCTGTTGGAGCTTGGGCACTTTATTTGGGACACAGCGTGGCTCAAGTTATAGTGAATATCCAGCCAGTGTCTCTGCTTGAACCTATAAATCCATGGCTCGCTCTCTGTGGGTTCCTTCCACTTCTCACATACTTCCCCTAATACCGTGTATCGTGAAAAGATCAGAGGTGTTAACCGGGAGCTGGAAGATGATCATGCCCGAAGGAGGCAGGCTGGGCCATAAAACATACACGGGCAACATGGGTTAGTTCTCACGTTCCCACTTCTAATCGTGATGGGTGGAAAACAAATATTCCTCTACCGTGAGGAAACGCCGTAGCATGTGAGAAGCTAGTCAGCAGCATGCCCTTCATGTTAGGGGACCAACAGCGAGATGTAGGGAGCAAGACGGAAGAGCTCAAACACAGCGTGACTCTGACAGCTGCCACTCAGCTCTGGAACATTCTTTCAATGTAGGAATACACCAGAATTTCTGACTTCCTTTTTAAAGAGAGTCCGGAAATCCATTTTTGTGATGAAATCTTTCCATTTAAAAATTGGACTCCTAATGTAATCCTTTATACCTTACCTGGACCCAACAAAACACACCTGTGGGGTTGTTCTGCAATTTGGGTCCTTGGTTTGAGACCAATAAGGAACATTACGATTTGCAAAACATGTTTTCATTCTCAAAATAATAATAAATAAATAAGAATGGGAAAAATCTAATCTTTATAAGTTCTGAGTGGTGACACATTGATCCCTTGATGATCTATAGCTAAACTGAAGCAGAGGAACAAGTATATAATGTTTTTGGTTTTTTGTTGATTGAAAGGTATTTTGTTGTTGTTGGCTCGGGTACTCAGGATCAAAGTTAAGTTTTTGTTGTTGTTGTTGTTGTTGCTTTAATTTTTAAAACTTCAAGTACACCCTCTGTCCATTAATCTTTCATAGTGCGTTAGACAGTACTTCATACACTCCTAACACTTCCCAGTTTACCCATTACTTTCCCTTTGGGTTTATCTAATTTAATCCCTATAGCTTTGCAAATAGATACTCAATTCCCCTAGTCCATACCAACTTGAAACAATTCAACAAACACAATTAGCCCCTTGCTGAAAAAAAAAAAGTATAGATTTCAGTGTAAATGTAAATTTTATTCGACTACGAGTGTGGCATAAATTATCACCCACCTTAGGCGAATGACTAATTCACGACTGCTAAGTGTGTTTTTACTTTTTACTCTAAGCAAATATTTTGAGAGATTTTTCACAATTTAGTTTGGCCCTTAAATTGGTAAATGTTTTGCTCAGGCATGCTGAAGCCAAGTCTATTTTAGAATTGGGAAGTAAGGACTGTTTTTGAACTTGAGAATCAGTTTGGAAACAGTCCTCAGCCTCTCCACAGCCGCCACCCTAATCCTGTGCCAACCATCTTCCACCTGGGCAGTTCTGGGAACCCCCCCTCCCTGGTCTACCTGTCTCTAGCCTTGCTCCCTGTGGAATCTGCCCACAGCAAAGCAGCCACTGAATTTTTTCTGAAGTAGATAGCCAGAACATTTTTCTCTTTTACCTTCAACTTTCTGGTGGCTTCCAGTTATAACCAGATTTGAATCAAGGCTCCTTGTTGTAGCCCACAGGCTGACTAAGAGCGCACAAGCAGGGGGGGGTAGCAGAGGGAGAGGGAGAAGCAGGCTCTCCGCTGAGCAGGGAGCCCGATGTGGGGCTCGATTCCAGGACCCTGTGACCACGACCTGAGCTGAAGGCAGACACTCAACCAGCTGAGCCACCCAGGCGCTCCCGCACTCTAAGAAGTAAATAATGTAATGAGTTTTGAGTGTCTGGTACATAACAGCTGGTCAGTAATTGTTAATTGAAATTAATTAATAATAATAGCTTACTGGGGCACTGAGATGGCTTAGTCTGTTAAGCGTCTGACTCTTGGTTTCTGCTCAGGTCACGATCTCACTCATTGTGAGATCGAGCCCCGCATCGGACCCTGCACTAAACGTGGAATCTGCTTTAGATTCTCTCTTCCGCGCTTTCCTGCTCATTCTCTCTCGTGCTCTCTCTCTCTCTCTGACGTAATAAATAAATAAAATCTTTAAAAAATAATAATCATAGCTTACTATTTTCCTCTAGGATCAAACACTTTTAATAATATATGAACCTAACGAGTAGTTTTATCTTAAAAACAGCTAAAATCTCACAAGACCTACTTAAATGAATCTATATCCTGTCATAGTAGTTGTATGATTTTTAAGAACACGCTAGTGAGTGCTTATCATTCCATATCTCTGGATTCAGTCATCATGGTAAACACAGCTTCTTTAAATTCATGTTATTGTACATTTTCATCACATGGAGTAAGCTTGGGGCAGTCTGTCGAGGTATTTTAAAATGTGCTCGTAGAAGGAAGAACAGCTCTGGAGTCGGGAAATAGGTCTGCTAAAGGCGAATATGAGAGAGAGATGAGCTTTTGGTTTTGAGCCTTGGTCTCTCCATCCATCATTTGGAGATAATTCTAGTTCCGTCACAAAGTCCTTGTGAGGATCAGAGATAAGACTTGCAACCCATTAACACAGCATCTGGCACATAATGACTCCACAAATTCATGCTTACCTTCTTACCCACCACTATCTCCCTTCCCTTTTCATAAAGGACAAGCACTCTTGGCACCCCACAGATGTTGGCACCCTCAGGAGGGCGGCTCCTTGATTTCTTACGGGGCGAGGGGGACGGTGGAAGGGAGTAGTCTGGTTCAACCAAGGTTCTCATACTTAGATTTCTTGGCTTAGTTGGCCCGACTTGGGAGTGTTACTTCATTTCAAAGGTCTTGTTATCTCGGCCACAAGCCAACCTTCCCTTCAACCGGGCTTTTCTTCTCTGTGGAGAGTTAACTTGTTTTTGAGCCCCTTATTACAAAAGCAATACAGTGTATTATGAAAATTTGGATACTGCAGATAAGCACAGAGAAGAACATTAGAATCACTTGGCATTCATCATCCAGAGATAATGTGAGACAACATTATAGTTCATTTATTTTCCTATATATTTAGATATAGATGTTCCAGGAAAATGCTATTTATGACAATGGTCTTTGTGAGGAACAGCTCAGTTATCATCTATTTATAATCCGTATGTCTCATCTACCTATATGGAACAAGGCAAATGTTACTATGTATAGCCTGCCCCCAGAAGAGGAGAGATACCTCCATCCTGTTCAATGAAAGGCCCTTTGTCTGTGGAATCCTGGATAGGTTTGATTTTGCAGGCTTAGGAGTGGGAGCCAAGGAAAACTGTGCTATGCATAATAGGAGAGGAATGTGGAGTTCCAGGAACAGGGCTGACAGGAGAGGGGGAGAGTCATGGGAGGAGGGAGAAGGAAGGAATCTAAGCTGAGGAGGATAGGCACACAGCCCAGGGTTACTCGGTGTGACCCTTCTCCTGTGACTCCAAGCCTTTAGGAAAGTTTACCACACTCACAAATGTTTTGTAGGCATCTAAGGCATCGATCTCTTTTCATTTCTTTTTTCTTTTTTCTTTATTTTCTTTTTCTTCCTTTCTTTTCTCTTTTTCTTCCTTTCTTTATTTCTCTTTCTTTTGCTTCCTTTCCTTGTTTTTTGATGGACCCTGTAAATGGTGCCATAAAGAGTTAATAAATACGATGAGAGGAGCCTGGAGAGCAAAGAAGGGCAGTAAGAACAAAAGCTGCTTGGGGATTTACCAAAAACCGGAGAGTCTTTAGACTCCCAAAGGCCAAAGAAATGGGAGCTCTGTGTCAATTTTACCTACATCCCCAAGGAGAACTGAGTCTCCTCAGTCCTCCTTGTCCATCCAACGGACATCTGAGTCTCTCCCCAGCTCTCTCCCTCCTGCTCCCTCTCTCTGTCCCTGACTGGCCCGACACATCCTATATCAGTTGTGCATTATATATTTGCAATTGTTTTTTAGTATAACTACTGTATTTTTGCAGAAAAGTTCCTTCTTAATAAAACTTCTTTGTACAAGAATACAGGTATAAGAGTAACATAAAGCTGAAGAGTAAGCCATTAAATGGATACTAGACTGGTTTTCTCTTTTAAAGATTTTTTTTTATGATTTTATTTGTTTGTTTGAGAGAGAGAGAGAGCATGAGAGGGGGAGGGTCAGAGGGAGAAGCAGATTCCCCGTTGAGCAGGGACCCTGATGTGGACTCAATCCTGGGACTCCAGGATCATGACCCAAGCCAAAGGCAGTCGCTTAACCAACTGAGCCACCCAGGTGCCTCTTTTAAAGATTTTATTTATTTATTTTTGAGAGAGAGAGAGCGTGCGTGCGCGGGCAGGAGTGGGAGAGGGGCAAAGGGTGAAACAGACTCCCCCCTGAGCAGGGAGCCTGATGCAGGACTCAAACCTAGGATCCCAAAATCATGACCTGAGCCAAAGGCAGATGCTTTACCAACTGAGCCACCCAGGTGCCTTGTTTTTTGTTTCTGTTTTCATTGTGTCCAGTTTCTGAGCTCTTCTGCTTTGTGTTGTCTCTAGTTTTCCATCATAACAAGTGGACGGTGATGGGCAATGTTGTGTCTGTATCTTAAGTGCACCAAGGACTTTCTCAGAAATCAATCGCTACAAATAGAAATACTTGAGTAAAGGCTATGCAAATGTTTAAGCCTTCTGATACACATTCTTAAATTGTCTTTTCAGAAAGGTTAAATCAATTTATACTCTCAAGGTTAGTATTTCAGAGAGACTCCCCAAATCTCCTTTAATAATGAGGAGTTAGCCTTATAAAAATCCTTCCCAATTGCCAGTTTGATGGAAAAATAGAGCTTATTCGGTAACTATTGAAGTTTACCCCTTCTTTGCCCTGTATGTTCTCAGGCCAATCATGTTTCTTCTGGTAAAACTGTTTTTCTGTCTTTCATGTCTTTTATCAATTTTTTGAGAGTTGTGTTTTGATTTTTGATTTTTAAAAATTGGACACGATGTTTCTGAATGGTAAGCAAAGGCATGATTTCCCTCAGCAGACATTTGTAGATTAGCTCCAAATGGAGAGTAAATCCATGGAGGGTAAAAAGGATGGATCCTTTTTATGGAGAGTAAACAAACGACAAGTCATCTGTCGTACCTGGGAGAACAGGATGCTTATATTAACCATGGACTGATGGTGTGAATGTCAACCTGCTGATTACAAATTCTGGAGTCAACTTGATGGTATGAAACCATTTCTTCGTGCATCTTCTCAGTGAAATCCTTCCTGCGTCCCTCAAGTTAGCTAGATGCTTTGTCACCGAGCACCTGCCCAACCACTGGGATTATACTTACATTTTCTTCTGTTTAATCCATTTTCACCCCCCTCCCTCCATAAGTCAACTGCCTGAAGGTAAAAGACTTGGATTCTATACCCCAGGCACCCATGTGATAAACCAGCAGACACTGAGTACATTGCCATGAATATATCTTACCATTAGAATGTTGAAGAACATCATACCACGGTTCTCAGAATTTTCAGGCACCCAGGACATTTGTATATGAACACATTTACCAAGAAGGGTCACCCCATATGTAATATTTGTGTCATTTTGCCAAAGAACCAGGCTTCAAAAGGCTGCAGTTCTTCTGATGTTGAGGGATTCTTACAGAGACTCTTGAAAAAAAGTACAAAACCCCTATATTGGTTGGTGGCCAGAAGGGAAGTGGAGAAGGAGCGTGAGTTTTAGGATACTGGAGAGATGGCAACTCAATTTGGAATTCAGGACAGGAAAGGAAGGGATTTATTTTCTAGCTCAGAATAGCAGGTGAAGGCCACATCTCGGAAGTTCCCTTTCCTGAGTAACCAAAAAGAAGGAAGGAACTGGTTTCCTCTGGAAGCTTTGTTTTTTTTTTTTCATTGCTTCATTCATTCATTTGAAATTTGACATTTTAAGCCTTTCCTCTATGAACTTGAAAGTAAGTAGAAACGTGACTCCTAAGCAAACTGAACTTGAGTCATGCACCACTCCACACTTGCTAATTGCCAGAAAAGGGGGTGCACTTGGCCAGAGCCCGGGTTCCAGGCAGACAGGCCACAGGCCCCTTTGTGCTACACTGCCTTTTTGCTGCCTCAAGTCTGAATTTGTTGCCAACGTTGAAAACTCAAGAATTATTTTTATGCAGACATTTAGTTTTCTGGTTTCTCAATGAAAATCAGAATATCTGGGAAGCATGGGCCATCGTCCAGCATAACAATGTGTCAGGCTTTGGTGGCTTTTACGCACATTGGGTATGGCATGTACTGGTTGATTTCCTAGTTTTCTCCCTGATGTCACCAGCTCATCCCACAGCTGGTCTTTGCCACTCAAATCCTGTCTTGAATTTAGGTCACACAGCAAACCCAAGAGATACTGGGGCTAGCTATCATTGTTTACATTTTAGACGAAATTAAGTAAGTTTGTGCTAAAGTCATGCAATAGGCAGTATCAGATCTGGGAGGTGAACCCAGGCCTCTGACTTCAGGACGGGTGTTCTTTCCACTGCTGTAACTTACTTCCGTATTTGCAGAACCATAATCTTGGAGCTTCCGTGTGTGTGTGTGTGTGTGTGTGTGTGTGTGTGTGTGTGTACACATTCTGCACATTTTGTAAATACGCATGCATTCATTTTAAAGGAAATTCAGCATCTTAACCTCTGGTAATAAGCCCTCTGGGTAAATAAGTGTTCTGCATCTTCCCCTTCTTCTTTGTTTACTCTCTTATAATTACTTCTTAAACAGTGTTGCTGGACTCAGCAAACACGTCCAGGTCAATCTGTTTGCATTGTGACAGCTCTTCTGGGAAAAGCGTGTTCCCAACCTGTCTTATTTCTCTGAAAGCAGCAGGGACCCAGACCAAAGAGGGTGTGGCTTCCAGGAGCTTCACCATTTGTAAGTGTCTCTCTGGCAGTGGACAAATCATCCAGTCAGTCCTGTTCTGTGGAGCTGTCCAGAAATTCATGTTGGTGTCAGTGGCATCAAGGCTGAAAGTAGAAAACGCCGGGCTCTGGCTTCTGGTTCATTCTTTTCTTCAAACCGCTTTGCATGGTCCTCTCTGGCTTAACAAGCTAGCAAGACTCTTCATTGCCCTTAGGGTAAAGTCTGAGCTCTCAGAAAGCCTTCAGAATTGTGCCTCTGCCTACCTCTGCAACTTTGACTCTCGTAACTATGTTCCTGCTAACCACCTGCAGAACTGTAAATGTACCTTCAACCTCCAGGCCCTTGCTGGCAGGTTTGTTTTTTTTCTTTCCAAATACTCTTATATCCTTCCTCCTTTTCTGCCTAGCCACTTCATACTTGCCCATCTTGCCTAAATTCAGCCTCACCCCTTTCTGACCTGCTTCTCAGACAGCTTGAATGCCTTTCTCCATCACCCTGTAATGAATCTGTGCTGACCCCCTCATGACTAATCTTGCTGCTTGCTTATGGCTAGGAGCTCCTGGGGGTGAGGGGTGGTGCAGAGATCTTGTCTTGTGTCTCCGACACTGAGGCCCAGCTCTGCATGAGAGCTCTTGAGAAATGATTGTCAGAGGATTTAATATTGTCTGTGTTCGGTACCTAATTCTGGAAGTTCTCTATATAAGAGCTCTGTTGTATCAGGAGAGGGGCATATCAGAATTTGAGACAGCAAATAGAGTTTTCTTTAAAAGATGTCACAAGACTCAGAAGCAGTGGAAGCTGCCGAACCTTCTAACATTTTTGAAAGCTTATTCCGCCTTGGGTGTTGTGTACTGGGCATAGCAAGCCCTTGATTTCCAGTAGTTATTTTAATCCTCACACCGACCCTATGACCCTCTTGTTTGGCAATGAGAAGACTCGGGAGCAAAGAGAGTAAATGGTTTGCCTAAAGTCACACAGTTAATGATCCCATAGAAGCTGCACAACTCCCAGGGCTCAGAGGGTTAATCACTATGTAAATAAGTTCTTGACTTAAGTACCTTTAGCCACTGGACTATTTCTTGGATGATTCATCTGGCAGCAAGACCACCTCTTAGGTTCACTGAGTTTATTGGACTAACCATCACATGTCTTTGATTGCCCAAGCCAGTCTCCATTGGTAACGTGTCAGCGGCCTGATTAAGTCCTCCAAGCCCCCAGCACATTCTGTTCCATTCTTTGTTATACTCGTATGACAGTATATACTCGTTCCAGGTGCCATTTTGTTAGTTATGTAACTGTGCCAGGATGTCATTGTATATGTCCCAGGTCATAATCCTTTATGCAGAGTCTTAAAAGAGGAGGGACATTTCCAGTCAACTCTGTCTTCAGTTCAGAAGTGATAGCCATTCAAATCTAAGTTAGAAAGACATTGACAGGCCTGTTTTGCAATTATTTTTATCCCCAAACTAAATTGTAAGCATTATGTCTCTGAAACATTATTACTCCTACCTATAATAGTACCTTATGTTGTATTTCACTCAGAGTTGAACAAGAAGGAAAGGGCTAGACATCTGGGGTGAGTGACTTTGGTCTAAAATAGGTGAAAATTTCCCAAGAAGAATATGGTCAGTGGATATTGTGCAATCTCTCTAGACATTTCAAATTTCAACTCATATTCATGTGTGGTTCAGCCTCAAATAAAAAAGTCTATTTTTTATGGTTTCTATAATTTTACTTGTGGTGATGGTATGAGTGTCCACAGTTCTGGGACTTTCTAACAATAGTGCTGTTAACGTTTTATTTATACTGTTAAAGATGTTAGCTGTTATTTACTGAGTGTCTCAAGTGTGCCCAAAATAATACCATCTCTGATCCTTCCAACAGGACTTATCCCATTTTAGACAATGAGCCTGAGGGTGGAGATACAGTGTGCCTAATGTTAAACAGCCAGTTAAAGGCTGAGACTTGATTTGAAACCAGAGTCGTCTGGCCTTCAGATCTGCTATTCCCACGCCACCCCACTGCCGGGGTGGGGAAGCCGTGTGTGCAAAGATACCGTGAAAAGGCTGTGCATCCCAGAGTTGTAATAATAGTGAACCCTCGGTAACAAGCTAAGTAGCCAGTGATAGGGGCCTGGCTGCCTACATTTAGTGACATCCATACGATGCGATATTATCTGGCATCCCAATGCTCACGTTAAACCTAAGTGAACCTGTATTGCCGTGACAGGTGTCCCGCTTACATTTAGTGGAAGAGATATCACGAAAGAATCGGCACTGCTTCATCTGTTGTCGTAAAACAGCATTTCCAATATATGTCAACATATCATCGATAGAGAAAATATCGATGACATATTTTACAGGTTTTTTCCCCACGAGGTCTTCAAAATCCATTGCATTTTCTCTGACAGTACATCTCAATTTGGACCAACTGCATTTCAACAATGCAGCGGACCCAGGCGGTTCACAGCTCCCCTGTTAGGTAGCGCGGTCTGGTGGAAATAGAGTAATAGCGTGGGGTGTTCACTTCAGGGTGGTGGGTTTATGTGTGTCGGCCTTAGTTTATGGTCCTTTTTGCCTTATCTGCATTTGCCAAATTTCCATAATGAATATATACGGCCTTTGTAATTTGGAATTAAAATAAACTATTAAAGACATCATTCATTTTTAATAGGGAGTGGTGAGCTTCTAAAATCCACTTTTAAAAATAAATACATGAAATGTAAATCTGTGACCTATTTTCAATGGAGGAAGAGAAGCGGGGATGGTGTGATCTTGGCTTCCCTCTCTCCTCCCTTGCCTTCCTCCTCCGTCACCCCTTCTCCCACACATATGGCCCCTGAGCCAAGGAGAGGAGAGAGCTTAAACCCTGTCCCTGGAGAAGCCACCGCGCTTGCTAGAGGGTTGAGGTTTTGCCCCAGATTCATTTTCAGGCACTTTGAGAGACACAAGCAGCTGTCACGGGAAAGGGTTCTGTCAGTATTTCTGGATCTTTTTATGTCATTCTCGCTGCCCCTTCACCGAGGAACTGTTTTAGACCTTTTTTTCTTTTCCTGGTCACCTACCCACTCGCCCCTCCATTAAATTTTAAGACCATAGATATCCTATATATCTCTGGAGAGTCACAAACCGTAACGATATCTAAGATTTTTTGGCCCCCTCCCATAACTAGAACCAATCTTTACCCCCTCGAGGGACGGTATCATGTCCCCCTCATTAAGAATGCATGGCTGTGCTCATTCCTAGTAAATGTCAGTGACAGGGGCCACTCTGTGACTTATGTTTAACTTAGCATCTTAGGCCAAGGCCACCCACCTCTCTAAACTTCCTACCCACAAAGCTTTGTCCTTTGGCTTTTGTATCCCCACCAGGGTGAGTGGGAACACCGGGAAACCTGTCCCCATGTTCCTCCCCCATCTCCTTCTCCCTGACCACCTGGAGAGCTGCCTTTATGCCTCTTTTGTGGCACTTGCCACAGCCAGCCTTGTCCTATTACTCATTCTGCTCCTCTCTCCTCTCCCCTATGATCTGACCCTCCTTGAGGACAGGGTGCTGTTTCCTAATTTTGTCCCCTGTGGTGTCTAGAGCTTTGTATGGTTCCAGCTTTGCCTGCCATAGTCCCTCAGTAAACAGTTGTGGAACTGAACAAAATTGCCTTCAGAAAACCCTTTCCAGTCCAACTGTTTCTCTATCAGAAAATCTCATTAAGACTTAATCGGTAACATCTTCCCATCCCGGGGGTCATGCTGCAGTCCCCAGTCGAGAGGAAGCGAGAGCATCCCCTTCCATTCCTGGGACCCACACATTTCCTGTAGATTTCACACCACTGGAAGGTCACTGCCTGGGGATGAAATTGCAGGGCAGCCGCAGGAAACTGGCTGTCCCTCTCCCTCTCTCTTTTATTTCCTAAATCGCTGGATTGAAAATTCACTGATGGGAAACTGTGAAGTCACAGCCACCAGGAGCTGGATTTGTATGACTGTCAGAAAACTATGTCCCCCGGTTTTCATCTGCTTAATCAGACAGTTCTCTGTGTTTATTCCACTAGAAACCTCTCCACCTCTGCGCAAGCCACGGTCCAGCCTTGCCCACCCTCGTCCATTCACAACCACGGTGATAGCCCTCTTAAGAACCGCTTCCTTTCCAAAGTGAGAGTTCCGGGCAAACACTCATCATCACACACCTTTCCTTTTGATTACATGGGAACCCCATTTTTACCAGTCAGGCAACCTCCCTTTGCTCTGCTTGGACTAGATGGCGTTTCTGTCCGAATTTCAGTAGAACCCTGCAGATCTGAATGAGAGATTTGAGAGCGTCCAGGGCTATCGCTGCTGATAACCAGCATTTACCTCAGGAAATTAAATTTGAAGGCCTGCATTCCAGCTGGATTCTGGGACTCTCTGGGCTGGGAATGATTTGGTTACGACGAGATTCCATCTCGGTATCTCCTACTTTCACGAGAGCCGAGGAGGAGAGCAAGCTGAGCAGCGCCTAATGAAGGAATTCTATATCGGCAAAACCCTGACATTTGAAATGTTCAGTGTAATCAGCAGAAATGGTAGCTTTAGGCAAAGATCACTGTGCTGAAAAATAAAATTCAGTTGACCATATTTTGTTCATGAAAAAGTCCTTTTATAATTCACAGCCTTCATAGGTACCCGCGGTAATTTCTTAAACTGTTTTCTTCTGGAGGGCTTTCCGCGTGTGCGGTTCAAAATGTGCAGCAAACAGAAGTGTGCGTGTCCGGACGGTGGAGACCTTGATTACATTTCCAATCCAGTTTATTTCTTATTAATTATTCTAGTCACTTTAATTTATAGAGTCTCCATATTTTGGACATTAAAATGAGCAAAAGTGGGATAAGAAGAAATGTTGCTGACTCTAATTATTGACTGGACCTTTGAGATTCATGTCGAGATATGCTCTACTTGGGGAGATTTGACATGCTGTTACCCTTGTGCACATTGTTTGCCTTTTTCATCCTCTTCTGTGTTCTCTTTCTCTGTCAAGGGGGGGAAATTACTGCAAGGAGATTATGAAATATTGTAGTACATGTAAGTAAAAATATATCAGAGCTGGCACATTTGTAATTTACTCCTAAGTGGGAGATTCATATTAGAGATCTATATATCATATTAGCAAAATAGTATCCATCCCGTACTCTATTATTTCACTAACGTGATGGCTGAATTTCAAATGCAATGCAAAGGTCATGGTTGCTATTCAGTTAGGGCCGTTTAATCTCATTTGTCTTTCCCTTACTGACCTCAGCTTTATTAGTTGCTGCAACTGCCACTGATTTTGAACCAGGAAAGGGTTCTTCCAACAGATGTCATTGCAGCCCTCGCACGTACAGGTAAGGGACTCTGGCTGAAAATTCTTCAGTCCCCCGCAAAAGGAGAATGTCACGAGTTTGTGACTGTGCTCTAGTTCCCCCCCTAAGGTGAAGTTTTTAGGTGGGAGAAAAATGAGTTCGCTTTCCCCAGTGACATATTGCATACCTTTCCAAGTATGTGTGCTCCCTCACCTCTTGCCCCTCTTCAAACTAGTGATCACCTCCACCTTTGAGAAAACTGGTAGCTAAAATGAAGCAACCCTACTTTATGAAAAGTCCCCGAGAAGCAATTTAACCTGGTTGACCATATCCATCAATCTGTCCCCTGGAGAGAAGCTGTTGACACCAGGTGACCTTTCTCCTACCATCACTCTATGGACTTATCAGTGGGGCAAGAGCTTTCTCTTTGATGCTGTGCAATTAAACTGAAGGGTGGAAAGCTTTTGCTAGAAGGAAACCAACTGCAGAGAGATGCCAGAGCCCGACAAAAACACCTCCGTGTCGCAGACACAGACATGCAAACAGTCGTTACCCAGAAGTCAATGGGTTTCCGCTGTTCACACCTCAAATCAAACATAACGTGTCCTAGGGCAGGGTGTGATTTCGTTCTGTTTCTTTAAATGAGTCAGACCCTTGTAGGGTGCATACCATTGCACAAAATCCGACAGCCATTCAAAGTTAATGGCTATGCAGCACTGCTCTGGACACCAGGAACATCATTTACTGAGAGAAACAGGGAGTGGTCAGTGCAAATCCATGATATGGGGAAAAAGTGAAGGTAAAAAGCAATTTAAATTCTAACAAGTTCTCTCTCTCTCTCTCTCTTTTTTTTTTCCTAATAAAGAAGCCCATAGCTTCTGAAATGTTACCACTTATTTGAGAGGTGACCATTTCTTGATGTTTACTAATCACTCACATAACCATAGGGCCAGCTTGTGGTGACAATGCCTCGTGCTTCGTCACTAGTTGGTGAGTGAATGGGAAGGGAGGGGTACTTCTGAAAAGCAGCGTTTTCTGAGGAAAGACCTGTATGTGTGTGTAATAAATATCTACTAGGGTCATCTGGGCAGCTCAGTCAGTTAAGCTTCTGACTTCATTGCAGGTCACAATCTTGGGGTCCTGGGATCGAGCCTTGTGTCAGGCTCCGCACTCAGTAAGGAGTCTGCTTGTCCCTCCCCCTCTGTCCCTGCCACCACTTGTGTGCTTTCCCATCCCAAATAAATAAATAAAATCTTAATCTAGGGGTGCCTGGGTGGCTCAATTAAAGGCAGATTAAAGCCTCTGCCTTCAGCTCAGGTCATGATCTCAGGGTCCTGGGTTCGAGCCCCACATCGGGCTCTCTGCTCCGCGGTGAGCCTGCTTCCCCCCTCTCTCTCTGCCTGCCTCTCTGCCTACTTGTGATCTCTCTCCTCTCTGTCAAATAAATAAATCTTTAAAAAAATCTTGATCTAATATATTATTATTAATAATTATATTATTTTAATCTAGTATTTTATCAACACTCGGTCAACAATTCTAGGATAAATGAATCTTGGTCAAGTTAAATTGACATTGCCCATTCACTCTCCTGTTCAGGAATTTTCGGTTCTCAACTAGTTGAGAGACAATGAATATTCTTATCCAGATATCAAACCAAGACTCTTTTGAGGTTGTTCTGGAACAACATGCTGTCAGTCTCACCAAAGTTGTTGTATTTGGAAGAAATCAAACTGCATTTCTCTAACTGCTGCTAATTCAGACTTCTCAGTAACCCAGACACGCTTCACCCTTGATCTCAATTAACAGGCGAAGTCATGCAATGTGTATTTTATCAAAATTCTATTAACTATTGCACTAAACAACAACAACAAAATAAAAGAAGGAACAAACAGAATCAACCACCCCAAAATCACCCATAAAGCTCCTAAATAGTTTTGGCTTTGGAGATAAGATAATGTGTGTGTGTGTGTGTGTGCGCGTGCGCGCGTGTGTGCGTGTGCATGTTGATCTTTCCCCTCCCTTTTTAACTATTTCTCTTGTCCTTGCATCTTGAGGACTGCCTCTTCGGGGAATAACTCATTGCATCTCCATTATGCGTCATCTAGAGGCTTTGTGTGGCTAAAACAATTGAGTCGGGCTAAAGGGCGCACTTGGTGTTATATCCCATTACTTCATTGATTTTTTTTTTTTTAAGTTTCTCTAATGTAATAATGAGAATATTTTCCACTCAATCCTTAAGGATTCTAAAGCTTTTTATTGACCTCTGGGTATACCACACACATGGGCTACCTCCCTAGGCTGGCAAAAAGCAGGGTCCTCAGAGAGACCAAATGGAAAAATTGCTTTTCTATCGACCCCACATGCAAGAGCTATGGAACCCCTATCTAATTAAGGCCCAGGGGGAATTCTGATGCAGTGGTTGTGGTTGGCCCCATGATTAGGGTAAGTGCTAGGCTCTGGTTAAGTGTCTTACTGTTCTTTGAGGGTCAGGAAAGTTCATGGCCAAGGATTTGAGTCTCTTTGGGGGAATGGAGGATATCTCTCCCCAATACCGGATGGGCTCATACTGTTCAACCTGAGACATGGCCTAAAATGGAAATAGAGAAACTGAGGGGGACAATGGCATCCTGTGGCCTCCTCTGCTCCAGGAGACATTTCCAACAGAGTCAGCCTACTAGGGTTCTAGTTTCAGTTCTGGCATGTTTTGGATTTAGGCAGGTGAGTCACTTAGCTTCTCTGAGCTCTAGCTTTCTGCTTTGTCGAATAGTTCTAAGTACTTAAGGAGCCAGGATATGATGTATAAAGTGGAACTGATATATGGTTGGGCCTCCATAAATTTTGGCTTGTGGTTATACCGTCATCATCAACACCACCATCGTGATGCCCAAGACTTTCAGGCGGCACTGAGGGCAGGAGCATTGTTGCGAAAGCTACAACAAAGCAGTTATAGGCTCGGGAATCCAATTCTTTGTCTAGATTGGGGCTGAAAACTAGAATGAGGGGGTATTCAATGTTAGAGATGGGGCAATAGAGGGGAAACTGTGCTCTTATTTGAAAGCCAGAGCCCGCCTGGAAGGACCTACAATTTGGTGGTGTCATTGGACAAGAGACAAAGATACTGGGGCTCAGTTTACGTAAACTTGGTGGTAGGGTAGGAGGATGATATGTGATGGTGTATGAGCCTATGAAGTCTTCCACAGCCTTTGTAAGTGAAATGATTGCTTTCTCCTCTGGGCTCTCATGAAATCCACCCTCAGCATCAGAACAGCCCTCCTGTCTTTGTTAGGCATTGAGTAAATGAAAATTTGAATAATGTTGTGCAAGCTTCATTACATGTGTCTTTCTTCTCTGTGTCTGAGCCACTTGAGGCAGGAACCATGAATCACTTTGCTTGGTATATCCAGTACCGGAAGCTGGCATCCATCCTTAATACCCAGTGAACAATGGGAGTAGAAGACACTTTGGCCTTCTTGTTAGGCACGCATGGGCCCTGAAATAATCCAGAATTTTGATGCTTCCAGGAATAGAGCACCAAGAAATGGCAAGACAATTGATTCTTAACCCGAGCTGGGTATAAGGACCATTTGGAGTTTTGAACCACCATTAATGTCCTGCCCCTGGAACAGACTGGTTTAAATTAGCATATCTGGGGTGACACCAAGTGTCACCATTCCTTGGGTCACCTAGGCAGGACTGAGGACCATTGCCCCAAAACTACAGAGGCTGGCCAAGCTAAAAGCAGTGATGAGAAGGTAGGAGAAGGAATGATAAAACCAGAAGGAGAAAAGAGAACCTGAGGGCATTTGGGAATCTAGCTGATCCTCAATCATGATCAAAGCTAGTGCCCTCCGAGCCAGACAGCAGGCTCAGCTGTTGGTGACTATTGTCTCCTTCCATATGGCAGCCCTAAACAAAATTGGCACCCCTTCCCGGCAAAGGAAAGAAAGATTATTATAAACTGAAGGGTTAAGCTGCTGGACTCCAGACCTCAAGCACTGAGACACTAGGGCTGTGTTTGTTCAACAGGACAAGGTAAATGTAAGGAAGATAGGAGTGGACTAGGCAGGAGAAAGACAAGATCAATAAACCCAAGGAGAGCTAGTGGGCATTCACGTAAAAACAAATGACACAGCAAATAAGAAGCAGAATTCATATTTCTTCAGGGCCATCGAGGCATTGTGGTAAACTTTCAATGGCCGTGGGCAACAAGACCCATTAGTCCCAGCTTACAGCAGGATATTCAAGGCTCAGAGTAGTTGAGTGTCTTGCCTAAACGCATACAGCTTTTAAGGATCTGAGCTGCGCTTTTTTTTTTTTTAATAAAAGACCAGAGAACAAACATCATTTTAGGTGTTGCCAACCATGCACTCCCTGCCACAATTATTCAGATCTACAGTTGCAACATGAACATAGCCACAGAGAACACTGGAGATAGCCAAATAAACATGGTCGTTTGCCTAAATCCAAAACATGCCAGAACTGAAACTAGAACCCTAGTAGGCTGACTCTGTTGGAAATGTCTCCTGGAGCAGAGGAGGCCACAGGATGCCATTGTCCCCCTCAGTTTCTCTATTTCCATTTTAGGCCATGTCTCAGGTTGAACTCCACAGAGAACACTGGAGATAGCCAAATAAACATGGTCGTGTTCCAATAAAACTTGATTTATGGGCACTGAAATTTACATCGCAGAGATTTTTTTCATGTGACATGAACTATTATTTTTCTTTTGATTTTTCTCAACTGCTTAAAAATGTAAAACCCATTCTCAGTTCATCCACTATATAAAAACAGACAGCAGGGCAGATTTGGTCTACGGGCCATAAATTGCCAACCCTGGTCCAAATTCTAAAGCACACAGAGGGTAACAGGTTGATGAGAAAGCATAGAACAAGATTAATATATGTCCACTTAAGACCTGTGTGCTCAGTTCACCTTTGCATGGGAAGATCCATCAGGCCAAGAAGAACTCAAACTTTCTGTCCCCTTCAAATCTCCACCCCAGCAAGCATTTATTTGCAGAATACATCTGTGCTGTTCAATCTAGGACCCCTGGACTTTGAAGTACACCACACCCATTCTTTGAGCTTGACGAGAGAGCATGAGAGCCTCCAAAACCTTTTCTTCCATCAATAATTATTGCATTCCTAACAGATCCCAGGCTTTGTTCTAGGTACTAAGGGCGTACTGGTTGAATCAGTCACCTGGGTCTGCCATGACAAAATACCATAGACTGGGTGGCTTACACAACAGGCACTTATGCTCTTACGCTTCTAGAGGCCGGAAGTCCAAGATCAGGGTACCAGCACAGTCGGGTTCTGGTGAGGGCTCTCTTCCACGTTGCAGACCGTCATTTCTGATTGTGTGCTCACGTGGTAGAGAGAAGGGGGTGAGCAGCTCTCGTGTCTCTTCTCATGAAGTCACTAATCCCAGGATGAGGCCCTCGTAGTCATGGCCTTACAAACCTAATTACCTACGAAAGGCCCCCTCTCCAGATACAGTCACATTGCGGGTTAGAGGTTCCACACAGGAATTTAGACGGAGGCGGATACAGTTTGGTCGGTCACAGTGGTGTGCATGAGAAAAATGAGGTCCCGTGTTCGTGGAGCTTATATTCTCTATTCATATATCAGTAAACAAGTGAAAATAAGTTCAGATGTGCTACAAAGACAAAAATAAAACATGAATAGGATGTAGGAATCCACTGGAACGGGGATTGGAACTCTGGAAACTGTTTTCAAAGGGAGACATTTTGAACAGGGGACTCTAGACTGAGCTGTGAGCATTGAGTCACAGCCTGTCCTGAGAAGCCATGGAGTGGGGGACGATGTGCCAGGGAGAGAGAGAACAAGTTTCAAAGGGTCAGGATAAGAACGGTGACCCAGGGAGGCAGCAAGGAGGACAGTATGCCTGGAAAGGCATGAGCAAAGTACAGAGTGGTGGCCCACAATAAGGAGTTTGGATTCTGTCCTAAATGCAATGGGAAGACTTTGGTGAGTCAGAAACACTGGAGTCTTTTGCACTTTGAAAATATTTTGCATGCTGTGTGGAGAATGGACGGTAGGGGCCGCTGTCTTTCTCTGGAGCTCTTCCCTGACTGATGGCTCTCCTCTGGGCAATGAGGGCCCAGGAGTTCCTTGGGGGAGATGGGGGGTCAGTTGCTGGTCTTCTGCATGCCCAAATTGCCCCTTCTCAGGAATGTCTCCCATCCCCTCATCCCGAGGATCCTCAGAGGTAATACGTTCTAATGAGGAGTCTGAACTGGCAATTGCTTGGTGCTTTGCAGCTAATAAAGAATAGATTATGGTCTCAATGTTTTGGAGTCATCTTGTGCTATAGTAAGTTCTTTTACTTGAGCTTGTTTAACTATAATTCAATTCTGCCCATGTTTTACTTGGGAATTAATACCCCAAACTTGAGCCCAGGCTTTTTTTTTTCACCAAAGTTATTTCAGAGTATAGAGCATTTGGTTCTTTATTCCACATTTTCCTCTGCTGCGTCTCAGTGCTTCCCACTATGCACACGCACGCCTTTTAAACACATTTTTAATAATGCTCTGTTTCAAAAAGCAATGTATGATCCTTTGAAAAATATTTGGAAACTCATACGAAAGCAAAAACCACTTATTGGCTGCCTATTACCTGACACCCCCCCCCCCCAAATAACCACTCTTAACATTTTTTTAACTAAGACTTTGTTTTCTTAGAGTGGTTTTGGGATTAGAGTAAAATTGGATAGAAAGTACAGAGATTTCCCATATACCCTCTGTCCCCACCTATTAGACTTCCCCACTATGAACATCCCCACCAAAGTGGGACATTTGTTACAAATGATGAACCTGCATGGACACAGCGTCACCCAGAGTCTATAGTATACATTAGGATTCACTCTTGATCTTGTACATTCTCTGAGGTGGACATGTGGGTAATAATATGTATCCACCATTATATTATCATAGAGAGTATTTCGCTGCCCTACAAGTCCTCTGTGTTCAACCTCTTCATCCCTCTCTCCGTCCCCTGACTACTACTGATATTTTTACTGCCTCCATAGTTTTGCCTTTTCCAGAATGTCATAGAGTTGGAGTGACACTCTTAACATTTTAACATTTCCCTTCTTGGTCTTTGGACTGTATGTTTGTGTGTGTGTGTGTGTGAATTTGTTGTATACATTTACAATATTATACTCACAGAGCGTTTTCAGAATTTATCCTACTTTTCTTAACTTGGTATGAAAACATGAACATTTTACTATGCCATTAATCATCTTTCAAAATTACATTTAATGATTTCATAACTTTCCGCTATACCAGAATTTATCACCACTGTTGACATTTAAGAATTTTTTTTGTCTCTCCTCCTTACTATTGTTATGAATAATGCCACAGAAAACATTCTTATATGCAAGTCTTTGTTTACCTTCTTGAGTGCTTCCTTAGACTAAATTCTGAAACGTTTTACATCAGGGTCAAAAGATACAAGCATACTAGGGCACCTGGGTGTCGCAGTTGGTTAAGCTGCTGACTCATGGTTTCAGATCAGGTCGTGATCCCAGGGTCATGAGACTGAACCCCACCATTGGGCTCCATACTTAGTGGGGAGTCTGTTTAAGATTCTCTCTTCCTCCCCCTCTGCCCCTCCTGTTTATACTCTCCTCTTTCTCTCAAATAAATAAATCTTTTTAAAAAGATTTTATTTATTTATTTAACAGAAGGAGAGGGTGAGAAGGAGCACAAGTAGGCAGAGCAGCAGGCAGAGGAAGAGGGAGGAGCAGGCTCCCCACTGAGCAGGGAGCCCCACACGGGGCTCAATCCCAGGACCCTAGCATCATGACCTGGGCCGAAGGCAGAGGCTTAACCGACTGAGCCACCTAGGTACCCCTAAATAAATAAATCTTAAAGAAAAAAAAAGACACCAGCATACTTGTACTTCTGGACTAGATTTTATCCAATTACTCATTACACCACCTGTGCTCATGCACCTCCCATAATGGCATCCTATTCCAATGTCATTTCATTTCGCTGTTGCCAATATGATTGGCATTATAATTTGGTATTATGATACACTTTCACCAACTTGTAGGCAAAAATTACCTCATTTTTATAGCCTTCCCTTTTGTTCATTTTTCTTTAAAGATTTTATTTTTAAGTAATCTCTACTCCCAACGTGGAGCTCGAACTTACAATGCCGAGATCAGGAGTCGCATGCTGTCCTGACTGAGCCAGCCCGGTGCCCTTCAAGCTACTCCTTTTACACTTCTCTGTTTAGTAACGCAAGAGGCAAACATATATGAAGCCCTGACAGGGCACGCAAGGTATTGTAGAAAGCAGGTACTGTTCATTTCTTTTTGCAAAATGAGAAACTAGTGCTACCTGTTAGCGGGGAGCTGTTAGAGGAATCCAGCCCAGGCCATATGTCCCCGGGTCTGAGCATTAGCTCCAGATCTCTTCCGCCTCCAGCTGTGAGACCAAAGGGCCCTCTCAGCTGGGTGTGAATCAGGAAAGCAATCTGATTTGAGTAATTCACACTAATATGTGAATGACCGACAGGAGCATCTAGCGGATTTTTAACTAAGAAACAAACTGCTCGTTGTTCTAAATAAATCGCTTCCTTGTGGAAAGACTTTGCGGAAATTTAATAGAAGTGAAAATATCCGGGAATGATAAGGGATGGTAGACGTGGGCAGAGTGACCTCTCCCTCCAGTTCAGTGGTGTTCCCTGCTGCCCCACAGACAGGAATCAGCCCAAAGCCGTATTTTATTTTAGTTCCCACGTACCGTGCTTGAAATACTAAATCCGTCCTCCTCACACGGAAACCTAAGTTCCACCTTGTCTTTAAAAGTGGAAGATCTGGAAGCATTCACCACTGTTCACTTCAATCATTTACAGTGTCTGATTGATCCCGATGGGTGATTAAATGCGCGTCTACTGGTAGCCTGCTAGCTCTCTCCCTCCTCCCTCGTCACCTTCCCTATTTTCTCCTTCTGAACCAACCCTCTAAAACCTTCCTTTCTACACCATTATTTTTTTTTGTTTAACTAGAGATCCTCCTACAACCGGGAACCCCCTTCCTACCCTGTTAGGTGGAAGAATCCGAAGGGTCACAGTGGGGCTATGCTCTGAGCCATTCGGAAGACACAGCTGTTTGCAAGTCGGGGCCCGTGTCTTTATTAGCCCTGCTTCAATCACATGGTAATGTAAGCTCCTCTTATTTTGCTGCATTGCATCATAGCTCTCTAAAGGAGACCTGAAATAGAGCATATCGCATTGTGCACATTTTTGAAGGATCATGAGTGGAGGCTAAATATAAGATCCAAGTCCATATTCTGAGTGCTTTTCCCCTAAATGGGGATGGGATGCACTTGAACGTTCTGTCCCATGCTTGCCTTTCTGATCTACACGTGGTTTTTAATGTTTGATTTGCATCCTTTTTGTACGTGAGAACACTCGCAGGCGCCTTAGCTTCAAAGGGATGGGGCTTGCGTCGGAATCAGTGGGAGCTTCAGTGGATAGGGGGAGCCAATGGCAAACACTGCCCCCCCACCAGACGCACAGGGTGCCTTTCTTTCCCATTTGAAAAGTGCTCTGAAGCACGCTAGGGGACACCTCGGTCATGCACATACCGCTCTTAGACGGCTTCTCATTTTCTTAATACCGCTTGTTTTATTATTTACTGAATAGCTACGCCTTTGCTTTTATTCAAATATATTTATGTTACTACAGTACGTGTAATAAGCTGAAACAGAGCTACACAAGTAACTTAGTGTTAAAAATAAATACGTGGCTAGCGGCTAAGACCATGCAGTGTGCCACCTACGGCCCCAGTGCCAGTGTTGGGAAACCCTTATTTAAAAGAAAGTGTCCTGTAAGGTTAGGGGAGAGCAGCCATATTTCCAGAGACCCAGAGGAGTTGCCCGCAGGTGACCATCTCCTCAGATCTTGTTGGAAATGTCTAGGTAGTTTCATTCAGGAAAAATCTCAGAGCTGCTCCTGGAGTCTCTTCTTCTCCCTTGTCTCCTGTGCATGTTAGCCTCCTTGACGTCTGCGGGGCACTGGCCCCCCTCCCCCAGGAAGACTCTTCCTCTTGCTGCTTTAGCCTCCTTCAAGTCTTCATACTCTTCTGCGAACAGAGAAGGCCTCTCTGCCGAGAGGGTGCTGTTGTCCCAGCCTGTGTATTCCCCCATATTTGGGGTTTGTAAGTTCCCCGGGTGCTCCTTGAGACCTCTCAAGAGCATTCTCGTGCTTCCTTTTCCTCTCCCAAGAGGCATGACTCTTGTTGACCTCCTGCCCTCCCTCCATTTGACTCACCCTTGTCCAGACCAGGGAGCCCAGACTGGTGGTGTGCTTGCCGACGGGAACCCCGCTCTTTGCCATGTTTCTGTTTTACTGGTTCCACACCCCTGACCAGACCTTCAGTGGGACTGATGTAATGGATGATGGCTCTGTGGTTTCTGAGCTGTAAGCATTTTATTCTAATATGTTGTAAACAAGAATGGGTCCATTTGGGGTTCTCTCTGGCGCTGAATGGCTGACTCGGCTGATGTGCACTGAGGCTTGGCGACCTAGAGCGCGTTGTTTGACCTCCTTCTCCCTGGGTTTCTTCAATGGACAAGTTGAAAAGGAGACGCCTACTTTTCAGGGTTTTTAGGAAGACGAGTGAGGAACTGCTTTTCCAATTGGGAAGCTTGGCTCTGATGAAAGGTAGGCATGATTTGGAAACACGGGATGTTCACCAGTCTTATCTAAATCCCCCATCACTGGGGACACAATTCAGAAAGCTTTTGCCACATGCATTTCATCGGGTTGTTCGTAAAGCCGTTTATTTTCCCAGTGCCGCATTTGTGCGGGCGCGCTCTCTCTGCTACTGCATAATTTCATTATCTGCCGTACATAAATGTATTATGTAATTCCCTCAATATGTCATCGATTGTTTCTGTTTTTCTGTGGTATTACTTAAGTTCATAATACTTTTTATTAAATCCCCAAGGAATGTTCCTGAACAATGGTTGAAGGATAGTCCTGTCTGCTAACTAAAACTCAGCACTTAAATATTTGAAATGACACAGAGCAGTAGAAAAAAACCCAAGTGTGGAATTTCCCACTGGCTTTATGAAATCCAGGAAACCAATCGAGGTATTTGTTTATAGCACCTTTGTCTATCCAAGAGATTTATGCTACCGTTCAGATAGTAATAAAAGCATTAATAAATAATATGAAATTAGCTAATGCTTATTGAGTGCTTACTATGTTCCAGGTGCTATTATACATTCTGCTTGTATTAAGTCTTTTCATCTACACAATAACCTCATAAAAAGGTCTTTTTTTATCCCTATTTTATGGTTGAGGAAACTGAAATTCAGAAGTTTAACTGCTTTGCCCACGGACACACAATAAGGAAGTAATGCACCCGCAAAGCATGCTCACACTCACACACACACACACACACACACACACACACACACACTGCTCTGTAAGCTTAGGAAGCTCATCCATACGCTGAATGCCTGAGAGTTTGGGACCCTTCTGTTGTGAACTTGTTTCTGGCACTGATGTTAAGCTAATCAATTCTCTCTATGACCAGGTTTCCTTATGGGCCAGGTTTGGAGAGCTGAATGAGATAATTTATTTTCTTCATGAAGCTCAAGTTCAAGCACCTGAGTGGGTGGTCCAGGAGTGGGGGAGGTAGGGAAGGCAATGTTGAGCAGGTAGGACTTTGGAGCCCCTTCCTTCATTACTCAGTGCACTTATGCTCTGGAATGGTTGGATGGGTGGATGGATGCATGGATGGATGGGTGGGTGGGTGGATGGGTAGATGGATGGACAAAAGGAAATAGACACACAATTGAACTCATACATTATTAAATCTTTCCAAAATAACATTCGCCATAATTATTTCTTATATACCATTAAATGTTCCTTGAAAACTTGATATCAAATGGCTACATATATTCAAATATATGACTAGATCACTCTTTACTTAACCATTCCCCTGTTTTAAACATGTATGTTGTATATGATTCCTCATCATTCATTCATTTATCAAATATTTACTGGGAGCTATTATTTGCTAGGCATCAGCATAACAAAGTATAGCACAAATGTTCTTTTTTTTTTTTAAGATTTTATTTAGTCATTTGACAGAGAGAGAGAGAGAGATCACAAGTGGGCAGAGAGGCAGACAGAGAGAGAGGGGGAAGCAGGCTCCCCGCTGAGCAGAGAGCCCAATGCAGGGCTCGATCCCAGGACCCCGAGACCACGACCCGAGCCAAAGGCAGAGGCCTCAACCCACCGAGCCACCCAGGCGCCCCAGCACAAATGTTCTTATACCTAAGTCTTTGACATACATATATTTGATTCCGTAATTATACAGAGATTATTATTTTTGGTTTTGTTTTTAATTGTTGGCTTTGTGTAGTGAAGAAAAACCTGTTGTGGAAAGCCTGCTGGATTTGGATGAAATGTTGAGATGAAATCTGTACAAACGTTGAGCTTAGCGAGGGAACACGACTGGAGTTCTGGACTCACTGTCTCCCAAGATCATCGTTACAAAATTAATAGACGTTGTCTTGATTGTATATGCCCCCAACATCTAAACCTACTCTGTGATCTGTAGCCTCAAAGGGATCATCTTGAATCTGTAGCTTTCCATGTTGCCTAGTTTTGAGCTGGTTGAGGCCCCAGAGAGTATCTACTCCAACCTTCCAGGAGCCAAGAATATAAGCAGCAGCCCCAAGGTTTGGGATAAGGCTTCGCCTTGGTGACTCCCCTTCTAAGTAATCTGGGGGGAAAATCATAATTGTGCCATGATATAAACTGAATATAGCTGAAATTGTCAGCTGCTTCAGTTTCCTGCATAAAAGCATGATGCACACCCTCTCTGGTTGAAAAGGCAGTAAAACGAAACCAAAACACAATTCCTTGTCCATAAATGGAAACTAGACAACTCAGCTTTGTAGATTCAAAGGGACCATGCAAGGTGGTAATTCTGAAATACCCCTTGGAGGCACAGTGCCAAGTCTGGAGTGAAGCTTCAGAGTGATGCGGTGTCCAGAGATGAGCTATTTCTGGCTGCGGGCTTTGTGTCACAGAACGGTGACACTTTTCCCTGTGTCCCCTAATGTTCCTCTCCTCCCTGATGACTCTGTATTTGAGTGATGGTCAGGCTGTTTGGAGACAGCTGGCTTGGTTTTGCCTCCCAAGAATTTGTTTGTGTCTTAGGCCTGAAGATGTCTGGAAAAGACAAGACTAGACCCCAAAGAGCTTCGGCATCCCGTGGGGACTAAAGAGACTGTGTAGACTGAACAAACCTTGAGCGTTTCTTCCCTCCTCCATACTCTTTTTATCTCCTTCCCCGATGGTGAGCAAAGGGTAGGGAAATCGCCTTCCCCAATGGTGAGCAAAGGGTAGGAGGCTGCTCTTCTTGGCTGATGTCTTTTTTTATTTTTCTGCCTCCTAAGGGATCACTTAATTCATTTTATGCCTATGGAAAAGACCAGAATCTCCCAATTCTTCCAAATACCTGGGCAGGTTACCTCTGCCAACCCCAGCTCATCATTATTCTGTACTGAGTTATGTAATGATTTGATCGTGTTGAGGAGTAATTCACCTTTGTTCCCACCTACGTTAAGACTGATTACAAATCCTCATAAAATACTCATTATGCTACCAAAAATGTTCTTAAGAATAGTCTGTTAGAGAGGAGGTAATACTGCTGCTCGGAAGTGTGGGCTTCTGTCTAATTATGTGTAAATTATCTGAGTGGAATCTCAAATGTTTAGTGATAAACAGTTTTATGCTTCCCAGCAAAGTATCTAGTTTGCGAGGCAATAGAATCAAAAGCAGCTTGTGTGCAGTGAATTGTAGATTGTATAACTTTGCATCCTTTTCAAGTTATTCTTATGGAAAGAAATGGGAATGTGTCTGCAGCCCTTTAAGAAAAGCAAGTGTTGTATTCTGCAATATTTTTTTTCAGAAAAGAAAAAAAAAGATAATTGATCTTTGACTATACCGCTGTTCTGCTCTCAGAAGAAACATTAAAAAGTTGGATTTCTTAAGAAAGGCAATTAACCGACTTTTATTTAATGATTTTTTTCTCAAGTTATTCATCCTGGAGGAACGGTATCTGTTGGTTATTAACAAAGATGCAGATGGATTATTAAGGAACAAAATATCATGATATTCAACTGCAATGCAAATACAGTTACTCAGAGAAAAATCCCATGTGATTTGTTCTCAGATGCCCCCTCCTCTTGGAAACCTTTCCTGGAGGCCTCCCTGCCCTCCCACACCATCTCTAGGCGGGGGTTGTTAAACCTTCTCTTAGCCACCCAAAGCTGGCTGTGCTATGGATGAAGGAAAACTGAATACGAGATAATTAGGATTATTACAGTAGTCATTGTAGCTGGTGGTCATTGTAATCGACATAATCTGAGTGGTCATATAAATATGAGTGTTTAAACCAGGAAGGGTGTTAGCTCTTGGTCTTCACAGTAGGGTTTCTTAAATGCCCACGAAGCTTGAGAAGGGTCTGTCAGAGCAGAAACCCATCTGAAGATCATACTCTTGAGACTGCTTTAGGCACAGAAGGGTCACGATATTTAATTAGCCTAGCACAAGGAAGCTGAGTCCGCCGTGGGGGACTTGGGACATAGGGATGCGAGTTAGGATGAAATCGCTGTGCTAGCTCAAATAAAAACCGCCACCTCTAAGAGTTTGAGAATCCTTTGCAGCTGTTTTCCTCCTAGAAACATTCCCATTTCGTAACAGGGTAACCAGCTTGGGGGAAAAGGATATGAAATGTCAGGAGGAGGAAAAGGTAGAGAAAACCCAAGATTAAGACGGGAAGACTTAGGGGCGCCTGGGTGGCTCAGTCATTAAGTGTCTGCCTTCCGCTCAGGGTATGATCCCAGGGTGCTGGGATTGAGCCCCACATTGGGCTCCCTGCTGCGCAGGAAGCCTGCTTCTCCCTCTCTCAAACCCCCTGTTTGTGTTCCCTCTCTTGCTGTGTCTCTCTCTGTCAAATAAATAAATAAAATCTCAAAAAAAAAAAAAGACGGGAAGACTTCAATAACAAGAATCAAGAATTCTTTGCAGGTTCCTTATTAGTGGTCAGCACAGACCGATATCCGCAAAATGTGTCACACAATTCCCTGCATAGGTAGCTGAAGGGATTGCTTAATGGTTCACAGGGGGCTTGGTTCTGCTCAGTTCCTAAAACCCTAAGGAAGATTCCACTAAGTTGGAAGTGGTTGATGTGGCGATACTTGATATATTGATCCAACCAATTGTCCACCTGCGAACACGTGCCTGTTCTCACACTTCTTGACTGAATTTCCAAGTACCATCAGCTAAGTTGCAAGTGTTCCACTGAACCTGTGTCAGTGTCTCTAAATGGCTAAGCTTTAAATTTGCCCAAGACCAAAATACCTGCACAAAGACTCTTATATGTATTTGACATTTACAAACCATGGGGTGTTGGACATTTTGAAGGAAAAACCATTTAGATGACTGACTGAGTAGATCTCTTCCCATCATGGAGCTTCATTCTGTATTATTAGCATATTCTTATAAGGAAGGTCATCCATATCTTTATAGTTCATTAAAAATTTATCATGAATGTCTATTGAATATACCTGTTTCGTGTTGAGTTCTGTTTTTCTACCTTCCTACCCTATGTTCTCTATATTCAGTTTGTTCTCAAGTCTGCATTTCACATCAGAAAGTCGAAAGGAATTTTATTTTGATTTCCTTTTTAGTGAAAACATATTACAAATTGCCAACTCATGATATATTCACTTTGAACTTAAAATATCATTTGTTTAAAAAATGCAATAAAAGCTGAAATGTACACTAATATTCATCCTGAAGATTAAAGCTGCTAGTGAATTATGCAGCTGGGCCAAGCCTGTCTTGTTCTCAGACTAACTTTATCTCATCGAAAGAGAATTATTCTGACCAGGGTTAAAGAGTGGAGACTGTTAAAGTTTGATTGTGTTTTGCGTCTCTTCTTTAAAAAAATATTTGGTTAGGTTTCTTTTAGGAGCTGGGTTTTAAAATGTAAATATTGATAAGGGACTGATAAGAAGTCCTATTTTCTCTGATTATAAATGTGACAAAGGTTTCTGGAGACTCTTTAAAAAAATGTGTACTTTCTTTCCTTTTCTCTTCCTTCTCTCTCTCTCTCTCTCTCTCTCTCTCTCTCTCTCTTTTTAAACATGGATCTCTGGTCGTAGGGGACCCCGTACTGAGGCCTAACCTCTCTGACTTACAGAGTAAGCCTCAGTGGAATTCAAGTCAATGCTGCATTTCCTCTGTACATAACCTGTCACTTGGGCGAAGTGCTACCGTGTCTCTTTGGTAGAGCTGAAATGCGAATTTCTCAAAAACGTGTTGTTTTCAGTTAATGATATTTTCTGCTTTTCACCAGGTGGTCTCTTTAGGGGTTTGTTCTTGAATTCATTTCTCTGTGCGTGCCCTGGGCTTTCTATTATTCGTCTATCCAGCAAGCACTCACTGGGTTTCTTGTCACACTCAGGCCTGAGCCAAGGGTTCAGGGAGTGCTGGCCAAGAAGCCTGGCCCTGCCCCATGGCATTTGTCATCTTCAGGCTAGAGGGGTGCTGGAGAAACAGAGGAGGGCGTGACGGACGCATGCTGTGACAAGGACAACACTAGAGATAAAAGATGAAGTGTTCTCCAAGAGAAGAGAAGGGTGGTCTGGCGTGGAGGTGGGATGAGAGAGTCAGGCTGACTTTAATCAGACCCATTTGCTTAGCTAGCAGGCCAGGCATGATGTAAGGTGCCAGCTCATCCGAATATTGCCTGGCATGAACCAGTTCTCCCCCGGAGATGGCTCAGTTCATCTTTCTCGAAAGTGAAACCTCACAAGGAAAGGCAACTTCCGGAAATGGGCAAGCCTTCCATCCCTGTTTCAAAACTAGCCCCCAATGACTCACAAAAGCTGAAAGGGAAATTGATCATCAGCTCATTATGACCCCCACAGGGTGAGAGCTTTGAGAAGCCCATGGGCCTGGTAAGATCAGATCTGTGGCAGCAAACAGGGCCACAGTAGCCAATGTCGGTGTATTTGCTGGCCCTCGGGATGGCCGTGCGTCAGCTGCTGTGAGGGTGTTCGGTTCCCTCCGTGGTTGGACCCCATTCAGGGCACCATACATCTGCTTTGGAACATAGCTGACTGGAATCCCAGTCCCGAGTTTGATTTCTAGGACCACAGAGCATAAAGTTTGGGTCCTCTACAAAGATGAAGAAACACATTACATCCCTTGATTTTATTTAGCTGTTCCGTCCCATGCAGCCTTGCCTTCCTTGTAAGATGGGCAATCTGTGTTCCAGAGAACTTAGGTTACTTCCTCAACTGGGCAAAATAAGGAGCTGCTTAGATTCAGGGTTTCAGCCTTCCCGAATGGAGTCCTCCTGCTCCATCTGTGATGATTCTGAGAGGACTGGGTCACCCCTACCCCACCCTCCACAGAAGCTGTATCCTCATTCAGTTCTCCTTAATTGCATTTTCTGAAAATAAGACTCTCACTGCACAGAAGTGAGGAGGGGTCGTCTCAGGCTCTGGTCTCTATCTACTCATCCCAAACAGTCATTTTACCAAAGACAAGTTTCTCAAGGTATAATTTACATATAGTAAAACTTGCTTCCATAGCATATAGTTCTTCAAGTGTCAAGCAATGCTCACAGTGATGTAAAAACCACAACCATGAGGACCTCAAACATGCTTATCGTTCCAGAAGGTTCCCTGGGGTCAATTTGTTGACCCCAGCCTCAGCCCCAGCAATCACCAATCTCTTTTCTGTCCCCGTAGTTTTGCCTTTTCCAGAATGTCCTATAAATGGAATCATAAGTAAGTAGGCTTTGAGTTTGACTTCTTTCTCTCAGTGTAATGAATTTGAGATTCATCCATGCGGTTATGTCTATCAATAGTCCATTCTTCCATTTTATTGCTGAGTAGCATTCTATCGTGGATGCACCATAGTTTGTTACTCAACAGCTGAAGGATCTTTTTTTTTTTTTTCCAGTTTTTGCTGATTTTGAAAAAGTTGCCATAAACATTCGTATACAGGTGTTTCTGTGAATATACATTTTCAGTTCTCTTGGGTAAATAAGGAGTAGTGTTGCTGGGTCGAATACCAAGTGCATGTTTTAAGGTTTTTCTAGGGGAGATAATGGGCATCGTTGTAGCTTTAATGTTGCAACCTAAGGGTGGCACTTCTTCGCTTTGCGACTGAACCTCCCTTTTCTGCAACAGAAGAAATGGTAGAATAGTAGCTCCCGCACAGATTAACACACTCACTCTCTTTTGGTCACTCGTCCTGGGTTGCCGCCTGCTTTGCACTAGACTTTTCCTTTCCATGGTGCTTCTGTTTCTATTCCCTGAGCATGCATGTCCTTTTCCACATCTCTGCTGCACTGTTTCCTTTTCTGGAACACTTTGCCACCCACCTTTCTCCTCACCAACTTCTCATCCTTCAGTTGCCCAATGAAATACCACCTCTTCAGAAAAGTCTTCCCTCGCCCTTAATCTAAATCCAGCCCCCTGCTATATTTAGTTTCCTTTTTAACATTTTTGAAACCCTGTTCTTTTCTTTTATAGCATTTACCACAACAGGCCTTATAGAATTAACTGTGTGATTTGTTTTTTCATGGAAATTTTTATTGAGATCATTGTGGAGTCACACATTGTAGAGTAGGAAATAATATTGAGAGATTCCATATACCTTTTATTTTGTTTTCCCCAGTGGTAACTTTTGGCAAAATTATAGAACAGTATCACAACCAGAGTAGTAGACTTCCTTA
Organism: Nasua narica; assembly: GCA_028533885.1. Taxonomy (NCBI): domain Eukaryota; kingdom Metazoa; phylum Chordata; class Mammalia; order Carnivora; family Procyonidae; genus Nasua; species Nasua narica. The sequence continues at coordinate 5,460,318 of CM052805.1, forward strand.
GAATCCGCTGATCTTCAGATTTTCCCAGTTATACTTGCTTTAATGTGCTCTGTGTGTGTGTGTGTGTGTGTGTGTGTGTGTGTGTGTGTGTGTGTGTTTTGGGAGGGGAAGGTGTATTTAGTTCCATGCATTTCTATTGCATGTGTATATTTGTATGTCCTCCACCACAGTCAGGATCCAGGATAGCCCCATCTCCAAAAGATTCTTTCCCAGTCCTTTTATAACTGTGCCCACCTCCTCCAATTCCTAACACTTGGAAGCACTAATCTTAAAATTGAGACACTTCAAAATTGGGATCATATTGTGTATAACCTTTTGGGGTTGACTTTTTTACTGGGCATTATTCCCTGGAGGTTCATCTAAGCTATTGTGTATCAATACTTCCTTTTAATTGCTGAGTAATATTCCACAGTATGGATGTACCACGATTTATTTAACTGCTTGCCTCTGTTGAAGGACATCTGGACTGATTCCTATTTTTAGCTATTATAAATAAAACTGCACGTACAGTTATTGGTGTGAACCTGAGTTTCCATTTCTTTGGGATCAGTGCCCAGGAGTAAAATTGTTGGGATGTTAGTTTTATAAGAAACGGATTGGTGTTTAAAATCTGTCTCTACCAGTAGGCTTTAAGTTCCATCAGTGTAAATGACCTGGGTTTTGTTTGTTTGTCTGTTACCTTGTTTGTGTGTCTAATCACTGTATCCTAGGAGCATTGCACAGCCCTTAGAACATAATTCACCACTCTGTAAATATTTATGTACGAACTAAACAAGGAATGTATGAGTGAATGCATAAATGCAGATTTTGGCTTGGGGATCATGTTAAATGTATGTAAATCACTTTTAGAATGCTCCGCTGGGAGTGGCCTCTGCTATTAGGTAAATGTTTATCACCATCACCATTATGAGATAGGACATTGGCTAAAGGTGACATGACCCAGCTTCCATGCCTTTCTACCTTGCTCGTCACACAATTTTCAGGTGGCTTTACAGGATTTCAGGAGGCTGAGTTTTGGCTTCACTTCATTCCCTTGAAGAAAAGCCCATCTCATGATAATGCTCAAAAGTGGCAGGATGAGAATTTGGACATCATACATCAAACAAGATCCTGTCTCCATAGGTTCAGAGTGAGGCTACATGACTACTTTCTCTTTTGAAAACGAGCTCAGTTCATAAAGGATAGCAGCCTTTGGAGTGTGAAGATGTGTGGCACTGAACAGGTTAACCTTGTCCCTGGATTCTCGTGGTGGACATGGGAAATAAGTATTGGTGAAGCTGATGGAGATAGCGCAGTACTTAATAGAGAGAGAAAACTAGTACTTCTCATCTGCCTGAGGAAAGTGCAGGGCTTCATAATGTCTTGATCTATGTACAAAGAGCTAGTAAAGACAAGCAGCCCTCAGAATAAAAATAGAAATGAGGTTTTCCCGACAAAAATGCCACTGGAATGATGAGCTGTCACACAGGACCGGGAGAGACGAGAAAGAAACTTCTTTGGGGACTATAATTAGGCTTACATGGAGGGCGGCAAGGCTCAGGAGCTGTGCCGGGATGCGCTCTGCTCCTTTCTAGAATCACCATCACAGTATCTCTAAAGGGCTAGGATGGTAAGGAGGTCAAAGCTCATTCCTGGCAAACCATGCCCCCCTTCTCACCGCGGCGAGGCTCTGGCCTGGCCTGATGGGGAAGAGGTGTTTCCACTCTGCACCTTAGGACACTTAAAACCAAAAAAACAGCCAGAAGAAGAAGGAGGAGGAGGACGAACCTTCTTCCTTTTCATGGAAGTACCCCATGTGCATTACAGAAAACTTGATTAATGGAATCAGCAATAAAAAACTAGTAAAAGTCACCAATAGTCTCAACACTACTAATTAACATTTGGGTGTTTCCTTAAAGCTTTAGGAGTATCTATGGAGACATATAGCTTTAGATTAGAAGGTGACAAACTCCGAAGGGGAGAGTATAAATTATAAATACAGATTGACTTACCATACATGGGGTCATACCATATAAATGTGAGCTTATATCTTACTCCATGCTCCCCCCACCGTTTTATATGCATTTCTCTGCTTTGTAAACTATTCTTCCCGAGTCGTATTTTCAAAATCAATTGATATATAGTCCCAATGAAGCGAGCAATAAACTAGTTGTCTGTATGGTTTTTGTTTGACCAAAATTCAAAATCAAGTCTCAGCATTTTTGCTGCCTGAGATTCATTTTACACATGCCCTGTGGAAGGAAAGGGGAAAGATAGTCACCTCGACCTCCTTCAGGCATTGGGTCAAGGCCTGAGCTTTTTCTACCCTGGCCCAGGTTTCCATGGCAACAGGAGAACCCTGGTGGTTTAAGATGCCCTCGGGAGTCTGGTAGATGCGGCATCTACCGGAACCACAGTTTGCAATTTTGTAATCCAGTTTAATTTTTGGAGAAAGAACCAACTCCCAGAAAACTCTTACATCGGTTGTTCAACTTTCAAACATTCTGCTTTAAAACCCACTTTTAGAAGTGCATTATGCAATAAAGTAGAAGGTGTTAGAGGCAAGGAAATCACACTGACTTGAGTTAGGGCTGGAGTGTATGAATTTAAATGTCATCTATCTTCTCCTGCCCTCAGTTTTCTCATCTGTAAAATGGGAGGGGTCAGATTACCTTCTTATTGGGTTGCTGAGTAGGTGAATTGTGACAACGAGTGTACAATACTTGGCATAGCACCTAGCACACAGTAAATGCTCAATGATTCTTGGCTTTGCTATTATTTTTTATGAATTTCTTGGAATTATATGGATCTTGATAGAACAATGGTTCCGAGGGGGGGAAAAATGTTGGAATGGCTTGGCTGATGAGAGGCGGGGGGTTGGAGAGAGGGAGGGTGGAAGCCTGCTGCGAATCTAAGCGATATTAGAGGAAGTATCAGCACCCTGGAGTTTGGTGTTTTCACTAAAGAGGTCATAAAATATTAACATCCCCCAGAGTTCCCCAGAAGAATAGTGGTGTCAGCTCCCGCTTGCTGTACACGAGAGGCTCCTTAGAGATGTCTCTGGCCCAGTTATAAGGAGGGAAGACAGGAGAGGCAAGGTGGTAGCAGCGATTCCAGTTGCTTCCTTAACTGGAAACACTAGCGTTAAGAGAGAATGGCAGGATGGTGAACTAGCAATGGGCTGTCCTGCAAGAGAAAAAAAGAATAGCTCTGTTTCTTTCCAACTAGAGAGAATGGAGCTGTCTTTCCCACAGACACCAGTTTGTATTGCCTTCCCCTTGTGATTCCAACCAACAACCATGTCACTATCATTAACACCAGCGCCGCCACCATCATCATCACGGTCATCATCATCAACACAACCGCTGTGGTCATCACCATCATCACGACCACCACCGTGACTTCCATCATCATCACCACCAACACAACCATCACCATCTCTATCATTATCACCACCACCACCACCACCACCACCATCACCATCACCACCACCACCACCACCATCACCACCACCATCACC